>LPNX010498478.1:338700-375270 GCA_001517045.1 Pseudotsuga menziesii
ACATGACTTTTTTTTAGCGGGGTGTTTGGAAACACCCTCCACCCCCCAAAAGTCCTGCTAGACTTTTGGGTGAGGAGGGGGGGGGGGTGGAAAGACCCCCCCTAAAGGTTTAGCTAATAGTTTTTAAATGTAGAAGTATAATTCAAATATTATATGTAGTATAATATATAGTAGGATCATTAAAAGAACAACATCCAAGAATAGAAATAATAGACATAATATTTTGACTTGGGAAACCAGAAGGGATAAAACACAACAACCTTGTGATAGAGATCTTAGTTCAATGTACAACATACATCAAAATACATAGTAATCACATATACTAGAAGATCCATAAACCCCAAGAACAAAGGATAAACTCCTCCAAAGATAGGGAACACCAAAAAATACTTCTTCTAACTAGTAGCAAACTTCTTCCTTGAGTGGAGTGAACTTGGTTGAGTGAAAATGAGTGACACACCTTTTTATTTACAGTTGAACTTATGTTTTCTTGTTCACTTTAGCCGGGGCAAACTTGCACACTTAATATGGTCTGACTTGTCTTTTATGCATAATAATCATTCTTCATTATTATATTTTCTAAGGCTAACCTAGTGAGGGTGCCTCACACAGCTACCACATAAACAATCCATCTTTTCTAGGGAAGAATCATCATACTAGAACACTGCATATGGATATCATTTGTAAATCAAAACTATCTCTAACATCTCTATATCATAAGCAAGTTCTTCCAACATAGTATCAGCCCATTGAGAAGTGTCAACAACTCAACCCAGTCCATTAGGGAGTCAATATGCACCAAATAAACCCTATCCATTAGGGAACCTACATGTAACAACTGAAATTATTCTATTAAGGAGACAACTCAAAGCAGTGCATTGGTGGGTCCACATACACCAGCTCAATCCATTGCATTCGAGACCCTACATGTAATATGCACTAGTATTGACTAGTATGCACTATTTATATGCGCCAGTCTCTTCACCCCATTGCACGATGTCTTGTAGATATCCCCACTCCATCTAAGAGTGTCTAGGAGAATGCACTAAATTTATCCATCACATAGCATGATGTCCAAGAGATCTCTCCACTTACTCATAGAGTGTCTAGGAGCATGCATTGGTCTCTCCATCCCTTCACCGGATGTCCAAGAGATCTCCCATTCCATCACAAAGTGTTCTAGAAAATGCAATGGCCTCTCCACCCCTTCACAAGGTATCCAAGAGATATCCCCACTCTATCATAGAGTGTCTGATAGAATGTTGTGGCCTATCCACCCCTTCACAAGGTGTTCTAGATATATCCTCACTCCATCAAATAGTGTTTGGGAGAATGAAATGGCCTCTCCACCCCTTCACAAGGTGTCTGAGATATCTCCCCACAACATCATAGAGTGTATGAGACAATGCAGTGGTGTCTCCATCCCTTCATAGGGTGTCTAAGAGATATCCCCACTTGATCTCAAAGTGTCCAAGAGAATGTCACTATAAAATCATCTTTCCCTCTCAATGAGGGAGTTAACATGGGACTAATATCCCCACTCCATCACAAAGTTACCAAGAGAAGGTACAGTCCCATTTTTAGTCATCTAGGGATTATTCTCCCCACTTTATCATAGAGTGTTTGGGATAATTCACTGGCCCATTCTATCTCGTCTACCCTTATCCAAGTCACGTGACTAATACTGGGAGAACGTTTGCTTGATGTTGCATACATCCATATTCAAAAATGGCACATATGGGACATGTGGGAAAAATATTCGTTTGCATGGGCAATTTGGTGTAGTGAGATCCATCATTGATTCACACAAACTCATAATGATTTCCATGCAAAACATGCACACCAAATATTCCCTTTATAGAGAATCTACTATTTTGTTACATGAACAAAATGTTTTGGGAAACACTGCTTGCATTGGCTATCATCCTTGATATTCAATGCATGTGACAAGGCATCAATATAGTATGAAATATTTTGATGCCTAGACTTAAAATTGAATGCCTTGGAAAAGATTGAAATCCAAGTTTTGATTGGCTAACCTAAACAATCTGATATTGATCAAGTCAAGGACATTATTAGAAATGAATAATATCCAAGTCCTTAAATAAATGTAAGCACAGGGATTGTGTTTCATAAACCTATTTATATGGTAAATTAAGTGATTTATGGATGAATATACTCCTATTTTACGATGTGCTTACTCCCTACCTAGTTGCTTGAATCCACAACTAGCATGTTCATATTCTTGGTATTCTTCTTGTGGTTCTATGGATTCACGTCAGGATGTAGCTTCCAACATTTATATTTGGTGGGACCATCTATATTACAATGGTTCAAATGGTTATTTGGATCCTTGCATTGATTTCTAATGGTTGTTGAGTTCTTATCCTCTCCTTTCCACTTTTTTTCTCCTTGGAAGCATCTTGGTTTCCTTTCTTTTTGGAACCACTTGGTTTTCCATTAGTCATACCCATATTCTCCATATATTGTGCTTGTAAAAATGCTTCATTAATTGTGATGGGTTTAAAAAGCATCACTTTCCTCCATAAATGTCTATTTAGACACCCCAAATATTTGATGAGTACCTCTCGTTTCTTGGTATACATATCCAACATAATGGCCATTTTTTTGAACTAGGTAGTGTATTGTTGCACACTCTCTCATTGCTTCTATTGGAACTCATGCCAATAGGTCCATTAGTCCTATTTGTACCATAGATTCACTCATCAAATGGATCTTCTTAACTCTTTCTCCAACAACCTAAGATAATATCAATTTTAGAGCTAGCAATTTTTCTTTGTTGTTGGCACCCTCCCAATCTGTGCCATTAACTTTATAAAATGTGAGTTCAAGAATTTTAGAATACCACCTATCCCTCCCAGAAAAGGCTCCCTTTGGGTTATCCCATCGAGATAATCCCATGGTACAAATGTTTCAATAATTTATGGAACCACCACCATCTTTCCTTTCACTAATGACTTTCATTTAAAGATTTCTATGATGCTTAGGCTTTTTCTTGCTCTCAATTGTGAGACGCTAAACTATTTTTCTCAATTTTATTATTACTGACACCCACTGCGGCATCATGTCACGATGGAACATACAAGATATATAGCATTCCTTGGGGAGGTTTGAGCCTAAGTGAGGAGGCCTATAGTCTACCATGAGACGTTAAACTTACCATGAAATAGTTCACCATTATTTTCTAGCCACACCTCCTAGGAAGATGGTAAATGTAAATCTCAATACTTTTTCAATTTTATGTTCTCACACACAAATTTTAAGCAGGCATTAATAAATACCCCGAATCATAAGCCTTCGATACAAATACCTCTTTCTAACTGTACCCACAACAATAACAAAAATCACTCAATATACAAATGACATGTGATTTCTTTGCTTACCTTAGATATTGGACACCATCTATATTTTTCTCTACATATAGTCCCAAATAAGAACTATATTACTCAGCATTAGACACATAAAAATATTGGTCTTCACTAAGAACTTCAATTTCCAAATTATTGAGTACCACCAACACAAATCCTACTCATCCTTTCCGTCCCTTAAATTTTGCAACACAAGTCCTAGAATAGGTTGTATCACAAATTTGTCTGATAGTAGCATAAAAAAATACATATGAATTCTAAAAATCATAGGGACATCGTACTCTGGTACTTGTACTTATATGGAGTTCTCCAACTCTGGTTTGTTAGAGAAATCCTAGATAAAAAGAGGGACCAAATATGGGGAAAAGTGGGATTGAACATGATAACCATGACATAAACATCCAAAAAAAACACACTTATGAAACCCTATTAATGTTTCTTTTGTCAATCCTTTCTCAGTTGTCCTTGGTTAATAAAAGCTATGGCAATATTGTGAACTTTAGGAAATCGATGTTTTCGATGTAATTATTGGGAGAAAGATCAAGAATTGTGCGTGTGAGGATCCTGAATTGGTAGGTTCATGCCATAGTTTACACAAAACATGTTTAATATTTGCTTCGTTCCCTCCTCCAGCGACATTAGTAGTCGAGAATGGCCTCCACTCAGTAGATTACTTCCTTCTTTCTAGTGCTCCCCTTCTTTTAGGGGATTCTAAAGATCGATAAAGAACGAAATTACTTATGACCATAGAACACCTATACGTCCTCCAAACCCCATCAATGTTGCTAGTATCGACCCCATTCCAACACTCAGTTGTATGCATCCCAATGACAACAATAGGATCGCCACTCCCGACATTGACACACTAACCATTATAGCTCCCCTTCTAGTTCTTATAGTTCTTTCAGACATATTACTATTTCAAGTTTTCCTCATTCATCTTTAGATATTAGGAGAGACACTTCCATTATGTACCATGACATACTCACTATTTTTGAATCATAGATCCCAGATCCACTCTCCTTGTATATTTCTTTGCCTATTTAGACAATGTGTCATGACTTAGGAGTTGGTATATAGCCCATAAGCCATAAATGAAAATATTGTTGATGATGACTTCGAGGTTCAACATGGGCCACTGGAGATGCATTAGCCCTCTATGTTAGGAGCTAATAAGGCCAAAATTACATTATGGGATAGTTGCAAGCCCCATCGATGAATAGAGTGAGAGAGGGTCCATATTGTAAAGAAGAAGCCTTAGATAGTTCTTCACCTTCCCTATATCTAATAACCAATAGGGAGGTTGAATGCTAGTTTGATGCCCTCTTGGATGATATGTCTGCTTCTTGATTGTGTTCTCTCTTGAGATGAAAAAAATATATAGATTGTAATTCATATTTAGACTCCATCATTCTGTAAATACCCCCGAAGAGGTTCGAATTTCAAGAAGTGATAAATCTTTCTAGATTGAATACAACCTAGTTTTAGTCTATGAAGGTATCTAGCACATTGCTCCAATACAAAAAACATCAATATTGTTGCAAAACTAAACTCTACTATGTTGTTCATAATAACATCAAAAATACATTAAAAATAATTTATATGAATTTAATAAAAGTAGAATTGTGTCTACTCATTAACACCTAGATTATATCACTAACACCTAAATTGCATCAGATAACACCACCAAAAAAACAAAAGGTTTGTCCTTTCCCACCACTAAATTTGAAATTACACTTATATTCTCATGCTTCTTTACTTGACCATAGTACCTTAAATGTATACTATTATATATTTATAACCTAAACCAACAAAAAGGCACACACACACACACATATAGACACATAAAAGAAACCATCAAGATAAAAAAAAAAGCATTTTAGAAACCATAACTTTCTAAGATAAGGGTTTTAGTGCCACATCAAACCATCAAAATAAAAAAACAAAAGGTTTTAGCGCCACAAGTTTTTTGAAAGTTTGAAAAGGAGTTATGGAGCATGAATGGGGGTTCTGATCCGACCTTCCAACCATTGTATGTGTAATAGATACCGAAGAGGTCTGAGAGAGGAAAGAACAGGCTATGTAGGAGATTCTACTACGGAGCCATCCAAATCGTCTTATGGAAAGAGTTACATTAGAGAATTCTTGGAAGGAAATGGTTGAAACCCCTTTCAGAGACAACTTTTAGTATTGGAAATGATATTTTGGATATTGAACCTACAAAATGGATAGGTGACAGTGCCTATTCAAATTTGAAGCCTTGATTCACTGTTCTCTACGTGTTCCACTAGTATTGTATATTACTAAGTTTGGGATGGCTCTTCATGCTGCTCTATGTTTTCCTTGTTAAAATATCTTGTGCCCTATCTTCTCTGGTGATTAGGGATGGGGTGTTGTCACATCTCTCTAGATTCCTGGGTTCTTGGTTCAGCGAGGGGCGATAGTGGTGTACCTATTGTTGACATTCTCAGCCTAGAAATTTATTTCTCTTGCTGTAGGTTTCTTCACGCTTCCCCTGTTCTTTGTTCGTCGGAAATGGTGTTCTCATCCTATTGATGCAGTATGGTTTCTATTGTTTTCGTTATGTTATGGTTTCACATTTCTGGTTGTTTTCATTAGTTTTGATAATCAATAAAAATCATTCATTGCATTGGTTTTATTATACAACATATCCTTCCATGGAAAACATCCTCTTGAAGACTATCTATTGTATATCAAATACATATGAATTTATATTAAAACAACCTCCACCTAGTATTGAATTCAAAATCGAACTGAACTCTAAAACTAGAAACAATTACAACTGATTTGCTTCATTTTAGGAAGCAGAGTGTTGAAAAAACGGATTCAAATCCCCACCTTCATATCCTAAATGGTGATTGTTGTGTGAAATATGAGAAAGGATTTTTTAATTGACCATGTTCTTGAAAAAACCCATGTAGTCATTTTCTTATATGCGCCTCCAGATCCTTGGATTCAGATTCTGAGGTTGATGGATCAGACAGTAAACTGAAATTTTGGAAAATTTACCTGTGAAGATGACTTAAATTCTCCCAAAATATAATACATGTCTAACAACTGAGAGAGGTTTTTGAATATTGGCTCATTCTAAATAAAAATTTCTCTCAATTTCTGAAAATGCATCTTTATTTGGAGGAAACAACTCTTTAAACGTAATGACTAAAAAATCATTTTCATTAAAAATATGCTATGTTGCTACAATTGATATCTAATACTTTGTTTGATGTTCTTGATGTCGAATCCAGAACACTTGATAATGATGGTCTTCTGATTGTATAGTATCCTTGAATTTTCTTTCAAGTTTATTTGTAAAATCGCTTCTGCACTTTGTCTTAATCTTAGAAATCATTGAAATATTTTTCCTGGTACTTTTAATGTATGTACTAAGTGTTATTCTCAGCAATTCAAATGCACTTACTCATATTGTATTTGAAGCCTTCCCATATTCCTTCCCCAATCTAGAATCCATTTATTATTAGGGTATATGCCAAAACATTCTCATAGGGAGCATCCTCGTTCTTTAAAAATCCTATAAACTTCACACCCTCATTCTATCTGAAAACAATATAAGCAATGACAACCCTTCCTGATTGGGAAGCTTTTCAGGCCTCTCCTCACTTCAGTTATTTGTGAATGTCCAATATCTAGGATACTTTGATCTATCAAACAATGATCTTACAAAAACCCTTCCTCAATCCCCGACTATATATATTATATTTTTCTTTTCTTTGAAATTGTATGAATCGTTATAGATTTTCATAGGGTTTCATTTTCGTTGCGTCGATTCCAATGGCTATTAGCATCTTTTTCAATTGCCCAATATGTGCTGATATTTTCTTCTTAATCCTAGAATTTCAAAACTTGGCTGTTGCACGAGGATTCTCCAAAACCCTGGAAGGGAAATCAAACCCTATATTAGATACTATTGTTTAAACCCAAGCGATGGATGCAATTTTGTGTTTTTTTTTGTGTTTAAACCAAAGAAATGGATGCAAGTTTTTTTTTAGGTGGAAAATTAGAGGAAATTTCAACTCAAAATGGGCCTCCTAAAATGAACTAATAAAATAATAGTTAAAATAATAAAATAATATTTACTAATTTTGAAGGAAGAAAATAAAAAAACTACTTTTTTGTTTGTATTTTTGACATATCTCCGTGTGGTTTTACTCAAATTTTGATCGGGAGAGCTCGTTGGATGCGGAATTAAATTTTGCATCCAACGAGTACCCACTTGGCATACTTTTGACGGACCCCGCTACCCCAAAAACAAGAAATACCTGAAAAAATGGAATGATGACATCATCATTCCATTTTTTCAGGTATTTCTTGTTTTTGGGGTAGCGGGGTCCATAAAAAGTATGCCTAGTGGGTAGTCGTTGGATGCAGAATTTAATTCCACATCCAACGAGCTCTCCCAATCGAAATTCGAGTAAAAACACAGGGAGATATGTCAAAAATACAAACAAAAAAAGTAGTTTTTTTATGATAGCTATCCCCAAATTTATATTAAAAAAGTGTTTAAGACCTATACGGTATTTCAAATTTAAAGCAATTTGATTGGCTAACACATGATTACATGGAATTTGAATAAAAGTTAAAAGGCCCATTTTGAGTTGAAATTTACTCTAATGATTGCTTCTATCTAGCTCCAAGTGGATTACAATTGGTGTGTTTCCACCTTTCACACACCTGGGGGGGAATGTGGCATAAATATTCAAGCCATTCGGTGTGTCCTTGGGGGCAAGTATCGAGTCAAGGATGTCACCTTGTTATTGACTCCTGCATTTAGGCTCAACTCCTAACAAAGCCAAGGGCGGTAGAGCCTATTAAGTTACTAAGGAAAGTTAGTTTAGTATGATGATGTTAAATTGAGATAGTTGCTTAGGAGTTTGAAATTAACCATAAATAACCATAGATGACAAGATGAAAAATTATCACAATAAAGCACAATGCTAACACACAATCAATATATATATATATATATATATATCAAAAGTTTAAACACAATACCAGCGCCTTAAAAATGGAGTCATAAAATAATCAAATGTACTTTCATGTGCTTGGAGTGAATATTTTGCAATTTCCTCTTGGTAGATTTTGATTTAATATGGAATATGAGTGGATTAAATTAGGCGAGGGGGGACTCTAGATATACTTGAGGGGTACTTGGAGTATGTGCAAAAATAAACCTTCATGGCTACCTGCAAGGAATGTGTGCCTTGAATGGAGTCTTTGATACTATGTTCATAATACACATGAAGGTGTAATAGAGATCGGTGCCTTGAGGTCACTGTCTAGGAGTTCCCACTTTCTTTGGGTATTTTTCCACCATTTACGGTTTGATTGAGGCGTTGAATTTTTGCCTAATGGTGGTTAATTGGGGAAGGTGAATCCTAATTAATCTAGTCACTCATGCTGATTTTGATGCAGCTTGACTGATCAAATGAACCACAGCCAAGTACAGAGTATACACACCAGAGTCTTGTCAATTTTAGTAAATTTTAAATGGCATGTTTTTATTAGAAAGAAAACCATCCAAGAACCTCTTTCGATCCAAGTGGACCCCAATCGAGGAATCAAGGAGGGGGTTGATTTTATAAAGAATAATTTCATAAATTAGTGATGAAGAAGAAAAAAATAAACAAACCACAAGTTTTCTAATAAGTCCTACCATGCATCTCTTTCCCCTTTCGGGTCAATCAGGAAGTCGTGGGGTAAGTATTAAAGTTACTTTGATACTGTAATATGGAATATATGATAAAGTAATAAAATCATATTATTATTCATAAATGAAACTAATCTAGAGCAAAAAAGAAATAATAAAATGCAAAAAATGAAAACAAGGCATGAATCCCCCCAGGGGGGATGGGGAATGGTCTCGAAAGAGCCTATTCAGAGAATTTTTTTATTATTAGTGATTAAAATATCAGAAAAATTATTTGAATCCTCTTGTTTCTTATACAAAATGGAACCAAGGCTTTACAAAATGCCAAAATTAAATATCACAGTAAAAAGGGGAGACCCTTGGGAGGATTTGGATGGACCAAAAGCCACTTTCGAACAACAGATTCTCCTTTTTATGTTATGCCTGCTAAATAAAAGTGAGCTTATTAGAATGAAATATTCCCAAAATCACTTTGAAAGTACCTTTGGGACAGCCTACTTTAAACAAACAAAAAACTAAGTTAAAACTAGTTAAAATGGTAAAAATGAAACCAAGGAAAGAAAGATTTCCTTGGGGTCTTGGATTGAATTTGGGGAAGCCAATGTGATATGCACTGATTTATGGATTTTATCTTTTAAAATAGAAAACAGAAATCTAATGCATGCAAACTACGGATTCTCTTTAAATTTCCATGCAAAACGGACGATTTCCCTAAACTAGATCTACAATGGTTTATGAAACTTTTTAGGAATGAGATATACATTATGACCCTTGAGACAATAGATATATCTTAATTTTTAATTTAATATAATAGATATGAATAATATCAAATCTTGCGAACAAAGTAACGAGGTAAAATTTTGATTTTTACAAGGAGGAAGAGAGAGAAAGAGTGTTGGAAGCCTCGGAATGTTGGGCTTTGGAGTCTGCTTTAGTGGAACACTGAGGGACTATGTCCTCAAAAATATACTAAATATAAGGAATATTCAAACTATCGCAACCCCCTCTACAAGTGAGACCACCTGCAACTTATAAATCCTTGCATAAACAGATGCTTAAAACATGGGTGTTGTTGGAAAAAGACAATTAGAAAGCATGCAATTAAACTTAAACTACATGCAACTCCAAGATATCTGAAACAAGCAGACAATAGGAGAATAAATCAAAATAGAATGATATCCTACCCTAATAGGAGGGATCTCTCTCCTTCAAGGCCAACAATTAACCAACAAAAAGCAAAGATCAATAATATAGATTATACCTCATCAGCACTTGACAATCACCATCCACACATGAAAATTGTTACACCATAGATCTTGCCTCCAAAGATTCTTTATTCCAAAATAGTACACAATACAATAGAAATAGCTTTTCAATATAGCTCTAACTAGCTTGGAAGAAGAAAATCGAGATTTATTTATAACAAAAACTAGAAATCTAGCCTAAGGGGGCGCAATTCCCAAGGAGAGAGAGAGTGCAGCTGTATGTGGAGTCAATATGAGCATGATTTGATTCTCATTGAGTCTCACTAAGTGCATCTTTCAATCAGAGAGTTGATCAAACTGACACCTCAACTTGTTAACTGAAAAATCCACCAAAACTCATCCAGATGGGCCCACACGTGTGGAGGAGAGAGAGAGGGCACAATTCCCAAGATTGCATGCTATAGTGAACTCCCAATTCAGTCCAAAACACCTCTTTTTGTTAAGGAATGGTCATCTCCAGTCAATATCAAGCCGATGAGACTGATTTCAGTCAAATCGGAGCAAATCCCACCGATTTAGGATTTGGGGTTTTCTCCATTATTTAATTAATTTATTATTTAAAATCATCAATATTTGATTTTTTTGGATTTTTGACCTAAGTGATGGGAAAATCACTCAAAACTTAGGAAAAGTGGGTTTATGGATTTACATGGCACTCCGAGTTAGAAAATAAGAACCCCCATGACTGAAACTGGTTTCCAATCCCACTTTTATTACAAAACCAAATTTTCCAATTAGACTATTAAAAAATAGCATATGTTTTGTGGAAAAATTAAAATTAAAAAAAATAAAACCTAGGGGGACTTAGACATGTTCATATGACTTTATCATGATGCCTAGCATGTTTATACGTTGACACATAGACTCTAATAACCTCAATAGGCCTAAATGTCAAGCCAACCACCCCAACTTTGGAGGTATTGAGTGAAAAACTCAGAAATTATCAGTCATTTATTCAGCAACTAATAATAACCAAGGGAAAAGACACCCTGGGCTGATCGGATTGACAAATAAAGTCTAAGAGACCTAGTCTTTTAAAAACACTATCATGCTAGAACATTTTATTACAACTCCCCTATGTGGTATGAACATGTGATATAGTACAAAAATCAATTCCCAGAAGCACTTTCGAAGGTCTTCTGAGGTCTAAACAAATCATCTTTGTTTGGTTCACTAGGCTCACTTGATAAAAAACCACTAAGTACAACTTAGGTGGTAACATGGACCAAATTTTTCTGGCCCACAAGCGGTCTGTTTTTATCAATACAAAGGCCCTTAAAATTATGAATCAGTAATTACAACTATTTTTCCTTTGCCTAAGTGCATACTTTTATGTCAAAGTCACCCAGGACTTGCACCTAGAATTTAACCTGACGAGTGGACTGATATTCCACTATTGAACCATGACCTCATTCGCGAGGAAGCAAATTTGACTAGCATAGATATGATGCTTTTGAATATAGGATATTGAACTTTTTATCTTTGTTCAATTTATCGATCATGGTATGTACAATTAGATGCTAATTCTTGGTCATGTGGTCAAAGAAGCTACCTTTCTCTACAATTTCATCCTAATTTTTGTGTATCTGTTTGCAAATTTGGATTGTCATTTATTAGCAAGAAAAGTATATTGTAATTTCTGTGTACTTGTGTCAAATCATGGGGTTATCCCATGAGTTAGGGCCTCTTCCAATAGACACTATGTCTTCATCTAAATTATCCTTGCATAGATTAAATTTTTCCCTAATTTCTGTCTATTAGCAGTGGAAATAGATAACACTTTTTATGTAGCCTATATCAAATTACGGGTTTCTACGATGAGATTGAGGATCTTCTTATAGGCCAGGGTCTTCAACCAATTTCCTTTACATGGATTAAATTATATTAAAATTTAAAGTATATTTATTAATTTCAGGTTCTTAAAAGAAACATGAAGTATTATATTTTAATTTAATGAAGTTTTTTTTATTTTATGGAACTCCTTGTCAAAACCCTATAAGAAATTGTCATATTTATAGAAAATTTAGCTTAATCTAACATGAAATGGATATGGACTGTATCATGATAATGGACGTTCCTTGAAATTGCAGATAAGTAGGCCTGAAGATTGGGAACAACTACCTGATCTTAGGAAAGTTTTTGTGTATTTCTTCAGTACAAAGGAAGTGTAAGTGACACCATATCATAAGTCTGTTTGAAATGCCTAAATAATTATGGTAGTTTTAAGTTCCATTTATTTAGATTTAAATTTTTTTTGTTATGGAAAATTGCAGGATAAGGGTTTTTTTCCATTATTGCACATTGATTAAAGAATGGAAAAAATACAAAATATTATCCATAAGTCATTTTTTGTTAGTCTTGTTGTAGCTGTTGACATACAAATAGGACATTGTATTTATGTAATCTTGTTTATTGTCAATTCCTTTTTAATGCTAATGATTCTGCACCATATTATGAGAATTATCGTCATAATGATTATGCACATTTAATCCATAATTATGTTAAACATTTAACGATTGCACCCTTACATATTGAACTCATGTTCCTTCATCCTAGCACCTCTTAGAATCTCAGATAATTAATTTATCATTTTTTTTCTTATATATTTTTAATTAATTAATTAATTAATTAAACTTTGTGTGCATCTCACGGCCCTTCAAATCTCTATTTTAATTACTGAAATTAAAAACCCCATATTAATATATCTTCCACGCCTTATATATAGACTAATTAACAATCACGCCCTTTAATTTTTCCTTTTGTCCATCATTTCCTGTAGTGTTCACCTTTTTTCTGTTTTTAATTCATGTAGCTCACCCTTTTTCTTATTTCAGCAAAAGAACATTCTATTTTTTCAACCAATTTAGTAGACCTATTTTTCACACGTGTGATAGCCAGAAAAGAATATGACACCATGTATATATGCACATATAAACAATTTACAACCTAACAGTCTCATATTAATTTTATCATTAACACCTAAGATTTGGTGTGCATTTTCTTGAGCCAAGTTAGATACATTTACTAGTACTAAAAAAGCGCAAAAATGCCAGAAGGAACTTTTGGAAAATTAATAGATTCATCCTCAGATACCTTTTTTACAGTTTTATGATATGGTTAGGTGTACCAATCAACAATAGTGGGAATTTTACAGAGGCCACTTAAGCAGTTTTACCAGCAGATTTTACACAGACAATTTGTGTCATTTTCAAGATGGATTTTTCATTTCACCAAAACCATGAAAATATGATAGCACAAGATTTAGGACACATCACAGAGCACAAAAAAATGTGTCTCACCCTTACAATCTTCTTCATTTTCCTTAGGCGGGCATTTTACTACAGTAGTGCAAATATGGTTGGGAGGTAGTTTTGGCAGATTGATATCTTCTTCCTCAGAGACTCTTTGGTCAATATCATGACATAGTTGTATGATAAATAAAAAAATATAGAGTTCCAAACTCTAAAAAAAAATTATCATCATCCTACGATATGTGGAGGGAATTTCCCTCAGGCCACTTAGGCAGTTTTACACAGACAATTTTATCTCTCTATTAAACTAGGTCCAATTTTCATAAAACACTTATTTGCAGGTCCATAACTTCTCCCTCATGAACTTTTAGAACAATATGAAGATATGGTCAGGTACAAAAAACACCAATCTACAAGACCCCCATGAGGTGTGGACATTTTCTTCAACACAAAATTTGTGGCAGGCATTTTCCCAAGGCCACCTGAGCCAGTTTTCCAACACTTAGTCATTTTTACTCGCTTTTATGCAAAACCCTGTTTTGGAAGACCTAGAACTTTCTCCTCATAGTTTATGAAGTCAAAATGATACCATGGTTGTATATCCACTATAAAAAGCTAAAGTGTAGTACCATGGTGCAGGAATTTTTTTCAAAACCTCAATTATGGTGGGCATTCTCTTAAGGCTACATGGACCAATTTTGACTAATTATTCCATACTTGGTCAATTTCCTTATTTCACCATTTTCCCATATTTATTCAGAGTGATGTCATAATGAAACAATGACTTCATATTCATGTCACATCATCATCTAAGTCATTCCATGTCATTATATTTTCCATATCATCACTCATTCCATGTCATCACTACCTTTGTCTTTCCTTCGACTTTCACTGAGTTCACTCTACCATCATGTCCTCGGTTATTCCTTTGTCATCATTGAATTCCATAGAATGTAGGACACATCACTAAGAAGAATACAACTTGTCTCACCCTCAAACTCTTCTTCATTTTTTTTAGGCGGGCATTTTACTGGAGTAGTGCAAATATGGCTCGAAGGCACTTTTGGAAGATTTAAATCTTCTTTCTTACAGACTCCTTGGTCAATTTGATGACATGGTTATAAGATAAATACAAAAATATAGAGGTCCAAACTCTCAAAATATTTGTATCATCATTCGATGATATGTGTAGGGCATTTCCTTGAGTCCACTTAGGCATTTTTACACAGACAATTTTTGCTTTCTCTTAAACAATGTCCAATTTTCATAAAACACTTATTTCCCAGGTCCATAAATTATCCCTCGGGAACTTTCGAAACAATATGAAGATATGTTCATCTAGAAAAAAACACCAATCTATAAGACCCCCATGATGTGCATGCATTTTATTCAACATACAATTTGTGGTGGGCATTTTCCCAAGGCCACGTGAGCTAGTTTTCCAACACTTAGTCATTTTTACTCCTTTTCATGCAAAACCATGTTTTGGAAGGCCTAGAACTTTCTTGTCAAAGGTGATGAAGTCAAACTGAGACCATGGTTGGATAGCCACTATAACAAGCTGAATCCTAGTGCCACGGTGTAGGAATTTTTCTCAAAACCCAAATTATGACGGGCATTCTCTTAAGGCTACTTGGACCAATTTTGACTAATTATTCCATGGTCAATTTCCTATTTTTCACCATTTTTCCATATTTATTCAGAGTGATTTCATAATGTAACAATGAATTCATATTCATGCCACATCATCATATCTTCAATTTCATCATTTATCCCATGTCATCACTACCTTCGTCTTTCCTTTGACTTTCACCGAGTTCACTCCGCCATCATGTCCTTGGTTATTCCTTTGTCATCACTGAGTTCACTCTGCGAGCATGTCCTTGGTTATTCTTACTTTCTTCACTTGGTCTCTGTCTTGATGCTACAAAGATCTTTACTAGCCTCTTTACTTTGCTGGTATTTGTCTTATATTATGCTCTTCTTTTTCTTGAATGTGCACTCAGTCTAGTCTCTTCTTGTTGTTTTCAATGCCACTTCATTTATTCACTTTATAACCCATCATTTTATTTTATTTGTGTTCTTTACAGAACCTTCAAATAAAACCAAAGATACTTTCTTTAATTTTGTTTTCTCATGATGTTGGACTTCTTCCTTCTTCTTTAGATATTCACATTTCATCCATAGAGACACATCTTATCCACTTCATTATTCTTCTATATATATAAATTCTTTGTTTTTTATGCATTGTATATTTTTAGAACAGTCACACCCTTTCATCTTCACACCTTTTAAAAAAATCAGTTTGATAAACATTTAATCCAGAATTATGTTAAACATTTAACCATTGAACCCTTACAAATTGAACACGTGTTCTTTCATCCTAGCACCTCTTCGAATCTCAGATAATTAATTTATCATTCTGTTTCTTATATATTTTTAATTAATTAATTAACTAAACTTTGTGTGCATCTCACACCCCTTGAAATATTTGTTTTAATTAATGAAATTAAATACCCTATCTTAAATATATCTTCCATGACTTTTCTATCTAAATTAATTAACATCATGCCCTTTAATTGTTCCTTTTGTGCATTATTTCCTGTAGCATTCTCCTTTTTTTTGTTTTTAATTCATGTAGCCCACCCTTATTTTTATTTCAACAAAAGAACATTTAGTTTTTTTAACCAATTTGACATATCGATTTTCCACATGTGCGATCTCCAGAAAAGAATCTAACACCATGGATAGATGCACATATGAACAGGATACAACCTGACAGTCTCATATTAATTTTATCATTAACACCTAATATCTGGCGTGCATTTTCCTCAGCCAACTTAGGCATATTTACCAGTACGGAAACAATGCAAAACCTGCCAGAAGGAGCTTTTGGAAAATTAATAACTTCATCCTCTGAGACCCTTTTGACAATTTTCTGATATGTTTAGGTGCACCACTCAACAATATAGAGGAATGTACCTTCATAATAATTTAATCCATCAAATAGAAATTATAGCGAGCATTTTACAGATGCGAGTTAGGTAGTTTTACCAGAAGATTGTACACTTAGACAATTTGTGTCATTTTCAAGGTGGATTTTTCATTTCACCAAAACCATGAAAAATAATACCATAGGATGTATTACATATCACTGATCACAACACAACTGGTCTCACCCTCAAACTCTTCTTCATTTTCCTTAGGCAGGCATTTTACTAGAGTAGTGCAAATATGGATGGAAGACACTTTGGCAAATTGATATCTTCTTCCTCAAAGACTCTTTGTCAATATGATGACATGGTTGTATGATACATACAATAATATAGAGGTCCAAACTCTCAAAATATTTGTATCATCATCCTAAGATATGTGGAGGGAATTTTCCTGATACCACTTAGGCAATTTTACACTAATTTTTGCTCTCTTAAAATAGGTCCAATTTTAATAGAACACGTATTTGGTAGATCCATAACTTTTCCCTCAAGCACTTTCAGAACAATATGAATATAAGTTCAGGTATAAAATAGACTAATCTACAAGACCCCCATGTTGTGTGGGCATTATATTCAACACACAATTTGTGGCGGGCATTTTCCCAAGGCCACCTGAGCCAATTTTCCAACACATGGTCACTTTATTCGCTTTGATGAAAAAACCTGTTTTGGAAGACCTAGAAATTTCTCCTCAAAGGAGATGAACTCAAACTAATACCATTGTTGAATATCCACTATAAAAATTTATAGCCTGGTACCATTGTGCACGATATTTTCTTAAAATCTGAATTATGGAGGGCATTCTCTTAAGGCTACTTGTACCGATTTTGACTAATTATTTCATACTTTCTCAATTTCTTTATTTTCACCATTTTTCCATATTTCTTCAAAGTGATTTCGTAATTTAGAAATGAATTCATCTTCATGCCACATTATCATCTCTATCATTCCATGTCATTATATTTTCCATATCATCATTCATTCCATGTCATCACTACCTTTGTCTTTCCTTTGACTTTCACTGAGTTCACTCTGCCATCATGTCCTTGGTTATTCCTTTGTCATCCCTAAACTCCTATTGACATGAATGAAAACCATATTCTCTATTCCCAACATGTTGGCTCAAGGACAACAATTGGTGGGCTTTTGAAAATAGTCTTCTATAACTGGCTTTAACACTTCGACAGATTCCATTTATTTTTAACAGGAAAATATTTTTTTCTCCAACTTGAAAACTCCATATCTCACACACGTGTTCACCATATATGGATAGATCATCAGAGAAGAGACTCATACATTTTAATAGATTTATTGGCACACACAAAGCCTTTGGCGGGAATTTCAAAATGGCTTCTAAGACAATTTTTTTCAAT
This sequence comes from Pseudotsuga menziesii, assembly GCA_001517045.1. Classification (NCBI taxonomy): domain Eukaryota; kingdom Viridiplantae; phylum Streptophyta; class Pinopsida; order Pinales; family Pinaceae; genus Pseudotsuga; species Pseudotsuga menziesii. The sequence goes on from LPNX010498478.1 coordinate 356,661, forward strand.
TTGAAAAATTTATATTTCACAAATGTGATATTTATTATGGATACTAAACCCAGGGATAGATAGAAAAGTTACGAGATAATAGACCCACACCTTTGGATGAAATTATCTACACAACCACATCCTATGTCGTGCATTTCCAAAACACCTCTTCAATTCTTGTTTTTAACACTTCGACACATTTTCATAGTTCATCTTTGCTGGCCATTATGATTTTTATCATTTTGACAAATTTATTCCTTGCAAATGTGATCACCAAAAAGAAAACTAAAACCATGGATAGGTAGACAAATATCCAAAGAACAGACCCATGTCATTTGATGAATTTTTGGGCACAGGAACAACATGTGGCAGGCATTTCTAAATGACCTTTTGTTATTGGTTTTAAAACTTGGAAAACTGTGCCATTTTCAAGGTGAATTTTTTATTTCACCAAAACCCTGAACCAATGTCACCAGATGATGTATAATATCTCACTAAGAACAACACAACTCATTTCACCTTCAGAATATTCTTCCTCTGACCTAGGGATAATTTTAGGGGTGAAATTTATCCCATGGGCTATTTATCCATGTTTTTCTCAAAAAAATGATTTGCCATTTTGCATTTTTTGAAGCCTTTTTTTGCCTAATTTTGATGCGGTAAAATATTTTCACCTTTAAAATCGCCATATTATTATATAAACGATATAAAATCCTTGGAAATTAAAATATTTTTAAACATTTTATAGATGGTATTTTAAGAATTGGTAAGATTCACCAACATTTATACACTTTTAAATAATTATGTTTCCTTAAAATCATCACTTGGGCATGCATTTTAGTGAACTTGTTCCAGAAGAATGCCTGAACACATGTTTTGGAAGATCCATAACTTTCTCCACAAATAGTATTAAGACAAACTAATACCATGGTTAGATATACAAGTAAAAAAGCTACAGCTTTACAGGATTGGGCGTGCATTTTTCTTAAGCTATGAATTATGGTGGTCATTTTCGCAAGGAAATTTTGACTAATTTTCTCAAAAATACTTGTTTTGGAAGACCCATATCTTTTTCTTTAGGTACTTTTTATGAGAATGAAACCATGGTTAGATAAGTACTTCAACAAGATACAACATGGCAGGTCAGGGTGAGCATTTATTTTTACCTATGCATTATGTTGGACATTTTAATAAGGAAACTACTTTAGGAAAAATTTTCATCACTTAGTCAATTTCCAAAATTTCACATAATTGCCAAACTTTTCCAAAATGACGTCAAATTGCAATAATGAATTATTGATAGAAATGGAACACCATGATATGTATTTCCAACTTCATCACACATGACACATCACCATGCATGCCATGTCATCACTTCCTTTGTCATTAATGAACTCATTTCATTGAGTTTTCTCTGCCACGATATCCTTGGTTATTCCTTTGTCATTACTAAACTCCTTTGACATCAATGAAAACCACATTCAACAATGCCCAATAACATACATTGGTGACCACTCAGAATTGGATGGGCTGACCTCTTGGGCTATGTGTACTTTGTAGCTAACGGGTATTTAGCTTATTATTTTAAATGAAATAGAAAGCACTCCATGGTATTCTTCTATCATTGATTGTGGAGATGTAAAATATTCTCACTGTCTTGAATCATAGAAGGCATAGTTTCACTACAAATTATGTTCCAAAATATTAAATATGTGATTTATGATACATTTGATAAAGTCACATGGAACTCATATTAGATTTTTCTATTTTCTTGGAGTGATTTATTTATTTCCATTACTTTGGTGAATACCCTTTCTGAAAGATTAGGTCCAATTTCATAATGTTCAATGCATTAAATCTACAAATTGACCACCTTATAATAAATTGGATCACCATTGACGTCTTAGTGTCTGTTGGATGGGTGAATGATTGGAAGGTGTGCAAGTATGTTTATTTTGACTTCAATCTAAATGCTAGAAATGATAAAATATATATTATATAATAGACACTATGATGTTTTGGCCATTGTGTTACAATCATCAAAACCTCATTTTGACAATATAATATCCTGATCCATGTAATCAATTTCCAAATCCCACAGGTACATGTAATTCTTCTAATTAGGTTTCTTCATTATTTTAATGTTCATGTTGATAGTTCATATGTTGTCAGCTTTTAATTCTCTAATTCATGTGGTAGGAAATCCATGCAGTGGATGGAGTCTGTTGGAATTTCTAAGACTATTATAATAAAATATTTCATCCAAGTAACTAATCTTGCTTGACCTTTACATAAATTATTTCAGAACCTACCCTTTTTTACTAATTTAGTTAGCTTCTTTCAGAGTACTAGTGAGCTATGACTAATCGCTTGAGATATTAGCAGTGTTCCAGGGGGACTTTTCCCCAAGGATTGGGAATGTGTTTCCCATGTTTCCTACATCCTCGGGACAAAGGAATGGTGGGAGAAACATTTATTTGTTAATATTTCCCCTTTCACCAATTATTAAAGGGTTCTAAATCAATGGTAGAGCACCTACTTTACAAAAATGAGGTTGAAGGTTCGATTCCTCCGTGCGCTAATGATATTGCAATATTAATGTTTTAAATAAAATATATTTTATTATGATTTATTATGGAAACAAGGGGGGTTATAATATGACTTCATATGTCACTACAAGGGCGGCTCAAGACTGCCCTTGTAAGTTACAACGCAGGGGATCCAAAACCACCCTGTAAGTTTATATGAGGGGAGTTCATAAACGCCCCCAAATGTTTGTAAATATTTTTATGGGGGTTTTTGAGCCGCCTCTGTAGGTACCTACGAGGGGGGTTTAAAAATGCCCCCAAAAGTCCAAAAGTGGCTTTTTTGGGGGGCGGGGGGGGGGTTGTTAGAACATCCCCAAAAAGTCCAAAATTAACTTTTGGGGGGGTTTAGAACCGCCCCCAAAAGTAACTTTAAGGGGGGGTTCAGAACCTCCCATAAAAGTCAAAACTTTTAGCATTGGTGCTATTAGGGGTGGTTTTGTATAGAAATCCTCCAAAGAAAAAATCACCCCCGAAAAGTGACTTTTGGAGGTAGAAGACAACTACCCCTAAAAGTCGAATTTTTTGTAATGCGTCAATATTTTTGGGTATTCAAGCAAGAGTATAGTCCCAATTATCCTTGTCATGTATTAATGTTGGAACATGCAATATATAGCGAGTTGTGATGATATGAAAATCCTATGAGGATCCATATGTTCAATCCACTCTTCCCACGGTAATTTTTTTCCTTAGTTTGAGTAGTGCTTGTTTTTCTTAATTAGTTAGACGTTTATTTTCTAGATCAGTTTGACCTGTCAAACTGGCTGATTTCCCTTAGATATGGTCCCATCATATACAAGTATTATCACCTGAGTATCCTTTGAATCCTACAACTAATTCTCCTATGGAACGAGAGATGGAGATTAATTAATTGGAAACAACATTCCTTACCCATTTCCAACTACCGATCCATTATGAGACTAGTATAGATCTCTTGAATTCCCTTCAGAAAAATACCTCCACCCACATATATGATAACATTCATTGATGGAGTATATGTAGAAGGTTTATGAAGGCTCCTATTCTAGATCATTTACTAGCTGATTGGTTTACAAAGGCATTATTGCCCCATATTTATAGAGATGTGTCTATGGGAGGTGCTGTTATTAAGGAACAGGCTATTAGCTGTGTGCAATATTTGGACTTGGTTTATTCCTAGTTTGAAAAATTATATGATTTAATCCCTCATTCTCCTCATCCTAGAACTGGTCCTACTAAGCCACCTGTTGAACCTCCTGGGGATGGTGTTGTAGGTACAATCCAACCCCCATTCATAGAGAAACCTTACAAGAAGCAAAGTTCTTCACCTGCTACATCATCAAATACTATTATTTCCATTGGAGGGAATGCAGAACAATCCTCGCAATCACTCGGTAATAAAAATAAAGGTAAAGGTAAGTTCAAAAAATTTGGAAACAAACAAGAGCCTCCAGACACTATGGCTCTGGAGAATGAGTCAAAACTGAAAAGGAAATCTAAGTATCCCTTCTTTCTATGTGGAGATGATCACTTTAGTAAGGAATGTCCTAAAAATGAATAGATCAACAAATTTTTGAAAAATAATCCTACATCGGTAGTACTAACTGACCCTTTCCCATCTAAACAATAATTTATAGATAATGCATCTTTGCATGGTGCTTCTTCCTCCATGCAAGAAATTAAAATGATTCCTGTAAAAACCGTTGCATTAACTACTCGAACTCATAAATATGATAAAACTTTATAGAAAAAGGATGAAGGTACTTGTTCTGAGAAGAATCCTTCTACTAATCCTTCTTCTCTGATTTCTTTTAATGTCCCTCTTACCATTGAAAAACATATACTTGATGCAATTTTACGCCCTCCTAAGAGTATGATCCAAAGATCAGTATTTAATCCTAGTGCTCAAGCTTCCCAATTCTATAATATCGTTGAAGATTTAGCTCAAGAACCTTGGGGTATGTCTACCATGGAATTACTCCAAAATTTCCCTATGCAAAGTAAAAAATTGATGTTGACTCTATGGGCCCTAGATCCATAGAATTCTATTACAATTACCTTTAATGTGGAGAATTTTAAACCGTGACTCGTTCACTAGCTCACATTTCAAATATCAACCGAAGTGATGGGTAGGAAGGTTCATAGTATCGAATTGAATGAAGGATCCTCCACCTCAGTGTTATCCATTCCTTGTTGGAGATCCATTGGTTCTCTTGAGCTCAACTTCTCAAGAATTACATTGAAATATTTTGATAGATGAGGTTTCCAGCCCTATGGCTTGTTACCAGCTTTATCTATTGAACTAGGAGGAAACACCATTTCTATTTCAGTAGAAGTGGTCGAAGCTTCGTTGGATTACAAACTTTAATTAGGAAGGAATTGGTTTTATGCCATGGCAGGTGTCTCCTCATGGTATTTCATGTTCTCCAGTTTCCTCAGGAAGGAATGATTGTCGCTATCAATAAAATTGATTATTTCTCCCTAGATATCACTTCCACCATGGAAAAATAATTTTCCTTTATTGGGGCAGTCACCCCCTCCTTATCAATCTGTAAAAGTCATAATTTTTAAACACTCATCCCTTATGGGATTCTTTCCATCTACTACTTCCCCTCGTAGAAATCAAATGGCTACAGTGAACATGATATTCTCCACTTCCAGTGACATGTGAAAAGGAAAATAAATTGTTGAAACACCTTCTCTGAGTCCACCCAAAGCCATGTATCATGTCATTCAATTCAGTTCTAATGCATACATCGATGACCATCATTTAGTAGCATCATATCCTCACCACCTTTCTTATTGGCTAGATTCGCCTCTCCCTACTCTTTACTATCTCTTACATACTTTCCTGGCAGATGAGTCCATTATGGAGATTGAGTTCACATGAATCTTTATGGGAATAAAATCATCATAGATCCTCTTTCCTTCCTAATGCCAATTCGATAGAATATGATTTTGTACCTCTCATTAGTTTTGATATTGTTGAAAATCCTCAGTCACCTATACTATTGCAAGGTGTTGATTTAGAATAAAATCTGTATAATATTACTCAAACCATCCCCATCGATATATCGATGAAACTCAGAACTGTTGAACATGTTCATGTAAGCCATAATTGTTCAGCAGCAGAAATTGAAAATGATCAATCTCTTTTAAAATAATTTCGAGATGTTTTTTCCTGGAATTACGTGGAAATTCCTGGGATTGATCCATCAATCATTGTCCATGAGATCAAGACTTAGCGAGCTACAAAAACTGGTAGGAAGAAACTCTATCAAATACACCCTAGTAAATATGCTATGATTAAACCTAAAGTCAAAAAGTTGTTGAAGGCTGGTTTCATTTATCCTATTCCATTCATAGAATGAGTATCTAAAATTGTTCCTTTTTCTAAGAAATATGGCACTATTATGGTTTGTGTCGACTTTAAGGGTTTAAATAAGGCTTGTCGAAAATGAAATTACCCTACTCCCTACATTGATCAGATCATCGACAACTATGTTGGAAGTGTCATTTTCTCTTTATGGATGGATTTTCTGCCTGTAATCAGATCGATATGATGCCCGCTAATCAACACAATATGACATTTATTTTCCCATGGGGAACCTTCGCCTACCATAAACTGCCTTTTGGATTGAAAAATGTTGGACCTGTGTTCCAAGGGGCCATGTCCTATGCCTTTCATGATATCAAGCATATCATGGAACCCTACCTAGATGTCATCCCTTCCCATTCACAATGATGAGAGGATTATTCAGGGAATCTTAGGGCCATTTTCCTTATATTCCATCATTATCATATTCATATCAATTGACATAAATGTGTCTTTTGTGTAGATAATAGATGCCTAATTATCTTTGTTATTTTCGGGGATGATATTCACATCGATCCTTTGGAAACTATTTCCATTGTGGCCTTAGCTCCTCCAACAAATATTACTAAACTTCAAAGTTTGCAAGGGAAGGAAAAATTTCTGTGTCGTTTTGTGTGAAATTTAGCAGAAAAGATGCATGGATACATGCATTTCTTGAAAAATAACACTCTGTTAATTTGGGATGCTCTAGATTGACAAGATTTTGATAATTTGAAACATGCAATCACAAACTCGCTTGTGTTGCACCCCCCAAATTACTCGAAATACTTTATGCTATATCTCCCTATTTCCACTACTACCATTGCTATTGTCTTAGTGTAGGAAGTTTCAAACGGTCAATATCATGTGATTGATTATCTCAATAAGATTCTATTGGACTATGAAACATGATACTGACATGTAGAGAAGTTAAATTTGGCTATAGTCATTGTCATGCGACATTTTCTTTACTACACCCTACTTTTCACTACAACTATTGTCGCAGACCAAAAACCCATGTATTATATCTTGACCCATCAGGTACTGGGGGGAAAATACTATCGCTGGATTGTTATCTTGCAAGGTTTTGACCTTGATTTTTCCAGAACTACGTCCAACAAGTCCTTACTTTTTGTTGAGTTAATGTGTGATCTTCCCAGTGCTACAATGGAAACTATTCCCAACAAATCATTCTCCAATGAGTTTTTGTTCCTTATTAGAATGTCTGACCTGTGATATGGAGACCTAATCATATATCTCCAGACTCAACGATTTTAGCTTGATATATCTCATGATGATCGTCACCTTATCTGACACCACACCAAATGCTATCTCATCATCAATGACACGTTATATCGACATGGTATTGATTCTATTTTGAGACAATGTTTAACCCATGAATAGGATGAATAAGTATTGATTCATTCCCACTATGGAGCATGTGGCAGTCATCTTTCTGGGATGGCTATAGCCTAGAAAATCCTTCACGCTAGTTATTTTGGGCCCTCAATATTTAAATATTTTCATGAAGTGTTTAAAAAATACCCCCCATGTCATCTCTTTTATCCAAAGAAGAACACCCACCCAACTCCACTCTACCCCATCATTTTCAATGGCCCTTTCGCCAAATGGGGGATCCATTTTATGCATTATAATCCTATCTCAGCTGGGGGGCATGGTTACACCATTATAGTTGTGGATTCATTTTACAAAATGGGATGAGGCAATGCCTACATATGCAAGGGATGGGAATATTGCCACCCTTTTTCTTTTTAATCATGTCATAGCTATGTTTGGGGTTCCTCAAGCCATAATTAATGATCATGGATCTCATTTCGGTAATTAGATGATGACTAAGATGAGCAATAATTTGGGTTTTTATCATGACAACTAAACTCCCTACTATCCATAAGTTAATGGCCAAGTCAAAGCCATTAACAAATTTTTGAAGACTATACTTCACAAGATGGTAGGGGAACATAAATCGAATTGGCACTTAACTCTATTCTCACCACTATGGGCCTATATAACCTCTGTAAACACAACAACCGATTTCACTCCTTTTTCATTTAGTTCATGGATTAGAAATTGTTTTACCTATTGAATGTGAAATTACATCATTGAAACTAATTGCCAATATTTTTCCTAATACCTTGACTGGGGAAGGACGTTTCCCTTATATTAGAAACCTTGACAAAACATGACAAGATGCGTCTTTGGATAACAATTTGCACAAAAACCATATCAAGGCTCAATATGATAAGTTTTTTCAAACTTGTGTCTTTAACGAAGTAGATCTTGTTCATACCTATGATAAGAAACATGAAAAATTAGGGAAAGGGAAACTTGAATCGATGTGGAGTACTCTTTTTCCTATCAATATGTTCCGAGATCTGCTAATGCAATTGCCAACTTACTTTCTAGTTACATGTTGGATTGGCATATTTCCCACTCTTAACATTTTTATGTGTAAAAATAACATGAGAAATTGTAAATAAAGAGTGTAAAAGATATGATCCATGTAAATTACATTTCATTGCAAAATTTCCATACGCCGTAAAAAGAAGTCTGTCTATATATATATATATAATGCTTTTATTACAAAAATGTGGTCTGAAGACCTAATATGAAGCATGATAGCTTTCAGTACAATAGGATAACAAAAAACTAAAGCTTGTGCCTTTTAGTGTACATCTCTTGCTAAAATACCCAGTTATGCTCATGGTAGAACATGATCTCTTTTTCCACTCAATGTAGCAAATGACCAAAATGTCTTAACACACTAGTCATGTGCCGTTGATACCTGCTAGGAAGGACATCTACTAAAATGTCAAGGATGTCTAATGTAAGCCTATGGAAGTTCTCCTCAATGTCATGTATATCCTCATTGGTGTCCTAGCATACGAATATAGTCCCCACTCACTTTCCAATGGGAGAAGACCCTCCTCGCTTGGCTACCCCAACATCTGCATAGAAAGAAACGTGTCTTGGTACCACACATAAAAACTAAAAAATCATAAAAAACATGTATTTTAGTGTCTTTCTTACCTAGATCACCCCAATTATCATCCTCAAGAAGAGATAAGTCTGGACCACCTTGGAAATCTGTGCATGCATAGGAATGTTCTTCAATCATCAGAAGCTAGTCATCTAACCAAAGGAATAATGATGCCCCGTACCTCACTCTAGGGCCTCCAACACAATGGAAGGCCATCAAATCAACCCACCATAATATACATGGATCTCATGCCCCAAGTTTGTTGAAGTCCAATTGAGGCCTCAACAATGGGATTCTCTCTACAAAGAAGGATACTAGAATGGTCCCATATCCAAAATTCTTCAAGTCACCCCAATGAAATTTGATAAGTTTATCCTTGAAGGATACTAATAATACTTCTACCCAGTTAAATATAATCGATTCCATTGCTTCTAGTGAATACACCATATTGGCTCTGAAATCCTGATGTGTCCCATGTCTCCTAGATAATCACTGCATGGTAAAGAGGATCATCCTCAAAGGTATATCCATCACATATTTCATAGGTATTTTATTCCCGCTCATTTGAGTGTATGGAAAACAATATTGATCAATAAGAACTTGGGTAGTCACATCCACGCGTCGTGGACCAGTCAATGAGATAAGTGATCCCCTTCTAGAAATCTATGTAAGGAAATAAATCTCTTCTACATCCACTATGAGTATATGTGCTCCCACCTTGAAGTACTACCGATCCATATTCCATCACATTAGTTTTATGCTATTTAATTATACTAATGGTTGAGTATAACATCACAATAGTTTTATGCTATTTGATATATTTTGATTATAATGATGGTTGGGTATAATATCATTGTTTTAGTAAACTATGTTCTAGTGGACAACATACTTCTCTTGCCATAGGAGGCTTTTGCAAATAATATGATTTTAAAGAATTTGTAGCTATCTGAATATTCAAATGTTGACAAACACTAATATCAATGCCAATTATAATATTTGAATGTTCCAAATGATTAGAGTGTAGGAAGGAAATTTCATGGAAAAAGACTGGGAAACATCTCTACTTAGATACCATCCTTTTGCAAAATCCTATATAGTATAAATACAATAATCCTCTATAGAATCAACGTGGTATTTCATGAGAATTGTAATGTTAGTCCTTTGTTGTCATTGTGTGCAGGGCCATAAAAGACGATTCTTCTTTTCATTTCGCCATCTCTTATTCCAACAAGGCCAGCTCGTCAAGAGGCTTCACCTAAGGTTTAAATTCCCTCTTCTCTTTTGATTTATGTTTATTGCATATTTTGGAAAGTAGGTTTACATATCTTTTCTCACATACACAATTCATACAATTTACTTTTTTGTTGCACCAGCATTTCCAACCTATGTTTGAGTACATTTGTTACACTTTTGGACCAAATCATACATAGTAGAATGGTGACTCCACACGTAAAGAAATATATTATTTATTCTTTTGGACGTTGGATTTAAGAATTTCTTAAATAATTCATCAGTTTCCATAGTTTTCATGTCATTCACTAACCACATGACATATCGGGGTGAAATCCTTCACAGATTGCACTATGTATGCATGTTTTTACCTATGTAGTCAAGCATACTTGTTTTTTGGATTTGTTGATTATCTTTCCCATTGAAATCAATTTCCTGGTTTAGAGCTGAGTTTTACTTTTCATAGGTATTAAATAGTGCATATTTAGCCATTCAAGTTTAATTTTAACCAATTCTTAAATTGAATTTTTTAGATTAGATTTTCCTATTTTGCATATGATCTTGGTTATTGTTGTTAGCTGTTGAACAAGATAAATAATTTGCTTCATTGTTTTTCTACCTTAGCTGGTTCTCAATTTTGCTCTTAGTAAATTCCATCTTAGAGAACTTCAGTGTGGGATTCAACAAGTTTTTAAACAGGATATCTCTAGTATCCTTGTGAAAATGGATCATATCTAGGATATGGATTTCTTCTAGGTCCATCCTTATTTCAACAAATTTTCTATTTGTTTCTAATGCCAAGTTTAAAGTGTTGTGGGTCTTCTCTCTGACAGCAATGTGTGACACATCCTAACTAGAAATTTTCCTCACCTCTGCACATAGGTTTAGATTTTCATCAGCAGTCAGATCCTTTATTTCGTTATAGTTATCTGACAACTCCATCCTATCCCTGAATTGTGATGCAGAGTTACCTAGGGTGTCAGCAAAGGAATATCCCTTGACCTCAAATACTGGTCCTGTCATTTTCACCTTCTTCTTTCCTCTATCCTCTGTTGTATTTTGGACCAATTGGCCCTCTGCCTCAATCCTATACCTCTTGGGGCTCTTGGTAGTGTCTTCCTTTTCCATGTCCATGGGGTCTAAAAGCTCCCTTTTGTTAGTTTTATCAGAGTAACTTTCCAAAGGAGTAATGTTTTTAGCTACTAAAACCACCTTAGAAATACTAAGCATTAATGAGGCAATGTTTTTTATAGAAGAAACATGATCCTTATCCATATCAGTATCTTTAGAATTTTCTTTTGGGTAGTCATCCCAATTAGCAACATATTCCTTCCCAACAACCTCCACATGATTGAAGGGTTTTCTCTTCACATCTTTTCTCTTGTTTGAGATGACTTGGTGAGGGTCATAATTAACTGCAGGCTCTGTAGGGAATCCTGTCTTGTTCAATAAGTTCTCAATCATTGGCAACGTGTTTTTATTCTTGATAGTAAATGGCCCTACTACTGAGGGATACATAATATTTGTAGACTTCTTGTATTTCAAGAAATTCTTTGATTCTACTATCATATTCTTCCTGATAAGATCCATGGTGAAAAACCTAGGGGTAAGGAAGGATGGAAACATATATGGGGGATAAGTGAAGCCATACAATTTGACCACAGTCTCATTTTGAAATAAGAACCAGTCCCCTACCCTACTTTATGTAGACAACTGCATCATAGTTCTCATCTCTAGTATGATCCAGGGTAGTATTTCCTGGAAACTGGCATTGTATACCACGGGCATAAGGAAATTCATCATTTTTGAGTAATCTTTACTCATCTCCTCAGTCAAAACCATATTAGGTAATTGTAAATTCTCTACATTGTGAGAAAGGAATATTTTCAGCAAATAATCTTGAAACCTAAAATTATTGGTTTCGCCAAAGTCTGTAAACTCAGAATGGATACTCTCAGCTAAAAAATCATTGAATTTAATACATGAAACCTGTAAATTCTAACCTTGCACATTGGACTTGGTTTGGCAAGTGCTTAGGACAAAACTCAAACTCATGAGAGGATTGATGATGTATTTGTCGGTGTCTATACCTATGAACAGGCATAGTAGAGTAACAATGCACTAATTTTCCTTGTTGAATAGGTTGGAATTGAGGGGAAACAGTTGTTCCATCATATTTACATTAGGTTTGAAACATTTCTTGAGGAAATATTGCTCCCTTTCTACTAAAGACTCTTTGAATAACTGAAGTATAGATTCTTCTTTATAGTCCTATGATTTTAGGGGAAAGTCTTTAGGGACTAACAAGTATTTCCTAATATCTAGGGGGTTCACTGGGAATAGAACTCTAGAGATGGTAATGTCCATAATCACTCTCTCAGAAAGAGAGAAATTGTTGACGAGCCAGGAAACAAATTCAGGGAAATCTGGGGTTTGGTCCGTCGTGAAAAATATGGAAGAAGGACTGATGAATGTTATCCACATCGGTTCCTTTCTCTTTAAGAAGTCTCAACTTCTCTTTAACTTAACTAATGAGACCATTTAATAGAATTGTATCAAATACCTCAACATTCCTATCGTTAAAATCTTTTTCTACTTTCTAACATTCCAGCTTCTGAACCTCTATACTATGAATTTAAGCCATTTTATAGTTTAGGAGGGGGTGAAAGGTCTACATGGTGATTTTGACAGGTGGTTGAATGTCGTTGTGTGAGATGGATTCTCCTGTGTTATTCTGGATCTCACTTTTCGATGCTTTGGAGAATAAAATAATGTCATGAATTCATGTGGATGACATTTTATATCTTTTTGTATACTTATTCATGTAGCCTCTTCATCTCACAAAATTATTTACGACCACAGATCTAAACCCTTAACAATATGAGTCGTCAAAATATGTGTCCCTTCCTTAGCATTGTTCTCTCTAAGATGCATTCTACTTCATCAATGTTATATTCCTTGATCTCAATTTTCTAGCCCCTTTCTTTTTATTTCCTCTGGCATATTTGGACTGCAAAATGAACCATGGTTATAGATCTATTTTGCGAGCGATCTCAACCATTCAACTGTGTGGCCCCTTCCGAGTTTTGTGATCCCTCATTTATTTAATCATCATGCATGTCTACATCATGAAACCATCCTGAACAATCGATATAACCTTCTCCATATTTCCTTTTTACAAGGGCATAGGCCCTATGGGATTTCATATTTCCTTATCCTCTTAACTTTCGTGCACCTCCTCGCTACAAAAACAATAAGGAACATTGATTGGATCCCCACCAAATCTCCATCGTTCAAAGGCACGGGGCCCAACAATACTTTTCAGCTCCACACATTCTTATCTCTCGCAGATGTTTGGGTGGAAAATGATTCTCCTTCATAGACCTTCCCCATCTAGAATCCTAACCATTAAGCTGTGCAGGCCCCTTGAGACTTCGAAGCCTCAACATGCCTTTATCTCTCTGGTGTAGATGTCTATGTAGAAAAGTAAAAAAAATAGGATAGGTGCTAACAATCTCTTGTGGTGGTATTCTTCGCCCCCCGCCCCACCCTTACCTATGATATCTAAGCCCCTTAAAATAATAATTACAAAATAGTACAAAGGAACAAATATCCCATAAAAATGGGAATTACAAAATAATGATTTAATATTTGCCAAAGGAACCTCACCGCTTGGAATATAGATATAATAAATCCTTAATGTCATGATACTTAGCATGCTCTAGGTGTAATTGCGATTTGCTAGTAAAGGAGTCAGTTTCCCATTTATTTTCCTTTTCCCATTATTTTAGGAAGAGATTAATCCTCATTTATGAGGTTATGGGTTTCTCAATTAGTTCCTTGATCTCTGCCATGTGGATGCTATTGATATGCCTTATGCGTTCCCTAGATTTCAAGTGCTACCTTGTAACCTTCTCAATGAAGAGTTTAGGTTGAAGAACATTCTCGATGGGATCCATGACAGGAAATCCCAAAAAACTCAATAGGGTGTCAGAGGTGCTTTTGAGCTCATTGAGGAAAGTTTTGGTTCTGTTATTTCTATCTATATTTGCAGGAAAACAATAAATTCTAATAAAATGACAAAACACAACTAATTAAGCCAAATTTGTTTTTCCAATTGGCTCAATCGACTAGTAAAAGGATTGAGAAAAATACCAATTAACCATACAGAGGGAATCAAATCTTTTGATTTGGTCAAAATTTCTAGTAAAAAATCACTCGCTAAGGTAAAATTCAGAATTTGAAAGAATCTACTTGGGATTTGGAAAGTGATATGCAAGAGGCATATCCAATTCTATTCCACGATGAATATATGAAAGAATAAATCAGAAAATTAATAACATCGAGGACAGTGTTATCCTCTAAGGGGAGGTGTATGTAATACACCAAGAATTAATAATTTATTATTAATTTCTACTAAGATATTGTTTTTACTATTTTAAATATTTTTGACAGAATGTAAAAACTAAAACCAGTGTAATGAATTATTCTTTTATTTAATAAAAGATACTAAAGGGATAGAAATGTAATAGCTATTGAAGAGTTTTTTCTAACCCACAAGAGAAAATGATAAGTGGATGTATCTAGTGAGTGAGAACTTGAGGTGCAGGAGGCATATTCCCCAAAATCATGTCACAACTCTTTCTTGAGTGCTAAAGAGAAGGAGGCTCATAAATGACCAAGTCCTAGGAAAAATACTATATAATAGTATGTCCGATAGAAATCAAGAGGCTAGTATTGGATGGGGATTGAATCTGATAATGCAAGAGATGGCACATTAAGTGAATTTTTCTATTTTGGTTCAGAGAACAGGATCAAGGTTTCTGGAGAAAGTGTTTCGACTGCTCTAGGAGTTGGTTGGGAGGAACAACTATTCCATGTTTGTTTTCCCAACAGCAATGTGATATTCCTATTATGTTCTTCTTATTAAATCTTATTAGATCATTAATATAACTTAGTACCATGGTCGTAAACCTACGAGGAATTTTCATTTGTCCTATACTTATGTTATATTATTCTACTTAGGTTATACTGATCAATATTGGTCTAATAGGTGATTTTTGGCTCATCAACTCACAGTTGCGGTGATCCACTTTGATCATCGTGACAATTAAGGAGCTCTAGTTTGGTCATCCTAACATTCTAGGTACCCTAATTTATTGCATACAACTTTATGTTTGACTAGGTGTGCTAGTGTGTGAATGTGGTTGTTTTGTGGTCTTCTTGGGCATTTATTGGCTCCTAGAGACTCTCCCACTCACATATGTGTTCACCTATTCGTAGAATTCCTGTATTTATGGCTCAGCATGCCTCCATACATTTTCACACTTGCATTGATGACTATTTGGTAAGGTTTGGGATTCTATTAGTCCACCTAGGTGGGTTTAGTGGTAAAATACTAGCCTGACTCTTGTATACATTAGGATGGCCTCCAAGGGCTCATTAATTTTCCCAATTGTATTATAATTATGTGCCATACTTATATACAAGTGGTACACTAATAAAATGATCAGTTATTGACACCATCTGTGCGTGTTATTTTGTTATCTTTTGTTGTTCTCTTACATATTTTATGAATAACTTAGATAGTGAATATTTCTATAGCTCCTAGATGTCACTGTGAAGCAATTCTCACAAATCTAGTTACATTAGGATATGTATTGTGATGTGAACTGCAGTTATATTTTTTAGGAATAATTATTTATGCAACTATATAGGACAATTATCTATCATGATATTAGATCTAAATATAGGTTTCTGTATTTTATTTATCTTTGTAAAATTCTAGTTGAAATCATCAATTCATCTAAGATCAAGCATCCTTTGTTACATTGAAATCTCATCATGTTGGGCCATGTGTTAACCTTATGCCTAATCCCTAAAGTTCTCTCTGCTAAACTGGGTTGATTTTAGGTTGTTCCCACCCTTTTAACCCTCTCTAGATAGGACATCAGTCTTTCCCTTTATTTTAGGTGCGTCGATGGCACTTTTTCCCTTCATTATAGGTGCATCAGTCCTAACACTCTTTCTCCTACTACTATGTACACCGACGGTGCTCTTTCCCTTTATGGAAGCTGCGTCGGTGGTGTTTTGAGGGAAATAAATGAAGCTTTGAGACTCTTCTCGAAGGTGGATGAGGTGGAGGAATTTCCCTACATTATAGGTAAGGTGGAATTCATTTCCTAGACTATGGGGAGGATCCCTAGACCCCTCACCCTAATCCTCAACCTACTCTATCCCTTCAGCCTTGTAAATTAAACCCTCTCTCCATTTGGAGGGGAGGAAGGACTATGGTACTCTTATGCTGGTGGAATTTCTCGGTGGTATCCATCATTCTTTGGAGGATTTGGCTTGGATTGTTGGATGGAAGGTTGTAGTGTTAAGTCTAGGTTGTAACATTCATCTCTTATGTAATTCTATGTATCTCCTTGATTACATTAATACAAATCTCTTTCCATAAACATTATTGTGTTGATTATGTTTAGAGTTTTCTTCCTTAAGTGTTTGGATATGCATGTACTGTTTGCTTGTTTCCACTTGCTTCATAGGGTTTTGCAGTTGGAGATCTGAAGGCTCTGAAGCTTGGATCAACAAAGAGAGAAGAGGATTTTTAGATCTCAAGTAGGTGATCTATCTGTTAACTTGCATTTCTATTTGATCTAGGAAAGTATATTGTATTCTATATTTGATTTGTTCTAGATCCACTTGGACTAGAGAGATCTATCTTGAGTCTGGTTGAGTATATTTATCTGACAACATCCATATCAAAATCAAAGATTTCTAGTAATGGGTATTACTGTAATACTTAGTATTTTCTGAGCATAATCACTTAGATCTAGTTATTGTTGTTCTTCTATGGTTTCAAATCTCAACACTCAATTATTTTAAATTATTTACATGTCTATAAATTATTCTTGCTAAACTATTATCATAATATATTATAGAATAGATATAGTTAATTTACGATCAAGGTAAATAGGGATAACATTCTCTATTTATTATAAAAAAATATAGCCAGAGCATAGAAACAATTAAGATCGAATAATATAGTCAATTAGTTCCCTATGTAAAACTAGTAATTTGAGATGCGATAAGCTAAATGGTTCCTCTATCAGGTTACGAGTCGCAACTTTCTACAGATTTATAATTTATTTAGATAAACCTCATCTCATAAACCCAAGGAAAAATAGAGAATGTTCAGATAAGAATATTTCAGATCATTTTAAACATCTAAAAATATTCTAGTCATGGAAGTAGATGATTATAACTTATTCAACTAATCAATTAAGGATCTGCAAATATCTGACCAGATATTACACTAACAATCAAACACTGGAATTTAAGTAACTGTTATAATCCCCACGACAGTTTTAAATCAATATGACTGGTCATAAGCCCATCTTAGGTGGCCGTTAAGTTTTAATTAAGTAAAGTAACTAGATATAAAAAGAATCATACTTTAAATAGTTTCAAAAACTACAATTTATTAACCAACAAACATCTAAGTATGAAAAATAGATTGTGGAAGATTTATTTCGAAAAGTTGAAAGGAAACCTTCAATCCACAATACAAAATTGAGGAAGGTTAATTACAAAAGAGTTATTCCAAAAAGGTTAAAATGAAACTCGCACCCTATAATATGAAATTGAGGAAGGTTAAATGCGGAAGGATTATTTCAAAAAATTTGAAGGTCAACCTGCAACATGAAATCTGCAATTACAGAAGGACCATTGCGGAAGGTTATATTTAATTTTGTTTTAATGGAGACCCACAATCTGCAATCCATAGTTTCGGAAAGACCATTGAAGAAGGTTATTTGTAGAATGTTAATTTTAAACAAATTTTAAAGGAGAACCGCAATCCGCAATCCACAATTGAGGAAGGATGATTGTTGAAGGATAAATTGCGGAACGATCATTGTGTAAAATTCATGTAGAAAGATAATTGTGGAAGGACTAATAAACCTAAAAATTCACAACTGAACTAATAAATGATTTAGAGTCTTATTTTTTCAGAGTTGAGTTCAAATATTTAGGAAAAGTTGAATGAACAATTAAAGTTAAAAATGAGCAATGAACCCTCAAATTTTAAAATTCCCATGTTACAGTTAATTAAAGAATACCTGATGATATTGTTCCCTAAGAAAGCTTCTACATTTCATAGTCAATCAAGTAGCAGTATAGTATGTTTAGTAACAGAACAAAAACTTTGTCAGATGTTGTTTTTCAGCATGTAGGGATTTTTAATGATGTTTCTTTAGATATATGTTATATTAGAATTTTTTTAACATATTTTGCGCTATGCAACAATTAAGGGTAGGGTGATTAAGAGAGAGAGATGGGGAATAGTTAGGGGTAGGAGTGGTAGGATGGGGGTTAGGGAGAGAGGGGTTTGTTACAGCTTAGGGGAGAGAGTGAGAGATATGAGTGGGGTTATCCAAAGGATTGGGGAAGAGAGAGTGAGTGAGAGAGAGTGGGGTGGGG
>LPNX010498478.1:375309-392938 GCA_001517045.1 Pseudotsuga menziesii
GAGGAAGATGGAATAAGGGAGAGGGTTTTATAGAAAAAACTTGTATTTATTCTCAATCACTTGAAGTAGCATGGCTAAACCATATTTTGGAGGAAACTTTTTTCTCAAATATAGGAGGTATGGCGCACCCTGCCTCCTGACATTGACCATCAAACTACCATGATGTGTATTTTGCATTGGAAAAGTGCACCAATGGCACTTGTTTCCTGAGGACAAGGATCAGCGACAAATCCTACTCATGCACAAGGAGCATCATTTTCCTCAAAAATTAAAAATAAATAGAAGATATCGAGAACGTTCTAGATGAAATTCCTTATGGAGTCTTATCCCAACTACTTGAGTTAGATGGCATTCGTACCCATAGCCTATAGGGATGATCCCTCACCATCCTACCTAATAATGTCAACCCCTTTGGGTGCTCTTTGGCCTATATATATAAGATTCATGGATGCATAGGGGGAGAATCAATAGAGCACCTTTATGTTGCTAGAATCACTACTAGTATAGGAAGCAAAGAGTGTGGCTTGTGAGTAATAGGCTTGGAGAGTTTTGTAGAGCATGTATATGTTAAAGTGAGTCAAAGACATTATGAGAATGAAGCTTCGAGATCAAGGATTTGGTTGTATTTTTTTTCTCTCTTTCCTCTTAATATAAATACGTTCCCCTTTCCCATGAATGATTTGTGTTAATATCCATTGTTGATTACGTTTGTCCTTGATCATTAGTATAACTCATTGAATTATCTTGTTGCTTTCAGTATTACATATTGTTATTCATATTATTTTACAGGTACAACTAATCACAAAGGAATTCACGATACAATGATCACCTTCATTGTTTAGGTAAGAAAGCTTCAAATTCAAGTAGTTTAATAATATAGGGAGAATATGCATAGATGTGGTATTTTGTTCTAGATTTTCCCTATGTAGACTAGGGAAACAATATTTTTCCACATTGATTGAGAATTTTCAATAAAAAAGATAATGACCATACTAGGGATCGATCATATCTATTAATTACATGCTCTCAATCATTTTTGTCTTTCTCATTCAAGGATTTAAGGTGAGAAATACATCTTATTTCAATTACATTTTTCTTCTCGGGTTGGTATTTACACTTAGTAAATTCCACTTTGATTTATAGTTTCTCATGCTAAAGGTTATTAAATTCTTTTGGCTCTCTATATCCATTGATGCACCAAGGTTTCTTTGATAGAGTGTCAGTCTATTCCTCATTTCTTTTTTGTATTTTCATCATGTTCCACTGATTCCTTCTTCCCAAATTCAAGAATAACCACTAATGCTATGAGAAAGAGAGAAAATATTTCCTACAAATAGACGATGCCTTGGTTCTACCCAGTAGTGTGCACCGAGGTAAGCCATCTCTAACTCCATAGTTATTATTTTGAATTTTTTTTCTTGTGTTTGTGCTTTTTCAATTAGGATATTGTGTTGATTGACAAGTGTGACAGTGTTCTTATATTGAATGTATTTGTTTTAGTTAAAATCTAAAAAAATTGTCTTGGTAAAATATCTAAAAGTAAATGGTTTTGTGTCAAAGTTTGATCTTGGGTTTATAGTAAGCATGTAGATCTCTTAAGGATATTTCCGTATCCACATAAAGGAAAAATATTATGGTTTCATGCATTCTTTTAGAGTGATTTTCATTCATTGTGTTTCTTTCCCAAAAGTACATAAAAAAATAAAAGAAAAAGTTAGATGTGTTAGCTTTTTGTTTATTAGGTGTATTGAATATGATTGATCATATAGAGTAGTAGTGTTGCTTTTGAATTTTTATTAATAAAAGCATAGGAATTTAGGAATTAAGAAACGCTTCCTTTTTTTTAGAGATCTCTTTTGGTATAGCATTCAAATGTTTTGTTTACATGAATTTTTTTTTATAAGATTGAAGAATAAGTTGCTAGAATTGCATGGCATTTTCATTCATTGCTTGAAAGGAAGAATATCCCTTGCTCTAGTTAGGATTCATCGAAAAGAAAATTGCATTGCATTTAGATCATTTAATCTTGCAATTACTTCACACTCCACGAACATTCGATAACCATCAAGATAAAATTGAATGGTATCTTAAAATTCTTAGTAATTTGAGTGATAGTTTAGAAAAGGTGTTCCTACATCCATAAACATAGTAGCTGTTGTTTTTTTCCTGCACTACATCCGAGGGATGGTACATCTCTTCCATGTTCCAATTGGTAATTGGTATATCGAATGGATTTTCATGTACCCTAAAGGTATATCAAAAAATTATTCATGTAGATGATAGTTTATCAGAAGGCTCCTTTTGAATGATTATGCATCAGATGACACATACACGGATTTGAGCTCCCACGTACCTTGTGTATATCGAAGACCCTTTTAGGAACCTATACCAACTTAGAAAATCTTTTTCGACATCCTGTTGAAGCAATACACCGAGAACATCACTTGGGGAGCTATTATGCATGTGTCATCTAGGTATTTAGGTATTCAGGTAAGGGTATGGTCCCAATCCTCCTTGTTGTGTTTTAATATTGGACCCTATGGTATATCATGAGTTGCGATGACTTGAAATTGCTCGTAATAAGCCGACTTTTTCAAACCCTCTTATCACTTAAGTTTGCTTGTACCGCTATCTTGTCTAGAATTATTTGTGTGTGATCATTTATATTTAAATACCTTTAGAGTAAAATATTTAGCTAGAATTATGGTTGAGCTACATGTGAGGAGATCTCATAGGTTGTTGAGTTTACCACCTGGATTTCCTCCTGCTGCAGAAGAAAGAAAAGTGGTGACCAAAGACTAACCTGTCACACATGATCCATCTATAGAGGGAATTCTGGACATTGATTCATGAGAAGAGTATTCTTCCTTTGAGAATTCGTCTATCTCTACTTCATTACTAGTAAAATTTCCTTCTTCATGTGATTCAACCTTTCACTTACCTAAGGAATGCCATTCCGGTACACAAGATTGGGTATTTTCCTAGCCATTGAATGACCTCATGGCATCAGAATTTGGTTCAACTACTCCATTTTGGGAGACTTCATTGGGACAAAGCATTTCCGAATATGACACTAATATTTTTTCTTACGTCACACCCCCATGAGACACAAGATTATTATCAAATGATGATTTTTTTTACCCATCCATGATATTATGTCATGTTTTCGCACAATGGGGGAGAAATCAATAAGGGAGTGAGGAAAAATTGAAGAGCATAGATGCATACTTCTCCAATCTAGCCTCCTCTTCCAACCAAGAAGTTGTAAACACATAAGCATTCTTCCTTCTCCTCACCAACAATCATCGTGGATGCCAGACAAGAAATGAGGATTCAAAGTCACGACTCCTTTATGGTTTTTTTATGTTAAGCAAAATTCTCAAGAATTATGTATTTATATCATGCTAGAGCATTATATAAATACATAACACTTGAGTTTTATGTATTTCTACAATGATCTAGTGTTATATAAATATATAATTCTTGAGTGTTATGTATGCATTGTAGAAATACAAAATGCTCATGCGTTATGTATTTCTATAATGCTAGAAAATTATAGAAATACTTATTTTGCGATCATTTTTGTTTCCTGTCCTGCATGTTAAATGACATGACATGCTCAATCCCACCCATTCCTAGTTCAAAGAAACACTCACATGTTGTTGAGTTACTAAAATTTCACATGTTTCACGAAACCAAGATTGCATCTAAAAGGTCCCCCAACTTCATCTGAGGGCTCACTAAAGGATTGTTGTTGTTTCTATTCCTCCATAGTATGTTCAATATTGTCTTCCATTTTTGTTCTGCCTAGTGACCCAACTAATATCTCATGGGAGAGCATATTCCCAAGTTATTCCACTGTATCTACTTAAAGTTTAAATGAAGAACTCTTTCTTGAAGATCTATCTTTAAAATTTATGATCTCCTCAGCCAATTTTTATTTTTAGATTTCATAATCAACATTGAACATGAGAAATTTTCCCTTGTTCCTTTCTATTTTAGCATTGTTTGATACTTTTGTATACATTTTTCCCTTAGTTCTCTTACATTTTTAAGTTCCCATTTTTTTAGAACCTCAATAATGGATTATTGAGAATCATTGTTGTTTCTCTCACATCATACAATGGATATTTAGAGCTCAATATACCCATAATGCTGAGAATAGTTTCATTAGTCTATTCTCCTCAAGTTATATCTTATTGATGTATTTGTAACTTCGGAATGTATTCACTTATATATCTTATGTATTGTACCCTGATGTTTATTCCGGGAAGTATCTGTAATGTAATTGAGCCATGTCATTCCCTGATGTTCCGATCAAGAGATTCGATAATGTAAAAAATTCATGTAAAGTCATAGAGTATAACCCTCCTTATCGATCAAGGGTTAAAGTCCCTGCAGTTGTGGGGCCCTAGGGTTATTAGACTCCCCCAGAGAAGTCAACCCTAGTGAGTTATTGTCAAGTCGAGAATTAGAATAAATAGAAAGGAAGCCTCTCTATTTAACACACCTTCATAGACATTAACTCACACTCAGTTGTAGCACATAACTGAGAGAGAGAAAAAGTTGGGACAAGAGAGAGAGAGACTACTATTATCGAGAGATCATCTTACTATCTTTGGGTTTTACTTTTGGTGCTGATTCTATCTTTGAGGAAGTTGCGAGGTTTTCTCCTTTATGTTTTTCCTGAGGAAAATATTTGTATTCATTGTCTCTTGTGATTGATTGATGTGCTTGTTATTCTCTCAGATAATATCCTAAGATCATATAGCGTAAATGTTAAAAATCTAACATGGTATCAGAACTAACCTGACGAGAAAACACCATGCAGTTGTTGAAGCTAGGTATTGCTACGTCTTGGATCTCTCTCCATATATTTTCAGCAAAAGGAGGTTGGGATGACTCTCCTCTCTAGGGAGCATCTTTATATCGAGGAAGAATCTGACGCTGAGCATTTTCAGTTTTTGACCCAACACTGTTGTCGAAAATTAGGGCTTTCCACATAAGTGGAATTTTTTAGTGAGCCTAGGCCTGGATTGATCTCCTCCCCAAAATCAAATTTTAGTGATCAAGATAAAAAAAATTTAGCTGGGTAGAACTCTAGGAAAGTCAAACCCTAATATGCTCCTAAACCAGAAAACCAGCTCTACAGAAATTCAGCTCAAGATCTAGTTCTAACATCTTAACCTGGTAAGATATAAATCTTTTGCATTTCCATTTGAGGTTCTCTGTTAATATTTCTCATCATACAAAGCTTCATGAAAACCTTGAGGGAGCTAATAAATTCTAATCTTTGATGTATAGGATCTCCCTGGTCCTAGAAGAAAATGGGTTGGACTCTTACATCAATGAAGAGGTTCAAATTCCATAGGGAGATGAGGCTAAGGCCTTACACAAGAATAAATTGGTCATGGATAAGAGGATTATTGCTGATTCAATCAAGGATCACCTCATACCATAGGTTCCCTCTCTAAAGATTCCATGACCGAGTTATTTAAAGGGAAGAACATAAACTGAAAGACGACACAAAGCAACCAATTAAAGAATGTAAAGATCCAAAATGCGGAGACCATCTTCTCTTACTTTACAAGGATCTGTCAGATCAAGGAACAACTAGAAGTGGTAGAAGAAGAAGTAGAGAATGTAGAAATTGTGATGACCACCTTGAATGGTCTCCCTAGGGCACAGGACTCTTTCATTTAAGGGATATGTGCAAAAAATAAGCTATTTAAGTTTATCAAACTCAAGAAGAAAATATGGGAAGTGAATATCAATCTCTTACAATACAATACAAGAAAATCAGAACAAACCATCACAAAGGTAAGCACTCTCACCAAAAGAAAAACACTAGAAATTCTAACAAAGATTTGTCTAAGTACATTTGTTGTACATGTGATGAAAGAGGACACCTTGAAAGAGATTGTCTTAGAAACAAAGATAGATATCACAAGAGGAAGGGAAACAAGAAAAGACATCATGCTCATGCTGCAGAAGATGATGAGCCTTCAAATAAGAGAATCAAACAATAAATTGATGATTCTTTAAGTGATGAAGAATATGTTTTGATTTCCGCTCTCATGGGAAACATCACACATGGAATCAATGATGGGCTTATAGATAGTGGGGCTTCCAAACACATGACAGGATTCAAAGAATCACATTAGAGGAAATTTCAACTCAAAATGGGCCTCCTAAAATGAATTAATAAAATAACAGTTAAAATAATAAAATAATATTTATTAATTTTGGAGGAAGAAAAGAAAAAAATCTACTTTTTGTTTGTATTTTCGACATATCTCCCTATGTTTTTACTCAAATTTCGATCAGGAGAGCTTGTTGGATGCGGTATTAAATTCCACATCCAACGAGTACCAACTCGACATACTTTTGATAGACCCCGCTACCCCAAAAACAAGAAATACCTGAAAAAATGTGATGATGATGTCATCATCACGTTTTTTCAGGTATTTCTTATTTTTGGGGTAGCGGGGTTTATCAAAAGTATACCGAGTGGATACTCGTTGGATGTAGAATTTAATTCTGCATCTAACGAGCTCTCCTGATCGAAATTTGAGTAAAAAAAAACAGGGAGATATGTCGAAAATACAAAGAAAAAAAGTAATTTTTTTTATGCTGTACCTATCCCCAAATTTATATTAAAAAAGTGTTTAAGACCTATACGGTATTTCAAATTTAAAGCAATTTCATTGGCTAACACATGATGACATGGAATTTGAATAAAAGTTAAAAGGCCCATTTTGAGTTAAAAATTCCTCTAATGTTTGTGAAACTATCATAACATGAATCACACCACAAGGTGAAACTTGGGGATGACTACCAATATCCAATAAAAGGTAGTGGAGAATCGTCCTAAAAATTAGACTCTGGAATGTCTATGAAAATGAAGGATGTCCTATTTGTACCAGGACTAAATAAGAACCTTCTCTCCATCTCTGCATTAGATGAAAAAGGCATAATATTTGCATTTATAGATGGCCAAGTCATCATGTGGAGAAAAGGAAAGACTATTCATGATGCAATAGTAATTGGAGAACCAGAGGGAGGACTATACAAATTAAAGGGCCAACCAAAACAAGCTTTGGTTCGTGACTCAGTAGAACCAAATGAACTTTGGAATAGAAGGATTGCACATGTGCACTGTAGGGCACTACCACTAGTAGGAAAAGCTATTGAAGATCTTCCAAAAATACAAGCAAAACATGAAGGAGTATGTAAGGGATGTGCAAAAGGAAAGAAGACAAACAAGACATTTCCAAGTAGCGAAAGCAAGGCTAAAGGAATCTTGGAAATCATTCAGTCTGATGTATGTGATCTGATGTCATCCAATTCATTAAGAAGGTATGTATACTATGTTTCTTTTATTGATGATTTTTCTAGAAATACATGGATATACTTCATGAAGAACAAAGATGAAGTATTCATCAAGTTCAAGGAATTCAAAGCCTTGATCAAAAACTACACAGAGAAGAATATCAATATTTTTCGATCAAACAATGGTGGAGAATTCACATCAAATGAATTAAAGGAATTATGCAAATATTTAGGGATTAAGAGGGAGTTGACCACTCCATATAATCCACAATAGAATGGGGTTGAAGAAAGAATGAATAGAATGATCATGGAAGATGCAAGGGCAATGCTTCACGATCAAGATCTTCCCATGCAAATTTGGGCATAAGATGCTAGAACATCTTTGTATGTATAGAACCATACTCCATATAGAGTACTCAAGAACAAGACACCTAAGGAATTGTTTTTGGTAGGAAACTAGAATTCGGTCATCTCAAGATATTGGGTTGTGCAGTATACATACATTCACATTCCAAAAGAAAAGAGGACAAATTTAGATACTTCAGGAAGGAAGGGTATATTTGTGGGATACTCTCAAAGCTCGAAGGCTTATAGAATATACTTCCCAGGATTGAAGAAGATCGACATCAGGAGGGACATAACATTTGAGTAAGACTTAGATTACAACAAATCCAGAAAGAGACCTGCTGAATAACCTGTAGAAATAGAAGTACCTATAATTCATGACACAACCATGAACGAAGCAATTCCAGAAGAAGATCAAGAAATAGAAGAACCTCAATAACATGTAGATACACCTCAGGAGAAGAATCCTCACAATAGGAAACCTGCTTGTGTATGAGAAGTTATCCAAGGTACAGAAAGATATGGGGCTCTAGAAGAGACACACAGAGAAAGGAAAAGAACTAGGTCCTACTCTAGTTATGTAGCCCTATTATGTGAGTTCATTGATAGAGAACCTTCCAACTATGAAGAAGCGGCAGAAAATAAAGAATGGAAGGATTCTATAATTGAAGAGGATCAATCTATCATGAGGAATGATGTTGTGAGTTCCAAATGGATCTATAAGATCAAGCATGCTGTAGATGGTAGCATAGAGAAATATAAAGCAATATTTTTGGCTCATGGTTTCTCCCAGAAAGAACGAATAGATTATGAAGAAAATTTTTCTCCTATAGCCAGATATACTTCCATCAGATTAGTACTTACTTTCTCTATAGTAATGAAGTGGAAATTACACCATATGGATGTCAAGACAACTTTCTTGAATGGTGTAGTAGAAGAGGAAGTATATGTGGAGCAACCACTCGGTTTTGAGACACATGAAAGAGAGAGAATCATTTGTGTAAGTTAAACAAAGCCTTGTACAGTTTGAAACATGCACTGAGGACATGGTAAGGTAGAATTGATAACTTCCTATCTAGTTTGGGATTTACCAAGACTAAATTGGATTCCAACCTTTACTACAAGGTTGAAGAACGGAACCCGGTCATACTCCTACTCTATGTAGATGATCTATTTGTAACAGGTGAGGATGGGTTGATTGCTGATACAAAGAGGAAGCTTGTTGTTGAGCTTGAAATGAAGGACTTGGGTATTATGCACTATTTTATAGGCATGGAGGTGTGGCAGAATGCAAATGGAATTTCACTCAGATAAGGGAAGTATGTAGTAGATATCCTGAATAGGTTTGGCATGATGGCCTGCAAAGCCATGACCACACCTATGGCATCGAACCTGAAGCTATTGAGTAACGCTTCATCAAAAGCAGTTGATGCTATGATGTATCGTTAGATTATTGGGTCCTTGATGTACCCGATGAATACAAGACCATATATTTTCTTTGTTGTGAACACATTGAGCCAGTTCCTGACAGATCTGAGACATGTTCACTTGATTGCTGCAAAGCATATTCTAAGGTACCTAAAGGGTACAATTGATTATGGGCTCAAGTATGAGGCGAATTAGAAGATTAACTTGGAAGGTTATGTGGATTTGGATTGGGTAGGCTGTGCCATTGATAGAAAGAGCACTTCACGGTGTTGCTTCAGTATGGGATTAGGTGTGATCTCTTGGTTTAGTGGTAAGCAATCCTGTGTGGCACTGAGTACAGCTGAAGCAAAGTATGTTGCATCTTGTTTGACTAGTTGTGAGGTAGTCTGGTTGATAAAGCTACTGTATGATTTATTTGATCTCCAAATGGATGCTACTTGTATATATTGTGACAACTAGAGCTGTGTGAAGCTATCAGAGAACCCAATGTTCCACGACAAGTCAAAGCATATTGAGATCAAGTATCACTATATCAAGGATATGGTGCAGAGAGGACCAATGAATCTCTAGTGTGTTGTAACGGATGAGTAGATGGATAATGTACTGACCAAACCATTAGACAGAG
Source organism: Pseudotsuga menziesii (assembly GCA_001517045.1). Lineage (NCBI taxonomy): Eukaryota > Viridiplantae > Streptophyta > Pinopsida > Pinales > Pinaceae > Pseudotsuga > Pseudotsuga menziesii. The sequence goes on from LPNX010498478.1 coordinate 385,040, forward strand.
TAAAGTTTGAGTACTTCAAGGAGAAAATTGATGTTCTCCAGACCAAGGTTCCCTCCAAAGGGAATTGATGTGTCCGTTGGCCTTCCTGACATGGTGGAAAGCTGAGATTCACATGGTCATATGTAAGTGCAGAGATGCTCTGATGTGATTGTGGGTTGTGTCACCACATGATCAATGCAGAGATATTCTAATGTGATTGTGGGATGTGTTCCCACATGATCAATGCAGAGCCATTCTAATGTGATTGAGGGATATGTTCCGACATGATCAGGTATAAGTGCAGAGATGCTCTTATGTGATGGTGGGTTTTGTTACCACATGATCAGTGCAGATATATTCTGATGTGATTGTGGGATGTGTTCTCACATGATCAGTGTAGATCCATTCTCATGTGATTGAGGGATGTGTTCCCACATGATCGTATGTAACTACAGATCCTTTCTAACATAATGAGGTCGGATGTAAGTGTAGCGCCTTTCTGACATGATGAGGTCAGATGTAAGTGCAGAGCCTTTCTCACATGATGAGGTCTGATGTAAGTGAAGATCCTTTTTGACATGATGAAGTCGAATGTAAGCGCATATCCTTTATGACAAGATGAGGTCAAATGTGAGTGTTGGGACTTTTCGACATGGATTTTGGATGTGTTCCTCCCACGATCAGATGTGAGTGTTGGGCGTGCCTTTCTGACATGGTTCTTGGATTTGTTATTCCCATGGTCATATGTAAGTGCTCAACGGGAATTTCTGACATGGTTCATTCCATGGTCATATATAAGTGTTGAAGACGATGAATACCTACATGAAGGATAAACCTAAAACCAACATGAAAAAAGGATGGCTCTGTAGAACTTCCTGTGATGAGTAGAATTGAGATAGCACTAGTGATGATGAGCTAGTTATAATCCAGTGACGATCCAGATCAAGTGATGTTCCAGACTTGATGATGATCTAGTGATGCTCCAGATCAAGTGATGATCCAGACTTGATGATGATCCAGTGATGATCCAAATCAACTGATGATCAAGAATTGATGATGATCCAGTGATGCTCTAGATCAAGTGATGATCCATACCTCATGATGATCCAGTGATGCTCTATATCAAGTGATGATACAGGCTCGATGATGATCTAGTGATGATCCAGATCCAATGATGATCCAGACTTGATGAAGATGACTTGACGATAAATATGAGTTGACGATGAAGAGGACTTGAAGATGAAGATGACTTGATGATGATCCATATGATACAGAGAAGAATACTTGTGCTAATAAATTGTGTCGAGAGAATACCTTCCTAGTTAAGAGGGAGTGTTGATGTATTTGTAACTTTGAAATGTATTCACTTGTATATATTATGTATTGTACCCTGATTTTTATTCCAGGAAGTATCTGTAATGTAATTGAGTCATGTCATGCTCTCATGTCCTGATCAGGAGATTCAATAATGTAAAAAATTCATGTAAATTCATAGAGTATAACCCTCCTTATTGATCAAGGGTTAAAGTCCCCGCAGTTGTGGGGCCCTAGGGTTATTAGACTCTCCTAGAGAAGTCAGCCCTAGTGAGTTATTGTCAAGCCGAGAATTAGCATAAATAGAGAGGGAGCCTCTCTATTTAACACACATTCATACACATTCACTCACACTCAGTTGTAGCACATAACTGAGAGAGAGAGAGAAGAAGTTGGGACAAGAAAAAGAGAGAAACTACTCCTATCGGGAGATCATCTTACTATCTTTGGGTTTTACTTTTGGTGCTGATTCTATCTCCAAGGAAGTTGCAGGGTTTTCTCCTTTATGGTTTCCCCAAGTAAAATCTGTGTTCATTGGCTCTTGTGATTGATTGTTGTGCTTGTTATTCTCTCAGATAATATCCTAATATCATATAGCTTAAATTTAAAAAATCTAACATATCTAACCCATATACCTCCTTTTTCCATAGAGAAAAACAATTTCTAACAATTCACCATAATGGTGAGAATGGTTTTTTTAATCCATACTCCTCAAGTTATTTCCAACACATATACCTCCTTTTTCTATAAAGAAAAACAATTCCTAACAATTCCCACTATTTGTGTTGGTGAGAGCTATGCCAAGTATGGGAGCTTATATTCTTAAGACAAGACCAAGGTCAATATGCATAAGAAAACATAAATTCCCCTAACTAGATTTTCTATAATGCATTGAACAATTACTAGGTCATATTTTGTTCTTAGGTTGGGGCGCTTGAGCCTCACCTAGCCTACACAATCCATAGATATTCTTATAAGCCTCTAGGAATTTTGCAAGGAAGTGTGTCTATTTCCTTACAAGCATGATTAGAATGAAAATCCAAATTACCCTACATTGTAAATGATATGGAGAATTTGCACTAGGTAGGGTTATGAGAAGAATAAAACCACACAACTTGGTTGATGCTGTCGTTGTGAATTTCATTCACCCCGATGAGTGCAAGGTGAAGGAAGGATAAGTAGATGAGACCATAATTACCTTATTACAAATGCAATTGATGAGCCACCTATCTAGGTCTATATTATATTTCATCAAAAATTGGTGGGCCTTAAACTTAGGGTAAAGAGTGGAATACCCTAGAGCTCTTTTTCTCCAATACATAATACGGGTTGTGAGAAGCATTGTTATCCATTCTATTTGTGTATGGATTTAAGCCTTGATTTGATAAGAGAACATTTATTTTTGAATACTTACTATTGCTAAACATTCATGATATAATTTTTCTTAACAAATGGTCATGACGAAGGGAGCATATGATTGAATTAAGGAATTTCCATATATTGAAAGAGTCTTTGTTTTCAAGTGTTTAAAAATATTTAGTCCTTGCATTAATGCTGGGGTTTGTTCAAAGACCCCACACCTACAACCCCTTAAGTTCTTCCTATTTATAATTGGTAATTCATTAATTAGTGTTTACTATTATATGCATTATTGTTGATAATTCATTTCAATTTTATTATGTTCTCTATATTTTAAAAAAAATCATCTTCTTATATTAATGTTTTGATTCAACTTAAAGAAAAAACTCCATAAACACAACTTCAATTGCTCCCATGGAAAAAAAAACTTATCAGTTAACATGGAATAATTATATTTAAAATTGACTTATTAAATTATTGAATAAAAAACATATATAAATGATTCATGTAAAACTTACAATTTTACTTCAACTTTAAATAAAAGTTCAATGTATTTAACTAAATTTCATTTAATTAATACTTAATTTAAGTTGATCTAATAATTAAATAAGTTTTCTTCTAAAATATTATAAATTCAAATGTTATGGTATCTTTCTTCTTTTTTAGATGTCACAAGTTGAAATACGTATAGTTTACTAATTTTATTATTTTTAAATAAATTACTTTTATTTAATAACTTATAAAAGAAAAAACAATTTAATGTCATTCATATTTTATTTCAAAAAAAAGACTACGACAACAACATGCTAAATTAAAAATTAACATCTCAAAGACAAATGATATGATTAAGTTTCAAGGAAATGTGACGTAATAATATATTAAAATATAAATATAATAGTTTCGGAATATAAAATTATATATTAATTTTAACACTAATATTTAATTTAAAAGATAATTAATTAATAAGATAATATAATCAATCTTTCTATTTACATCGATATTAAAAACTAAAATAATTTTAAAATACATTATATTTTTCAAAAACGAAATTTTTAAATTTTAAGATTAAAGAAAAAAAAACTTTCACAAACCTGTTATATGTCATTCTATCACCATATAAAATGAAAATTTAAACCTTCAATAAAAACTTAAATTAAAATTGTAATAATAATTTTAAAATATAAAATTACATCGTCTCCTTATTAGTTAATTAAGGAATCGGACCGTTGCCTGTTTTTTTTTGTCTTGAGTGGGAATCTAGGTTTGCTTTTTGAAATGAAACCGTTTCATTTTCTGAAAAGGATATTTGCTTTTTTTGGAACAAGACCGTTGTATTTTTGTTTGTTGTATTTTTGTTTTTTGTTTTTTGAAAAGGATATTTGCTTTTTTTGGAACAAGACCGTTGTATCTAAGTTCTCTTTGAATTACATTCCAGGCAAGGTTTTCCTGTACAGGCCATCGTTAATGACTTCTGGAGGATTCCAACCACCTCAATCACAGATTTGAGCCATGGAAAATGCCCAGGTACATCCTGCGGATGATTGAACAAGACCGTTAGATTTTTGTTAGTTGATGAGGGAAGACGGCATCTACGTTCTTTCAATTGCATTCCTGAAATGGTTGATGGCCTCTTAAGGATTCCAGCCACCTCTATCACAGATTGGAAAATGCCCAGCTACTTTTTGTGGATGATCGATCGTGTCCAGCTTGGAATGTGCGATGGTGATGGTGCTGCGCCTATTATATACATTTATGTGTCTTCATTACAGTATCAATGTAGAGGTGAGGAAATATTTTCTTTCAATTTTGGTTTTAATATTTTCTAATCAACTCCTTGGATTCAATTCTTTAATTGTGGGTTTGATTCTCATTTAGCCATAGATTTTTTGTTCTTGCTGAGAAACTCGTCTCCCAAATTTGGCTGTTTAAATTTTTTCAAATTAATTTCTGTTGTAATTCTTTTAATTAGCTTCGACCATTCTTAATATCTTTTGTAAGTAGTTTAATTTCATTTCCTCAAAGTATTAAGCTAAAACAATCCCTCCCTTCCATTTATCTTGGATTTTTCCCTTATAAATGTCGAAAATAAAACTGTAAATCCATAGCTACACAGAGACCAGACCAGACACCAAAATAAATCAATTTAGGCGTGCACTTCTCAAACAATATGACACAGAGACCAGACCAGACAAGTAATTCAAATTATCTGTTCGCTTACGGGCGATGCCTCGTGCTGTTCAACCTATTTCTCAGAAAAGAATAGCGAACAATCCGCCCAATTCAAACATAAAGATCAAAGCACAAGTACCAATACCACTCTTTAAATAAATAAATAAATTATATATATATATATAATAAAAAAAATTAAAAATTATATTTATAACAATTAAAAAAATTAAATGATAGGATGAAGTTTAAACTAAAAGTAAATGAAGTAAATTGTTTCACTGGGAAAATGTTTTTTTGACGAATTCAAATTTTATCTAACATAATAATATATTAAAATATAAATATAAATATAATAATTTTTAAATATAAAATTATATATGAATTTGAAAAATTAAATTTAGTTAAAATTAATAATTAATTAATAAAATAATATAATTCGTCTTTTTATTCAAGTTAATATTAAAAAGCTAAAATAATTTTAAAATATATTATATATCTTTTTAAAACAAAATATTAATTTTGAAATATAAAATTACTATATTAATATATTATTATAAAAATACAAAAAATTATATTATTTAAAAAAATTACGTTTATAATTATTTACCAAGAGAATGTAATTATTAGCTTATGTCAAGTTATTAAGCCCAACGTTTATAAATTGTCTCCTATGGGGGAATTAGGGAATCAGACCGTTGCCTGCTCTTTTCGTGTGGGCAGGAATCTAGGTTTGCTTTTTTGAAATTGAACTGCTTTTTTTTTCTTGAATTTGATATTTGTTTTTTTTGAACAAGACAGTTGGATTTGTGTTACTTTATGAGGGAAGACGACATTATCTGTTCGCTTATGGTAGATGGGCCGTGTTCTTCAATCTGTGTGGTAGAAAAGAATAGCAAACAATCCACCCAAAACACAAGTAGCTATATATATATATATATATAAAAGCAGCAATACCACTCTGACTGAACATATATATATGAGAATATAGGTAGTAGAAATATATATATATGTATGTAGCAATACCACTCTGACTGAACATATATATGAGGTTGAACGCACTAGATTTCATTATAGTTATATATCTTGGTTGAGGGCACTTGATTGAATGAAGATTTCTTGTTTTATGTTTATATTTCATTTCACCTTTTTGTTAATTATTAGGTTGTTTCATTTTTAAATAATTATTGATTTTTTTTATAAAAAAATATGTTAGCATCCGAGATTGCTTTGGAATGAAGTGTAATAATATGTAAGTCTGATAAATATTTTTTTTAATAAATATAATTAATTTATTTAATTTGATGTATTTTTTTTAAAGAATATTATATTGTATATGACTTTTTAACATATTATTAGAATTATTTTTGCTTTATAATTGTTTTGTTTACAATTGTCATTTTGTTTTATTTTTATATTGTTTATATTTTTGTTGAACTCTCTCTAGCAAGGAGATTTTAAAAATTCTATTTAGAAAAATAAAAAGAAATTTAAATTGTCAATATTTATATATAGGGTTTCGTAAACATTTTTTTTTACATTGTGTGTTTGTGGTTAATTCGTCTAGTTCGTTCAATCCAATCCTCTGTGACATGGAAGTCTTTTTTAATTCTATATAGACTTTATCAATTCTCTATTATAAACTATATATAGTTATATTATTAATTAAAAACTATAAAAAAATTGATTAAAATAAATTAGCATTATGATTTTTTTTTAATATTCTTGTTCGTTGGCATATGTCTTGATTCAAAAAAGATTGCGAAGGAGTTGGGATTTTGAATCTTGAAGCTGGGATTTCTTTTACTCAATCAGATAGTCTTTTTATTTTTTCATTGTTTTATTGATCAGATAGCACTAGTTTTACTAGTTTAATCAATGTAATTGGGGTTTACATTCTTTTTCCAACAGATGAGGGGCTTTCTCTATTAAAGATTTAATGTCAACCATTCTTCAGAGCATTCATGCCTGAGCGTTCTCGTAATTCTACGTGGCTTGTGTTCTGTATCCTTCCAGTCGTGAGATGCGATTGTTATGCCAGGCGAGCTGAGAGGAAACTCGAATCCACCTTTCGCAACAGTGAGGGCATAGGATTAATCCCTATATTCTAGAAACTGCAATCAAACATTTAACCGAAAGAGTATAAACCAAGGAGAGGCGATTGTTATTCCAGGAAAGAAGAGGAAACTCGAATCGACCTTCAGGTTTTGTTTTAAGAGTAAGTTATTATTACTTATTATTTATTTATATATATTATTTATTTTTTATTATACAGAAGATAAATAAAATATATATTAAAAGATAAATAAAAAATTTATTATTTATTAAATTTTTTTATTTAAAAACAATAAAAAATGTTATCTTATTTTTTATAATGTTTTTAATATAATAACTTTAATTATTTTAATGATATTTTATAAATAAACATTTCTTTATTTATTTCCACACTTTTGGTTTGTCAAACATGAATGTCTTTTTTTAATTGTATATGGGGGAGAGAAATACCATATAATCGGAGAGCGAGTACGCGTTAGCCGGAAAAAGGGAGAGATACTTGGAGAGGGTTGTATAGGTGAGGGGAAGGGAGAAAGGGATTAGATAGAGAGAAATTTAAAAATAAATAAAAAAAATATTACTTTAGTTTAATATAATGGTTTTATTTATTTTATATAATTTTTGAAATAAATAAGTTTTTTAATGGTATATAGGGAAGAGAAATAGTGGGAAAGGGGTATGGGTTAGCGAGAGGAGAGGAGAGACTCGTAAATGAGAGGAGGTACGGGTTAAGAAGAGAAAGGAAGAAGGGATGGGGTTAGAGAAAGAAAATGGCGAACAAGGGTAGGGGTTTCAGAGTGGGATTGTAGGGGTGGGGAGAGAGAGAGAGAGAGAAAAGGGGGAGAGAGGGAGAGAGAGGGGGGATGAGAGAGGGACAATGAGAGATATATAGAGATAAGGAGGGAGGTAGAGGTAGGAGCAAGGAAGGGGTGAGAGAGTGGGAGCGAGAGATCGATGGTAGTTATGGGTAAGGGTGGTAGGAGGGGGGTTAGGTAGAAATACATGGGGGTGTTCAGGTTGGGGGAG
>LPNX010498478.1:395587-415359 GCA_001517045.1 Pseudotsuga menziesii
CATATATATATAGAGAGAGAGATAGTGGAATGAGAGAGAGATAAAAGGAGGGAGAGGGAGGGAGGGAGAGAGGGAGCAAGAGGGAGTGAAAGGGGAGGTTTATTGATAGGGGAGGGGAGGGATGGGGAGTGGGAAAAATGGTGAGGGGAAGGAATATAGGGAGGGAGAGAGAGGGAGAGAGAGAGAGAGAGAGAGTGCAAGTAGGGAGAGAGGGAATGGGGGGGGGGGGGGGGGGACAGACTCAGAGAGGAAGGGAAGGAGGGAGGGACATTCAAGGAGAGGGAAAAGGAGAGAGAGGTAGAGAGATGGAGCAAGAGGGATCAAGAGTGAGGGATGGAGAGAGGGGGAGGGGGATATAGGGGGGTGGTGAGAGAGGGTGAGAGGTAGGTATATATTGAGGGATAGAAAGAAGGATCTGGAGAGAGAGAGAGGGAGGGAGTCAGGGAGAGAGAGAGAGAGAGAGAGAGAGAGAGAGAGAGAGAGAGAGGAAGAGTGTGTGTGCGTGTGTGTGTTGATTCCTTAAGGATATAATACTAGATATTACAAGGTAACAAGAGGAGGAGAAAGGTGAATCTGAAAGGCTTCAAACAATCCTATGCAAGGAAGGTTATATCCCCAAGTTGTTTGGTATGGAAAAATCCTATGGATATTAGGCCTTAGCTAGAACTAAGTGGGTGGGTCCAGTTAAATCCATCTTCCTGTTGGTAATATTTAAATATTTATAACAAAATTAAGGATGATATTAATTTTAAGCTAATTTTAAACTATTCTACTGAAGGAATATGATTAAAGGTAACAAAACAGTCAAATCAAAATTTCCTGATAAATATTGTACTAATGAATAATTATATACATGAGATCCGTCATCATCAACTTTAAACAAAATAATACAATAACAACTGAATTATCTTATTCAAAGAGTTAAGATCATAAGAGTATTATGTGAATTATATGTTAATTCACAAATTAGCATTACAAAGTGAACATGCTTGTTTCATAATTAAAAAAACTGAATGTTATAAATTAAGCAAAGAAATTTATTTAATTATAGCTTACACATGAACCAAGTGGTGAGACATCAATCAAGCAGGTTAATGCATTTAACAACTAGCACTATAAAATAGAGTTATAATAATAATTGAATGGAAAAACTAGAATTCATCAAATAAATTTAGTGAACATAACAAAGGAAAGATGCAAAGAAACCATCTAAATTTTATTGAAGTTGAAAAAAATTACAATTATGAAAATACAAAGCATCCCCATTTCTCTCCTATGGTTGTATTATCCCCCCCCCCCCCCCCCTTTCATATGAGATCTAATCCCCTTTAAATAATAAATACAAAAATTACAAAGGAATGATTCTCTCATAGAAATGGGAATTACAACATAAATATTTAAGATTTTACAAGGGAAGCTCACCACTTGGGAGACAGATCCAGAAAATCCTTAATGCCATGATACTTACCATGCTCTAGATGTAATTAGGGTTTACAGGTAAAGGAGTTGGTTTCCCATTTATTTTCCTTTTCCCATTCTCATAGGAATATATTAATCCTCAGTTATGAGGTAATGGGTGCCTCAATTAGTTCCTTGATCTATGCCACATGGATTCTATCAAGCTTCCCTATGTGTTCCCTAGATTTTAGGTGCTCCCTTTCAACCTGCACAATGAATATTTTGGGTGGAAGAGCACTCTCAATGCAATCGATGACAGGAAATCCCAACGAAATCAAGAGGGTGTCATAGGTGTTTTTTAGCTCGTTGAGGGTAGTTTTGGTTCTGGTATTTCTCACCATATTTGCAAAAAATGAAAAATTTCTAATAAAATGATGAAACATAATTAATTAAGCCAAATTTGATTTTCCAATTTCCTCAATGGACTAATAAAAGGATTGATAAACCTACCATTTAACTGGATAGACAGAAGTAAATCCATTGATTTGGTCAAAATTTTCTGTAAAAAATCACTCACCAAGGTAAAATTCACATTTGAAAGAGGTAAAAAAATGGTAAAAAATTGAAATATTTAACCAAAAATTCAAGTAAAACCAAAAATAGTAGTCCATCGTGATAGAGGGTTTTATCACAAGATATCCTAACTATGATCATGGGTCCTACTTCCAAGATAGCCTAATTCCAGTCCGAAGTAGGACCCATGATCATGGTTAGGCTATCTTTGTGATAAAACCGGTAATCAAACGATGGACTACTATGTTCGACCTCAACACCTCTATTCACATAGTAGGACATGTAATCGTAGCGGTTTGTGTAGAAGAACTTCCAAATTGGCGGAATCTCTTATATGCTACCTCCTTGATCGTGCTAGTGTTCATGAGATTTAAGCTCTCGTGACTTGATTCCAGTATATGTTAGACATTTCCATCCATTATGGATATCTTGATCCATTATATATGTTCAGTATTTAGGGAGATCATGATCCTTTGTGTATCTTCATCATGGAGATTCTGATCTATTTATATTGTACGTGGAGATGACCACACATGTATTAGAATTTTTTATTAGAATTACTCAAACCAAACACTTGATAGAATTTTTCATGGCCATTGTACTCTTATGTATCCGGGATTGCTATATCTACTTGCGGTTATATGCAGAGATTTATCATTGTATTGTACTGATTAGATGGCTGGTTCTTCCAATGGGTTCTTCATCACTCCACTTTTGGGATGGACTTATAATGTATTTCGGCCATCATATGACCCCTCTGACCTCACACATTAGGGGGCATCTGTTACAGCTGATTTTACCACACATGGTGAATCATACTTTTATGGCCTTCCCTGTCCCTCTACAACTACTTAGACACCATGGACCATTTTTGTACCTTTGATGTTTCCAATATCATCCCTAAAAACATGAAAAAATTTCCATACATGACTTTTAATCCCTTTCTCACGTATATACGTGGATTTGACCCTTAAACCTGCGTACATCGGGATGTGTGTAAAAGGCCAAATTCTTTTGGAGTTTTCCTTGATGTGGATCTGACTCACTTGTATCCTAGCCTTCCATATGCCTTGAGATCACTTAGATTTGACCTTTCATTACCCCATTGAGGAGCTATATAAGGAACCCTTTGGATACATTACAGGCATGAGGAATTGAAGAGCAAGAAAACTATAGTCCATTGTTGCTGAAGCTTATACTTGAGTCTGCATCCCTTTGTCCCTTGGATAACTTTTGTGTTCTTCCCAAGCTTTCCTTTTTCTTGTGAGCTTGCTATCGAGAGATTGAGGATTGAAGTGGTGGAGGCCCAAGTGGGTGACTCAGTTTTTTTTATTCGCAGATGTGCCGACAGAGGTTGTCACTATTGTAATCTCTGTTTAATATTAATATAAATATCTTTTATTGTCCAATAATATGTGTTTAAATCAGTATTTAATCCATGGATGATTTTAAATGCTTATATGTTATTGATTATATATTATAGAGTAGGTCTAACACGATTATATATAGCATGCTTGTCTTGTTTATTGAATGTTGAGGAAGCAATTTATCAATTCAAGCTGGAGTTGGAAAGCTCAACAGGGATCTACATCAACCATCCATAATAAGGTACAAACCAAGATCCTTTAGTGTTATATATTTAGTTTCTCTTGCATATAGGAAAGGATTGATTTCTGGAGTCAAGCTGTCTGTTGTGGTACCCCAAGCCATAGGAATTTCTCTTCGTAACAATAAGACCACCTATCTTGCAATTTACAGTTATTTAGGTGGATTTATCGAAATTCAAGGTGATCATGGTGAGATCTAAAATAGAGAAATATTGACCAAGATACAAAACCTTACTACCAATCACTAATGGAACATATGATAGGGAGACCATATCACTCCTATAGTTTCAATTGTCAAAATGAGACATCTCTAAAGAATGGTGATTCAGGTGGGAAAATCTAAATTTTAAAAGGTATACATAGATTATCTGGTGTATTTATATGAGATCACTCAGATATATATTGAGAAAAAAAACATTCTTACATGTCCACCCCAAAAAATTTAAAAAAAAATCAACAAAAGACTATTCAACAATCCTTGCTGGAAGCTCTGTTAAATTCATGTTTTGTAAAAAAAAAAAAATTAGAAAACAATCTAAAACCAGAAAAGAGAAACAAACCACACATATGTATGGATAAGCCAAGTATTACCTTTTATTGTATAGGCCTGAGGGAAACCCTCAAGTGTTTGAAATTAGATAGTACTAGGGATAAGCTTTTCTGTAGTAATAAATGGCACTAGCCACAAGTGTTGGAATTTAGTGTATTCATTTTTGTCCTTGTGAGGTTTGTCCCATTTCAAAACTAAATCTTTGACTTCCAAATTACTATAAGACGAATATTTTTCATCAAACCATCTTTTAACTAACTGATGATGTTGGTACAGTTTGGTTTTGGACTTCTCCCTATCCTCTTCTAATTTAAGTAATGAATCAATCATGTATTGAAGAGGAGAATAGTCATCCTATAAAAAGGATTGGGCCAACTATAATCATTAGAGTAAGAGGTTTGAAGGTAAAATATCTTCCTTTCCGTGGACCAAACAAGAAGGGGAATTTCCAAAAACATCCTTTGGGGTTATATGATCTTCCCAAAGAGCATTTAAGAGTTGTCTATGCTAATTTTTATGATGAATTCCTATAGTCTTATTAAGAATTTTGATCATTTTTTTGTTTGAATACTAAGCCAATCTATTTCCTTGGGGGTAATAATTGGAAGAATACTCTTGTGTAATTCCCTTGTCAAGGGCATATTGGGTGGGGTCAATGTCATTAAAATATGATGCATTGTCAAACACCAAAATATGTGGAACCATGAATCTAGTAACAATGTTTCTCTCAAGAAAAGATATTACTAAATTCTTATTGGATACCCTAAGGGGAACTTCTTCTACCCACCTAGTGAGATAGTTTGTTGCAGTTAGGATGTATTGGTATTGTAAGGAAGAAGGAGGAGTGATAGGACCAACAAAATATACACCCCACTGTTGAAAGGGAAACTAGATAGTGACTAATTGAAGGGGAAAGGAATAATTCTTGAGCTCACTAGCACATCTCTAGCAAGCAAGTCACATTTTATTACAAAAGCATGTGCATATTTGGACAAGTCCAACCAATAACAACCAACTCTTAGTGTACCATCCATCCTTACTTTTATTCTTCTGTAATGAAATACAATTGTAAGTGTTTTCCTCAAAAAGGGCTCAAGGCCAAGGCCTTGCTAGAAAAAATTGTGAGTACCTTATCTATTTAGTAAGTTTCACTTTTTAATTTTTAGACTTGGGGGACTGAAGGTTGTGACACAACTAAAATGACAGGGGAAAGAATCCACTAAGGAGAGGTTTTGACTGCTAGAAAACCTTGAGACTTTGGTTATTGATGGAAAATGTCATCTCGACACCTTAGAAACTTGAAATAAACTAATACCTTCATGAACTAAAGAGTTATAGGAAAATCGATGAATGAATAGTTTATCTAAGGGTCTCTAACCCAAATATTTATCTATGACTAGAAAAGTATAAAATAAAACCTAATTATAACTCTTATGTCATAATAGGCTATGTGTTGTCTCAAGAAAAATATTTGGTTATCATCATTATTATAATCATTGAAGGACTGTAGGGGGCTCAGATATCTCCTAAATTAGGACATATATATATATATATTATATTATATGGGGAAATTTATATATATGAAGATATAAATTAAAGTATATAGGATAACATTTAGTGTTATTTTGAACCCATGATTAAGTATAAAATAATTACAAAGAAAGAATTCAATCGACCAATGTGTGTTTGACACGGTTGTAAAAGGATAGAAGAATACATATTTTTTTGGGATGTTGTCCCCCACCTTCCTCCTCATATTAACTTTGTTAAACTAAAGTGATCATCATCAAATACATTTTTTCTCAATTGGGGGGTGGGACATTAAATTTTGGCCTAGGTTTGTTGTTACATGGGGTGATTCCACTATAAAGAGGGCGTATTAGCCATTTTAAACTGAAGTGATCATCATGGGAAAATCTATTTCTCATATTTATGGGGAAAACATTAAAGTCTGGATTGGGTTTGTTTTACAGGTGGTGATTCCACTATAAGGAGGGTATGGGGATTGAAAGAAGATCACGTGGATTTAGGTGGAACTACGAGCTTTACTAAGGGATGCTCCCATGATTACGGGGTTTTTACCATCATGGTGGAATGAAAGTGGTATCCCATGGGGGAATATCAATATTTTAATATAGTTCATTCTTTATGTATTAAGGGGGAAAATGGGAGTGATTTCTTTTGGGGGGGGAGATCCAAGCCTGGAATTTTATATACTTATAGTGAAATTAGGAAAAAGAAAAACAGAGGCCTATATTTAGAGAGCCAACCTAGCGGCTGGGCGAAGGGAAAATATTCATATTATATATATTTTAATGAAAGAACTCTGTATGTATTGGGTAGGCGAATCGATGCTCGAAGTTGAACCCTCCAACAATGAACTAACCAAATAAGTTTTAATTATGTAATATTTTAATCTTTTCCAGAATATATGTATACCGAGTCTTATAAGTTGAGATATGGTAGCATAATTTATATACTTACTTATTTTTTATTTTTAACAGAAGCTATAAAATGTTTGATATTAAATAGGCTGTACACAGCCATACATTATAGAAAAAAGTGGATTCTGAGAGTTCTTGTAGTTCAAAAAAGGAGGAAACAAAATTGGTCCAAAAGGATGACCAAAGAACTCCACATAGATTTTTTACATAGCTTCTGAGGAATGAGGTAGTGTATACCCTAATAAACTGCTGATTATGGAATAGACAAAAAAACATGAACTATTAAAAACGTTAAAAATTGCCTGGGTGCTTTGTGGATTGAACAACCGATTCCTCCTCCATAGGATGAGCTGCTGCTGCTGGAGTTTCATGAGCCTAACTACCTTGATACATGCTTACCAAACACTAGAGGTCTTCTTGAATTCTGTCCACCTTGCCCATGATTTCACTGAGGTTTCTTTCTATATCATCGATCCTGGAGTCATGATTACTTATCTAATATGAGGTGTAACTGACCACTTCCCCATATTTTTTACCTCTTGGGAAATTTCCTTGTTTTCCATAATGCCAATAGCCATCATTTCATATAAATGCCTGATATTTTTCTTTAAATATTCAAGCCCAACATTCTCATTTTCCTTGTCCATTCTGCCTTATCTAGGAATGGCAAGAGCTAATCTGGAGAAATTATTGTGGAGAGCCTCAACTACATCTTCAAGCTCTTGGACCTGTTTGTCACCAGAAAAACCAGCAAGAACTGAGTTAAGAGTGTTGAATTCCTACAGGAGAGAGTCACGTTCTTTTTGGATTTGATAGGAGAGAGTGATGACTGCACCTTCTTTCCACCCTCAACAATTACAACCAAGAATCAAGTTGCTTCCTACTATGAAAGTCTGGTCATTAATGGAAAGGCTGAGCCTAGAACCAAAGTTCAGAAACCACAGAGAAACACCAGCTTGTGAAGAGCAGAAGTAGGTGAAGAAGGAAGCGAGAGCCAAACTTTCTTTAATAAATACCCTTGTAAGAGGCAGAGACTCCCACAGGGTCTCCTACAAAATGCCCTTGTCAACCCCTGAAATAATATCCCGCAGAATCCTCTCCAAGGAAATCACATAATTAACGGAGTGCACACCATTTCCAAAAACAGCTTGAGGGTGAGGAAGGCTTTGGGGTGAATACATATTGAGGAGGACGAAAAGACCCAGAGTGTGTGCATTGTAGGAGCAATTAAGCCAAGGGAGATGGGTATTAAAACCATCGAGGATTGAGGAGAGGTTGGTACAGAGTGGGAGCCACACGGAAGGAGAGTGGGAAGGAATAGGACGACGTGTTAAGATAGGAGATCCTTCAAGAACATCCATGGGAGTGAGGCTAGTGGTGAATAGGGAGCACATGGTGACAAAGTGAGGAGGAGTAGAACAATGCATTGAAACATAATAGCCTTCACAAATATCTTTGGGAGTGGGTTCCATGCAGTGGGGTCCTAGGTTTGTATCCCACAAATTCATTAAGGTATGGATTTGAGGTGTGAATTTTGACCATTTAAACAATAGTGGCCTTGGGGTAGGGAGGCCCGCATATTAGCCAAGGCGTCAACATCAACATTATTTGTGTGAAGAATGTGGTAGAAATCATAATGCTTAAATAACAGAGGAGTGATTTCATCATACAGACAACGACACTTTATAGAGCCTGTGGTATATCCATTGAGCATTTTATATATGACTTGTCAAGAATCTCTAAATATTGCTATCCTAGAGAGATCATTGTTAGCTAGGATTTTCATTCCCTAGAGGAGATCCAACCACTCAGCCTCATTATTGGTCGTATTACCAAGATCCCAAGCGAAGGTTTGTTCAAGTTGTCCTCTAGGATCCAAAAGGATCCACCCTGAACCTGCCACCCCTGGGTTGCCCTTTGAGGCACCATCAAAGAAGAAATCATAGTAATTTATTTCCCTCAACAAGACCTTGAATTCACTGTTGTTTTTCCCTTATTTCCCAGGGAAAAGTGCTAGAGGGATGTTTTATTATTTTGTTTAGAGATTTGAACTGATGGGGGATCCTTTATTTTAAAAATTTCTTGCACCATGAAGCATGTGGCTCTAAGATGTTTTCAGAATCAGGAAAATTGATATCATTCAAGGCAAACTTTTCAGCTATCATTCCCAAAGTTTTAGAAACTATATGAGTTGGAACGACTTTTTGATCTTTGAAGATCGATTTATTCTTGTCTATCCCCAGTTTCCAGCAAAGATTCTTGGGAATGGAGTTACAAAGATGCTCGAGGATGGGTTTTTTGATGAGAGATATGGGAAACTGTTTAGAACAATCCTCAAGGAGCTAAACCATAGAGCCTGGCGGGCTGAAGTGAAAGCTCGTAAGAAGAACACACTACCAAATTTTATGGAAAACACTGCACTATAGAAAAATATGGTTTGAGGTTTACTCTTCGATGTTGCAAAGAGCACACCGAGAGGGTCCTACTATCCCTCTCTTCCTAAGGTTCTTAGCCGTGAGTAATTTATTGTGCATAAAGATCTAGATGAAATATTTTACCCTTGGGATGCTGTCTGGATGCCAAACCTTTCTCCATAGTCGTCCATTTTCTATTGGTTCCATTGAGAGTCTCATGTATCCTTCTTTGACCGTCTACTAACCATTTTTACCCTAACCAATGCGATCCCTTGCTGCTTCACTAGTTGGAGACAATCCATGCAGGGATGAGAATAGGAGTATCATGGCTCCATCCAAATGGGCTGGGGCATGGAGTTCTTTCCAACCTATCCAGCACCCAAATGAATCCCATGATGAGAGGTCATCAAGAGTATGAATTCCCTGGCTGCGGGCCCATTCAGCGAGATCAGTCATTCCTGGGAGCAAGGTAAGGGGAGGTTGTCCTAGAATGTTGCAATCCCAGACATTGATTTTTCTACCATTACCTGGGATTGAATAGTAGTTATACTAAATTAAGTTGAAAGAAGCTTTGCATATAAGCCAAATAGAGGTTCCCTTACCCAACCATAAGCTGTCTAATATTTTTGACCTGGTCCTTTTGATGTATTTTTTCCTTATTACTTCTTTCCACCATTCTTTATTGGCTGTAGCCAACCTCTAGATCAGCTTTTTTCCCAATGATTTATTCATTCGCTCTGGGTCCCTTTTGACCAATCCACCTTTACTTTTTGGCCTTTTTACTGTGCCCCATTTGACTAAGTGGAATTTATTTTTTTGAACCTTTCCTCCTTGCCAAAGAAATTTCTTTATTTCCTTGCAAATATTGTTTATGACATTCTTAGGGGCTAGGATCATCGACCTGGAGTATATTGGGTAAGAAGAGAGGATGGAGTGAATGAGAGTTATTTTCCTTGCAAGATTTAACCACTTTCATCCCAAAGAATGGATTTTGTTTTTGATCTTTTGGATGATCGAATCCCACATAGCAGAGGCAAAGGTCTTTTTGGCTATGGGTATACCCAGATAGGCGAAGTGGGTCCAATTAAAAGTGGCGCTAATATGGAGAATATGTGATATACTATGGAGAGTTGTTGTGTTACAATTCCATCCATAAACTTGACATTTGTTCAGGTTGGCTGAGATTCCAGAGGAACGAAGGAAAAGGTCTAGGGGTCTTAGGAAGTTTCTGGCTATTTGTGGGGTGACTATGCCTAGCAGAATTGTGTCATCAGCAAAAAGAGCATGGTTGATAGGAATGACTCCATTTCTGAAGGAGAGACCTGGGAGGGAACCTTCAGCTTAGAGTCTAGAGAGTCTTTTACTAAGGGATTCTGCTACAAGGATATAAAGAAAGCAGGAGAGGGGGTACCCTTGCCTTCTCCCTCAGGAGGCTTTAAAAAATTCAGAGGGTCTACCATTGATTAAAGGAGCTATCCAAGGGGAATTTATGTAGGCTTGAACTTGATTGATGAAGATAGGAGGAAAACCAAATTTCTTTAGCACCAGTAAAATGAAGGAATGCCTCAATCGATCAAAATCATTTGCCAAATTCAGTTTAATGGCCATAACTGGTTCACCCTTTTTTGTGCTGGAATGTATTGATTCCTGAACCATAAGGATGTTATCGTTGATTTGTTGACTAGAGATAAAGCCTCCTTGATTAGGAGATATCAGAGAATAAATAATAGGATTTAGTCGTAGAGATAAGACTTTTGAAAATATTTTGTAAGAGTCATTGCATAGGGAAATAGGTCTAAACCTTTTCATGGAGGAGGGGTTAGCCTCTTTGGGGATTAGGGCCAGAAAGGTGGAGTTTGTGGATCCTCCCATTTTTCCTTTCAACATACAGGAGATGAGACACATGAGATATTTTTTTATTAAAGGCTATAAAGTTCTATAGAAATGGATAGGGAAGCCGTCAGGGCCTGGAGCTTTATCCAGATGAAGGGACCAAATGGCCTTCTTGACCTCTTCCTTCGAGATGGGGGATTTGAGCTAAATACTTTCCTATGGACTAATCAGGGTAGGAATGTCTCGAACCATTTCATCCATGCATTCCTGAGAGACATACTCTTCATCATTATACAAGTTTTCAAAAAAACTTCTTACCTCCATGCTGATTGTCGCTTTCCTGGTGGTGACTGTGTCATCCTCTCTTTTAAGCTCCCACATTGTGTTCCACCTTTGTCTGTCTCTACATTGATTTTGAAAGAATTTTGTATTTTGATCTCCACCTTTGAGCCAGAGAACACGTGATCATAACCTCCATCCCTCTTCCTCATGCCTTAAGATTTTTTGCAGACTTTTCTCAAGTTCTATTTATTTGACAAGATACTCCTTGGTGATCTTGCTTTCATCCATTTCCATTTAGAGGGATTTCATACTCTTTATAATTTCTATTTTCATTTGAGAAGGCTCTTGATAGTGGTTCTTTACCCAGAATTTGAGAGTTGTTTTAACCTTTTTGATTTTTTGTTCCCATGAGAATGCTGGAGATCCTGGGATGAAACAATTCTAGGCATTTGTGAAGATATCCTTAACTCCTTCTGATTCTAGCTAGAGATGGTTGAAATGAAAAGGAAGAGGCCCCAAATTTTCCAAAGGTGGAAAAAAGAGGAAAATTGGCTTCTGGTTTGAGATGGCCGAGCACAGGAATTTGGACTCAGGATATGTTCTAAGGAGATGAGTGCTAACCAAAATCCAGTCCAGTCTAGTAGCTATGTGACCAGGGCCAACTCTTTTATTGCTCCAAGTGAAGGAACCATTCTTTGGTTTAATGTCCGAAAGACCCCAAAGCAAGATCAGGTTCTCCAGCCTTTCTCCAAAGGGATCCCTAACCTTAGTTCCACCTTTGCGTTCTTCTATGGAGATAGTAACATTGAAGTCTCTCACTATGAAGCAAGGGAGGAGCGATTTTCCTTCACATTGTTCTTCAAGGGAGTTCTAGAAACTATCTTTCTGAGCTTGGATAGTCGGGCCATAAATGTTCCCTATCCAGAACATTTCTTTATTTTCTTTGTTCTCTAGCTTAATAAACAACCAATTTTTATTCTCAATGGTAGAATGCATAGCAAACTTTTCACTATCCCACCAACAGAGAAGGCCTCTAGAGGCACTGATTGCATTGGTGGCTAGTCCTTCACCTTTTGGCCAAAAATTTTCTAATGTTGCTAGACTATCTTAAGCCATTTTTTTGTCTCATGAATAAGAAGGATTGAAGCCGATTCCATTTATTTAAATATTTTGATAACTTCTATTTTCTGAGAACCTCCTAATCCTCTACAATTCTAGGAGACTAGCTTCATTATTTCTTAAGTTGTCTAAGCCCCTTTTCCTTCTCCTTTTTTTCCTCTTCTGCACTAAGAAGGTATTTGCTTACTTGCGAGTTTTTGACTAGAAAATCTAGATTAGACTGTTTTCATGCTACTTTTTCAATTGCTTCTACATGTTCCTGTATTGTCTTATTGGTCTTTCTTCCTTTTCTGGAGAGAGGTTCTTGCTCCTCAATGGAGATGTCTGTGGATTCCTCAGAGCATGATTTTTCCCTAGAGCATGTGACTGATCCTTCTAAGTTGGTTGATGCTTCCTTCCTTACCATAGGCTATGCCATGTCTTCTTCCAAGTCATTCTTCTCCTTTTGAGGTGGAACTTCTGTTGGTGTTTCATGTTCTTGATGCAGGGATTCTTCAACATTTTCCTTTGGGGTTTCGATATTTAATTCTTCTGTTTGAAGAGCCTCAAATCTATTTATGGAGGTGCTCTTTTCTAGGATGTGGGGCTGTTTTGTAGATGTGTTCTTTGCGGTTTTCTTCCCACTTACTACGTTCCACCCCTCTTCTTGCAGGCCTTTTGGATTAGATTTCTCCAGTTTTTCTGGGCAAGATTTAGAAAAATGCCCATATTCATGGAAATATTTGCATTTGAAAGCGATTTTATCATAGTGCACATTTTGCATATGGTTCCATCCGTCAATGGAGAGATTAATGTATTTCAGCAAGCCTTTTTCAAGGTTTACCTCAACATAGATTCGGGCGCATGAGAACATTGGAGATTTTGGCTCAAACTTGTCCACATATTTCCCCAATGTATTCCCTATTGCTCGAAAATATTCATCATTCCAATAGTGAAGAGAGAGATGGGGTACCTTCACCCAAACTGGAATTGCCTTAGGGATGTATTTTTCAGGGTTGAATGAGAGATCCCATTTGTTCAGGTACATGCCTCTTGGACCCATGAAGTAAGGGCCATTCCTAAAGATAAGATCTTGATATTCTTTCTTCTCAAAGATGAATGAAAAATAACCTTTCCCATAGAATATTTGTTGAACCTCACCTTGAATTAGGGTTCTCTAGTTTTTGTTGAGCCAAACATCTACCGAGCAGGGGGGCGACCATACCCCTGTGAACAGACCAGTGAGGCCTTTCTCAGAGAGAGTGATTGCTTTCCTTTTTGAGGCGGCATAAAAGAGTTTGACTTATGGATTATTAGTGTGCTTGACGAAACAAGAAGAAGGAGGAGTTGAAGATGAAGGTGGTGGAAGGGAAGAAATGATGTTGTGAAACCAGTCTTCATACGAGTCAGGGTCTGAGGGATCCATGGGCATGAGGCCTGCAAACCTACATACCACAAACCCTAGGTTGCGTGAAGCAAAGAGCCTAGCTGATCAAGATATATATATTTTTTTGTTGTGCACTATGGGTTATCATATTTTAGACAACCCGATGACATATGAAGAGGAAGATCGACCCCTTTCTCCATACATTGTTATGTCGTAGTTGTGAATATTACAGAATAGGGAAGTCCTTTTTCTATCCTAATATTTGAATCTATTCCCCATTATAGAAGTACGTAAACTTGAGCACATCCCATGATGGTTTTTTTTTGAATAAAAGTGTGTTTTCATGAATTTTCAAATGGATGGAAAATCTACATGTACAAGCACTAGGTTGCCTCCATGATTGGGAGCTAACCCATGCTCACTAATATTTGACTCTAATTTTGTCTGCTTCTAAATAAGGGCATAATCACCTTTGATATATTGTTGGCCTTTCTTTTATTTCTAGGAAGATTATTCTTGAGATGAGAGGTGCAACGATAGGATAGTGTATCCACCCTCTAACTACTTTCCATACTATTTATTTTATTATCTAATGATTATAATCACGATATAACTCTAGGAAGGCACATATTTGGCACAAGACATGACCTGATACCTTCTTTACTATGTATGTTCCCAAACAGAGGAGGCAGACTTACTAGGAATGAACCTTGTGGCTCTCCTCTAAGTGCATTTCTCTGCTTTTATTTATTTTCATTCTGCAGTAGGTAGGAAGAGCATGATACCTCTAATAAGCATACTTATAGTATTATCTTAACTAATATTGATGGAAATGCAAAAGGATTTTGACCCAATATTGCCATTATAAGTTACCTTCGATGGAATGGTGAAGGGCTGGGACCCAATGATACCAAAATTCCTATGCAAGTATATTTTAGAAAAGGAATAGGGATTTGAACCCTTTATAACCATGATATCATTAGTATTCTAATTCTTTGCTATAAATCTATTATTTATCTGCAATTGATGGTTTAAATAGCTCAATAAGAACTAGTTTTTTCTAGTATACCTACTAGGTTGTGGGGATATATTATTCTAATCATGAAATAAGTTAGTAATGACATAGACATTAGGATAATCCATATAGGTTTAACCCTATCATCATTGTGTTAAGGTTTGTGAAGCTATGAATAACTATGTATGATAAATAAGAGTGATAGGTGAACACAAACTAGACCTAGTCTATGGTGAATAGAGTGGAAAAGAAAAATTGAAATAAATTCCTTCCTTAGTGGATTCTTTCACAGCTCAGGGGGTGGCCTCTCGATGGAAAAAATATATACCGGAGAGAGAGCATGTTACCACCTAAGTTGTATTTAGTGGTTTTTTATCAAGTGAGCTTGGTGAACCAGATAAGGATAACTTGTTCAGACTTCAGAAGACCTTCATCGTTGCTTCTGGGAAGCTTTGTTGTACTATATCACATGTTCATACCCCTTGTGGGAGTTGTAATAAAATGTTATAGCATGGAAGCGTCTGTAAAAGAATCAGTCTCTTAGACTTTATTTTTCAATCCGATCATCCCAGGGTGTTTTTTCCCTTGGTTATTATTGGTTGTTGAATAAACGACTAATAATAACTGAGTTTTTCACTCCATACCTCCAAAGTTGGGGTGGTCGGCTTGGCATTTAGGCCTATTGAGGTTATTAGATTCTATGTGTCAATGTATAAACATGTTAGGCATCATGGTTGAGTCATATGAACATGTCTAAGTCCCCCTAGGTGTTTTCAACTTTTTTAAATTTTAAATTTTTTCATTGTTTTTTATTAAAATTTATTTTTTCCCAAAACTTAGGCTATTTTTTAATATTTAATTGGAAATTTTGGTTTTGTAATAAAAGTGGGCCAAATAATCATTTTCAGTCATGTAGGTGCTCGTTTTCAAGCTAACAGAACCATGTAAACCCATGGACCCACTTTTTTCATGTTTTGAGTGATTTTCCATCACTCAGGTCAGAAAACCCCCAAAATCAATTATTAATTATTTTAATTAATAAATTGATGAATAATGGAGCAAATCCAAAATCCTAGATCAGTTGATTCTCAACCAATTTGATTGAAATCAATCAGATCTGAACTAGATTGACTTGATCTGACAAATCCTTGACTGAAGGAGGTGATCTAGATAGATCTAGAGTTGATCTTCAACATCCTTTATGGGGAATTACACCCTCTCTCTCTCCTCCACACGTGTGGTCTCTCTTGGAAGCTCTGTTGATTGATGTGTCAATATGTTGGTTGATGTGTCAGCTCAATCAGCCTCCTAATTGACAAGTAGGATTAGTTCAGCTCCAGATCAACATTGATTGACTCTCCCTCAACTGTAGTGGTTTTTCTCCTTAGTATTTACACCCCCCTAGGCTGGATCTCCTATTTTTTGTATAAATAAAGCTCAATATGCCTCGTCCAAGCTAGTTAGAATTGGGATTGAGGTGCTGTTGCTCTTGTACTTGGTTATTGTTTATTATTCTGGAATAAAGAAGCTTTGGAGGAAATATATATGGTGTAATTCTCTTCATGTGTGGATGGTGATTGTCAAATGCTTATGAGGTATAATCTGTGTTATTTATCATTGCTTTTGCTGGTTAATTGTTGGCATTGAAGGAGAGAGCTCCCTCCTATTATGGAAAGAGTTTATTCTAGTTTTATTTATGCTCTTAATTCTTCTTGTTTCCTATCTATTGGAGTTATATGTATTTTAAGTTTAATTGCATGCTTTCCAATGATCTCTTCCAGCACCACCTATGTTTCAACCATCTGTTTGTGCAAGGATTTATAAATTGCAGGTGATCTCACTTGTAGAAGAGGGTGAGATATTTTGCATCTTCCTCATCTTCAATATATTCTAAATGACATGGTCCCTCAATGTTGCACCAAAGAAAAATCCAAAGCCTAACATTCCTAGGCTTCCAGCACTCTTTCTCTCTCTTTCTCCTTCAAAAAAATCAATTTTCTTACCTGGTTACTGAGTTCAAAAGATTTGTTATCATTTGGATCTGTTATATCAAAGTAAAATTTACATAGATATTCTATTTCAAATCTCATAGTCTAGATCTCAGTTCTGAAAAGTATCATTAAGCATTCTAGATCTAGCATACGGAAATCGTCCATTTTGCATGTCAAGTTAAACATAATCAGTAGGTTGCATGCTCTAGATTTCCTTTTTTGTTTAAAAAAATATTAAATCCATAAATCATTTCATATTTCATTGTCTACACAAACAACAATCCAAAATTCCATGGAAAGCTTACTTTCCTTTGTTCCTTTTTAACCTGTTTAGCTAGTTTTAACTTAGTATTTTTTTAGTTAAGGTAGACTGATCCAAATGTACTCTTAAAGTGATTTTGGGGATATATTATTCTCAATTTATTTCTATTTTTTAGCAGGTGTAACAGAAAATAAAGGAATCTATTGTTCGAAAGTGGCCTTGGAAGCGTTCAAATCCCCCAAGGGGTCTTCCCTTTCACTAAAATCTTAAAAATTTTGGAGAGTTGTAAGATATTGGTTTCATCCCATATAAGGACCAAGGGGTTTCTGATATTATAGCCAATAATAATAAAATAAAATATTTTTTGAGTACGCTCTTTCAAGCCCGCTCCCCATCCCCCCAGGGCAGATCTGGGTCCATTTCACCTTTTTTATTTTTTCCCTTTTTTATGCTCTAGTTTAGTACAGACATGCAGAATTGTATAATTTGATATAATTTTTCATTATTCCATATTTAAATTTCAAAATTAATCATACTACTTACCCCACGACTTCCTGATTGACCCGCAAGAGGAAAGAGATGCGTGGTAGGACTAATTAGAAAACCGACATTATGTATATTTCATTACTTTTTCATCATTTTCTTCATTAGCCATAATAAAATTAACCCATACTTGATTCCATGATTGAGATCCACTTGGATCGAAAGAGGTTCCTGAAGGGTTTTCCTTTTAACAAGAACACCTATCTTAAAATTTACTAAAAATAACAAAGACTCCAGTGTGTATGCTCTGTACTTGGCTGTGGTTCATCTAATTAGTAAATCTGAATCAAAAGCACTTGAGTGACTAGAGTAATTAGGATTCACTCTCCTCAAATTGACAAACCATCAGGCGAAAATCCAACACCTCGATCAAACCATTACAGTGGAAAAATACCTAAAGGAAGTGAGAACTCCTGAAAAGTGACCTCGAGGCATCGATATCTATTATACCTTCAGGTGCATTATGAACAATAGCCTCAGAGACTCCATTCATCCCACATATTCCTTGTAGTTAGTCGTCATGGTTTAGTTTTGGACATACTTCATGTACCCCCTAGGTATATCTGGAGTTCTCTTGCCTAAGTTAAATTACTCAATTCTTACATTAATTTAAAATTAACCAAGATACAATTGCACAACATTCATTCCAGCAAGTTTGCAAGCACTGTTAATTATTTTTCGACTCCATTTTCAAGGCACTGGTCAACTTTTTATTTCTTTCAATCTATATGTGATTGGGTGTCATTTTCATGCTTACTTGTGATTATCTTACCATGTTATTTGTTGTTTACAATTGTTAAATCGAAACTCCTAAAAAACTTACTCTTTAATACCATCATCATACTAAATAATTTTTCCTTAGTAACTTAATAGTGTCTACCCTCTTGGATTCATTAGGAGTTGAGCCTAAACAAAGGAGTCAAGAAAAAGGTGGCATCCTTGACTCAAGACTTTCCCCCAAGGACACACCGAGTGGCTTGAATATTTCTGCCACATAACCCAGGTGTGTGAAAGGCGGAAACAGAGCCAAAAGGTTGGGAGGAAAGTTGTAGTCAAGACTTCAGTCCCCTTCAGTTATATGTTCCCCAAATCAAGCTAAGCCTTCTTGTAACTCTCAATTTATTATGGAAAGGTTCTATATATTATGTTACGTGATCATTATCTAGCAGTTTTGATAAAGGTTTATATATTGAATGCATTGACAAGTATTTTATTGAAGTAAGTTTGATCATCAAGTTAAGTTGTGTTATAAATGTATAAATTGTCTTATCTTTTATTAATTTTGAATGATGTTAACATTTTTTATTATTATACATGTTGCATATTGTAACAAAGATAAGATATTGGATCATATGGATAATGGAAGCATTTCAGTAGCTATAAATTGAAATGTCAGTTAAGTTGTGTTATAAATGTATAAATTGTCTTATCTTTTATTCAAGTTTGAATGATGTTAAGGTTTTTCTTTATTATACATGTTGCATATTGTAACAAAGGTAAGATATTGGATCATATGGTTAATGTAAGCGTTTGAGTAGCTATTAATTAAAATGTCAGGAAAGGTGGTATATTATAGTTAAAGTGGTTACAAATTCATAGTTATTTATTTCTAAGTTGTGATGTTCTTAAGAGAATTATTGTGTAATATTTTATTTAAGTTGTAAAGTCCATAATGGTAGTGGATAAACTATTGTATTATGATGGATCTGAATTATGATTAGTTCACTTGGTAATTAAAAGTTGGTTTCAGAAGAAGTGGAAGTACTTTAATTTCAAAGGGTTGGTTTAAAATAAACCTGTTAGTGACCTTATAAAAGTATCGATGCTTGATGGTGAATGATTCAAGGTGGTATAAACTAGAAACATGACCTCTAGTTGGTCAAGGTCTTAAAGCATTACATAGGTTTATTACATAGTTCTCTATAAGTTAAATGTATATATGTTTTGCTATATATGATAATGAAAACTAATGGAAATGTTATTGGTTTATTTTATCAATCATGTTAACAAATTTATTGGTTACAGATAATATCCAAAGCCAAAAAAAAATGATATGAAGAGGGATGAAACCAATAGTACAGATCCCCCCCCCCCCTAAAATTCTAATTATCAGGACTTTTAGGTGATGTTTAGAAAGACCCCCCCCCCTAAAGGTGGATTGCAGTGGTTTTAATAAAAATCCAATGCAAAAGTTTTTTAAGTTATCTAGGGGCGCTCCTTAAAAACCCCCCTCAAAAGTCCTAAGAATTTGACTTTTGGGGGCGATTTTTAAACACCCCCCTAAAAGTCCAATAGGACTTTTGGTGGGGTGGAGGGGCGGGGGGTGGAAAGACCCCACCCAAAAGTACTTTTAGATTTTTTTTATTTTTTTTTTT
>LPNX010498478.1:415574-477381 GCA_001517045.1 Pseudotsuga menziesii
GGGGGAATGGGTGTGGAAAGACCCCCCCTAAAGGTTTAGTTGATAGTTTTTAAATGTAGAAGTATAATTCAAATATTATATGTAGTATAATATATAGTAGGACCACTAAAAGAATAATGTCCAAGAATAGAAATAATAGACACAATATTTTGACCTAGGAAACCAGAAGGGATAAAACACAACAACCTTGTGATAGAGATATTAGTTCAATGTACAACATACATCCAAATACATATACCCCAAGAACAAAGGATAAACTCCTCCAAAGATAGGGAACCCTTAAAAATACTTCTTCTAACTAGTAGCAAACTTCTTCCTTGAGTGGAGTGAACTTGGTTGGGTGAAAATGAGTGACACATCTTTTTATTTACAGTTGAACTTATGTTTTTTTGTTCACTTTAGCCGGGGCCAACTTGCACACTTAATATGGTCTGACTTGTATTTTATGCATAATAATCATTCTTTATTATTATATTTTCTAAGGCCGACTTGGTGAGGGTGCCTCACACAACTACCACATCAACAATCCCTCTTTTCCAGGGAAGAATCATCATACTAGAACACTGCATATGGATATCATTTGTAAATCAAAATTGTCTCTAACATCTCTATATCATAAGCAAGTTCTTCCACAACAGTATCAGCCCATTAAGAAGTCTCAACAACTCAACCTAGTCCATTGGGGAGTAATTATGCACCAAATCAACCCTGTCCAATGGGGAACCTACATGCAACAACTCAACTTATTCTATCAAGGATATAACTCAACCCAATACATTGGTGGGTCCACATACACTAGCTCAATCCATTCCATTGGAGACCCTACATGTAATATGTGTTAGTATGCACCAGTATGCACTATTTATATGCACCAGTCTCTTCACCCCATCACAGGGTGTCTTAGAGATATCCCCACAACGTCTAAGAGTGTCTAGGAGAAAGCACTAAATTTATCCATCACATAGCATGATGTCCAAGAGATCTCTCCACTTACACATAGAGTGTCCACGAGCATGTGTTGGTCTCTCCATACCTTCACAAGATGCTCGAGAGACCTCCCACTCCATCACAAAGTGTTCTAGACAATGCAGTGGACTCTCCACCCCTTCACAAGGTGTCCAAGACATATCCCCACTCTATCATAGAGTGTCTAAGAGAATGTTGTGGCATATCCACCCCTTCACAAGGTGTTTTAGAGATATCCTCACTCCATCACATAGTGTTTAGGAGAATGAAATGGCCTCTCCACCCCTTCGAAGGGTGTCTGAGATATCTCCCCACAACATCATAGAGTGTGTTATCACCTGCTTTGTAGTTTCTTGTGTGAGGTGGATCCAGGATGGATGGTAGAGGGGCAAGCAACTATGGGGTGGAACCACAACTGCCTAGACTCCCAAATGGATGGTTTTCACGCCAATCAAGGAATCCTTCACTTTATGTTATCCTAGTCCAAGACAACAATGGAGGAGACCTAGATTTGCTCCCGATAGGAGAGATTGGACCTAGACACCAGAAAGAACAAATGGGGCTTCAGGGTACTTAAGGTGCAAGGTGAATGGAAACCCTAGCTCTAGGGTTTAGGTACTAGCAACTGGTGAAGACAACCACTGTCTTGGGAAATGCAACTGTGATAGGGTGAGTGAGAACATAGTTGGGACTGTCTAGTACCAAGGAGACAGATTCAGTGAAAGACAGTTGACTTGAGTTATGAATGTGTGTTGGCAAAGGGAATTGGAGGAGATATTAAGGGTAGGAATAGAGCTAGCCAGGAGATCAATGCCTTATGTGTATTGGGCAATGGAGTCATCAACAACTGAACATTTTAGTGAAAGCACTTGGGACACACCTTGATCTATGAACCCAGAAAATAGTTGGTCCAGAGAAGCTAAGGTACAGGAAAAACTAGCTCAATGGAGGCCTAGCACTAGGGATTAGAAATATATATTTGTAGTTCTAGGGTAACCTCGAGGCTAATAACTCAGTGCTTAAGTAGAAATGAGGTCAAGGTGACCTGATCTACAATCCCTAATTAGGAAATCAGCACAAAAATCAGATCCGGACAAAGTCAAAATTTGATGAGGGGGCTAGGGGGCTGAAAACCAATTTTTCATATCTAGGGAAAATAAAAAAGAACTAGCTTAGCATCAAGGGTGTTTTGGACTGCTTAAGCCCTGATCTGTCAGCCTATCTTGTCATATTTCAAGAAAAGTCACTTCGAGAAAAGTCCCATTTTCAATGAGGGCGTTAGGGCAGTTTCAGTCAGAAACTTAGATCTAGGTCAAACAACCAAGAATTTATATAGAATTGGGGTTGATTTGGACTGTGTGGGACCTGATCTATCCATATGCAAAGTTAGAATTTATAAAAAATCAAAACCCTAGCAAGGTCAAATTTTTAGTGGGGGGTTATGCAATTTTCTGGCAAAAAATCAGATCTAGGTCAAACCAGCAAGAGTTTGACCATTGTTGTAGTTGATTTGGTGAAGGGGAGGCCTAATCTATGAAACCTGAAAATGGTTTGTCCAAATATCGGACGATTTCAATATTTATTGTTTTTTAGGGTTTTTAGTATTTTAGGAGTTTTCAGAAAATTTTGAAGTAAATCAAGGTACAATGGAATAAGATATGAAAAGAAGAGACTTAACTATTAGATATTACCTGGAAAATATTGTAGAAGTATTTAACAGTGATGATCTTTTCTATCTCGATCAATTCTGAAGATCCCTGTGATTTCTATGGCATATGCAAGCTCCAAGCCACCAAAGCACCCCCTACCCTGCATGAGCAAATGTCAACCATATCAAATTTGCTAATACAATATAAATAAAATGAATGCTACAAGAAACTAAAATGAATTAATCATAGATCAAAATGAAAAGTTAATGAAAACCCCCTAATCCAAGACAAAGAAAACCGAGCGAGTTGAGGTCTCCCTACAAAAACACTCTAGCCAAAACGCCCTTTTGTAGACAAAACAATGATAGCCAAAAAATATAGATCTCACAAGAATTTACACAATGCTAGGAAGCTGAATATTTTCCAATCACCATTTGAGAACATCAGATGCAAAGCAGATCCAAAAAATTTCCACAAAAAAGTCTTTCTATTATTCAAATCCAAGAGCCAAAGACCCTTTACAAATGAGAAGCTCTCTCCTTTAAATAGAAATGAGAGAACCTCAATCATAATCGAATCCTAACCAATTTCAAAACAAGTGGCTAATATTAAAATATGAAATTTTCTAATCAATGGTTGAGATGAGCTCAACATACAATACATGGATCAATATCACCATAATTTATCAAAGTGGACTAACCCACTCAACAATAAATAAATGAAAGCACATGGTGGGTCCAAGGAGTGTTTGAATAACTCCCTCTAGGTCTCCCCATGGCACAATAAAATAAAATAATAATTTAATCCTTTGACTTGTGTGCCTCCTTGAGGAAATCGTCAGCCTCCCAAAAAGAGCTCCATAAAATAATATAAAAATTCCAAAAAATAGATGTGGGCCCAATCAAGTGCCACAAGTGCTGGAGAAGGTGTGGAAGACATCAATCTCATCATTGTGACTCATTCCATGCCATTTCTTTACCTCATTATCCCAAATCGATTTCTTCAATAGCCATTTAATCATTTTTAATCTGCCTCGAGAAACATGATCCTACCAAAACAACCTCCTAGGGTGCCCGCATTATCAAACTGATCCCACCAAGGTCTCTGGGATGGGTGTACAATGGTATAAACAAGTCGCTGCACCCCCCTATTCCCATACAACGCCCTAGGAGATCCAAGTAAAACATCTCCCTACTCAAACATATCAACTTGTGAAGAAAAACCGCATCATAGAGGCAGAATAAGCCTAATCATATCTACAAGTGCCTAGAACTAGAAATAAAATGTCTCATTAGACTCAGAGAGTCCAAATCCATCTAAGGTGTTTACTCATACCCCTCATAGGTCTCTATCTGATCATCAATCATATCCAATAAACAATATAACTATCTGTAACTGATCCGACACCAATAATAACTCAGACTGTCATCCATCTGCTGCAAGTGAAATAGGCTAAGACATGCTCTACAAATCATTTAAGTAACAATTACAACAAGTAGAATTCATTTCACTGGCGGTACATCAACCGATACATATATAAGGCTTTATTTATTATTACTAAGACTTAGACTTTTAAGACTATTACCACCTATGTTGTACTTAGTGGTTTTTTATCAAGTGAGCCTGCTGAACCGGACAAGGATAACTTGTTGGGACTTTAGAATACCTTTGGAAGTATTTCTGGGAAGTTCTTGTTGTACTATATCACATGTTCATACCCCATGGGGGAATTGTAATAAATGTTCTAGCATGATAGTGTCTATAAAAGACTCGGTCTCTTAGACTTTATTTGCCAATCTAATCAGTCCAGGGTGTTTTTTCCCTTGGTTATTATTGGTTGCTGAATAAACGACTGATAATTTCTGAGTTTTTCACTCCATACCTCCAAAGTTGGGGTGGTCGACTTGACATTTAGGCCTATTGAGGTTATTAGAGTCTATTTGTCAATGTATAAATATGCTATACATCATGGTTGAGTCATATAAACATGTCTAAAACCCCCTAGGTTTTTTCAATTTTTCAATTATTTATTTTTTTTAAGTGTTTTTAATTAAAATTTAATTTTTCCATCAACATATTTGATTTATTTCCTTGGGATTTGCACCCCCCCAGGATGGATCTCCTAGTTTTTGTATATATCCAAGCACAACAGCCTCTTCCAAGCTAGTTAGAACTGGGATTGAGGTGCTGCTGCTATTGTACTGTTGTTATTGTTCATTTGAAATAAAGAGAAGCTTTGGAGGCAAGACGGTGTTGTGCCATTGTATGTGTGGATGATCATTGCAATTGTTTTACTGAGGTAACCTGTATCTGTGTTCATAATTTGCTAATTTCTTGTGGATTACTTGTTAAGATTGATAATAAGCTTCTTATAATCTTGATAGGAAAGGTGCTTTTCAATAATTTTATTGGCTATCTCTTTCCTTTGATTCATGTTTAGATATCTAGATTCAACATGTTCTATAAGCTTATATGCATGTTATTCTGAATCTCTGTGTATGTACTAATCATATCTCACAAGTTTTTTGGCTAGTTTTTTTATTTCAGCTGAGCTACAGGTTCCTAGATTGGAGAGGATGCTGATTTAGTTTGCTTCTTCACTCTCTCCAAAACCTTCCAAAGGCATAGTCCCTCGACATCCCACCTGAAAGCTCCATTGTGGATCTTCAAGGCTACGAGCATTTCTCTCCTCATCTTCCTCCCTCAAAATCAACTCTTTTACCCAGTTACTTTTTTCATAGATCTGATATTGCTTATATCTATCATTTTAAAAGTAAATTTAACATATATCTATCTTCTGAAATCCCATAGTCTAGATCTTTCTCTTAAAAGGTTTCATAAGAATTCTAGATCTAGCTTTAGGGAAATCGTCCTTTTTGCATGGAATTTTAAAGAAAATTTGTAGCTTGCATACATTAGATTTATGTTTTCTGTTATAAAAGATAAATCTCGCAATCAATGCACATCATATTTTCTGCCTAAAAGTAAATCCAAGATCCCAAGGAAATCTTGCTTTCCTTGGTTCCTTTTTACCTTTTTTTAAACTAGTTTTTACTTAGCATTTTTTGGTTAAAAGTAAGCTGACCCAAAGGTAATTTCAGAGTGCTTCTGGTCATCTTTCAGTCTAATAATATTTCTGTTTTTTATCAGGAATAACAGAAAAAAGGAGGATCTTCTGCTCAAAAGTGACTTTTGGGCCTCTGAATCCCCCCAAGGGTCTCCCTTGTCGACTGAATTCTTTAATTTTCGTGCTTTGTAAGATCTTGTTTTCATTATATATAATAATTAAGAGGAATCATATCAGTTTTCTGATATTCTAACCACTGGTAATAAAAATAACTTTTGAATAGGCTCTTTCGAACCCATTCCCCATCCCCCCTGGGGGGATTTGCGTCAGTGTCAATTTTTACCTTTTTCTCATATCTTCTCAAACTAGCATAGCTGTAATATTCAAGGTAGTATACTTTGATACATTATCAATTTCATATTCAATATTTTATATTTCAAAGTAATCTTAATACTTACCCAACGACTTCCCGATTGACCCAAAAGGGGAAAGAGATGCGTGGTAGGACTAATTAGAAAACCAGAATTGTGTATCTATGTTTTCCTTTTCATCATCTATTTATTCAACTATTATAAAATTAACCCCTCCTTGATTCCCTGATTGAGATCCACTTGGATCAAAAGAGGTTCCTGGAGGGTTTTCTTTTTAACAAGAACACCCTTTTTAAAATTTACTAAAATTGACAAGACTCTAGTGTGTATGATCTGCACTTGGATGCATTTCATCCAATCATTCAAGCTATATCAAAAGCATTTGAGTGACTAGAATAATTAGGACTCACTCTCCCAAATTGACAAACCATCAGGTGAAAATCCAACACCTAGATCAAATCATTATGGTGGCAAAATACCCAAAGGAAGCGGAACTTCTAAAAAGTGACCTCGGGGTGCCGATCTCTGTCACACCCTAACGGGTGCATTATGAACAATATCCCTAGACACTCCATTCAGCCCACATATTCCTTGCGGGTAGCCATGAAGGTTTAGTTTTGGACATACTCCAAGTACTGTCGGGTATATCTAGAGTCCACCCCTTCGCCTAATTTTAATCAACTCACACCTCACATTAACTTAAAACATACCAAGAGGAAATTGAAAAACATTCATTCCAAGCACATGCAAGTACATTGATTTTATTTTGACTCCATTCTAAGGCACTGGTTATTTTCTTGCTATATATATATATATTGTGTCTCAACATTGTGCTTTCGTGTGCTCATTTTTTTTATCTTCTCATCTTTGATTGTTCATGGTTAAATTTCAAACTCCTAAGTAACTCATTCAGTTTAACATCACCGTACTAAGTACTTTAGCCTTAGTAACTTAATAGGGTCTACCCCCCTTGGCTTCATTAGGAGTTGAGCCTAAGCGGAGGAGTCAAGAACAAGGTGACAACCTTGACTCGAGACTTTCCCCCAAGGACACACCGAGTGGCTTGACGATTTCTGCCATGTGACCTAGGTGTGTGAAAGGTGGCAACACTTTTTGGTGCCGTTGCCGAGGATAAATATTTTTATTCCCTAGTACGACTTAGCTTAAATTTTTTCTAAACAACTAAAAATATAAAAACTTTTGATTGATCTAGTCTTTAAAAAACATAAAAATTAAAACTCGATCCATTTGGTGACTCCACTATCTAACATCCCTTTAAGAATTTCTACCTGAAGAAACCACCAACAATTAATCAATCCTCTCCTTGATCCTAAAAGGTTTATTAGGGAAAGATTGAATAGGAAGAGTTCTTGTAGAAACCTTGAATATTTAGGAGACCAATCCCTCTCAGATATCCATCACATATTTGTAGAGAGTCATGTTCACCAATCTCAAGAAATGATGGAATTATTCAAATCCCTTTACTTTTCTCAGATAGCAGGTGCTCCCCATGCCATTCCAAAAGAAGCTATCAAGAAGCTTCCCATATTTCAGGGCAATAATTCCATCACTTTCAAGTCTCACCTTCGAAAGTTTGAAAAGCACCTGGTCAGTTATTGCAATGATGCTGCCCATGACCATGACGATGTCAAAATGATGCTCTTTGCTTTATCCTTGGAAGATGATGCTAAAGAATGGTACTTAGACCTAGATGATGATTCATATAAAACTCTTAGTGAATTCCTAGAGGATTTTAAGAAGAAATGGGGGGAAAAGAAAGAACCAAGACATCTACTTGCTGCCCTCCATAACATAAAGAATATGGAGAATGAAACCATTGATGAATTTAATACTAAGTTCAGGCATGTGTTTGTGGACCTCCCTAAATAAATCAAGCCAAGGGATGTCTCCATCCTCATATCTTACATCAAATCTTTCACTGGTGATTTGAGGTACCCGTTAAGGGACAAAGAGCCGACCAATCTAAAAACTGCTCAGGAATTGGCCGAGAAAATAGAAAAGAATATGCAGTCTTTAGGCAAATCCAACATTCCAAGTAACTACACTAGGGGAAACACTTCATACAACGAAGAAAAGGGAAAAGAATTTGAATCAGAAGAAAAGGGAGCCTCTAAAGATCCCATGGAAAAGGTAGTAGAGATGATAAAATACTTGGTTACTAGTCAAAACCAACTTATGGAAAATCAGTCTGCAGAATTGAATCTTGTGCACAATAGAATAATCACAATGGAAAGAAATAATAGACCTAGGAACTTTCAACCTAGGTAGAATAAGATGTATCAAAAGAAGTTTCCTCAACAAGAGCCTAGGATTCCAAACCAGTTAGACTCGGCTAACATGGTAGAAGAAGTAATTCCATGGTGTAGACCCTGTGAACAATTCCACCAAGAAAGCACTTGTTATGTTGCAAATCAAGTCATGGAACATGAAATTTCCAAGGTATGTAATTAGGAAACAAATTCAAGCAATCCTGATCATATATACATGGTAGGCCAGGCCTACCCTTTGTTACCATCTAAACAGTACAAGCGTGAGGATGAAACCATTGCAGAATCTTATAGTGAAACTTATGATGAAAACTATAATATACATGATGGGACTCCTATGTGTTCTCCATATAATGATGACAGTCTGGAAGGTTTATTGCCTTGTGACCTTTCTCTGAAGAAGATGAGTATGAAAATGAGGAAAAGTATAGCTTGGAGCATGATACAAGTGACGAAGACTCCCTTATCCCAGAAAAAAGATGTTGATGAGGAGTCCAGGACATTCATGGAAAATTCAGTCTATGACATGAATAAAGAGGAAAATAATGAACCGGAAACTTTTGATGGTTTTGTTGATTTTTCTATCTATGGCATATCTAAAGGAGAGAGCATGTACCATGTGGCCTTGGGAAACTTTGATATGAAAAAGGAGCATGCAGTTTATCCATATGATCATTCAGAGTCATATCGTGCAGAGCCGCACAAAGGTATAAATAATGAAGACATGGAGAAGCAGTGTTGTGAAAAGATAGATGTGATGTAGTTATTAGAATATCAGTCTCAACTATCATCTTCACATATAGATTTTCCTCACGACTTGGAGCTGCTTGGGGCTTATGCAGTGAATTATCATCCAGTAAGCCTTGATGATCAGTATGATGGTGTAGTCAATCTGCCTCATCATTCCAATTGTACATCAACCTTGTCCAGTCATGGATAGAAGCATCCTGCACAAGCACTTACCAGTTTGGGAGGAAGTTTGACGACATTATTCATGCCTATGATTTCCCATCCATCCCACCCCTTTTGGATCATCATGCAAGTTTGCATTTTCTAAATAAAGTATCCTTACTTTGGCTGGTAACTAAAGACAAGGAAATTTTTTTTTATGTTAATAAAATTCTTAGGTGGTTACATTGGATTTCTGATTACACTTAACCCTTTTTATATCATTCTTAGAGTAGGAAAATAAGCTCCTTGAAAGAGAGCATTTACTTTCTGCATTTCTATTTTATACTTAGCTATAATAAAACTTTGCTTCTTTTAGTTAGTTACATTTATTTTGTTTAAATAAATCAGCTTAATGGTTCATTATGTTTTTAATAAAACTTTTGCTACTGAGGTTTTTCTTGTCAAGTTGAGATGTTTTTACAGTGTATATAAACCAGAGATTCTAGTGTTCTCATATCCTCTCCTTGCCTCAAAGACTAGATCGATCACATGTCCCACAGTTGGAGCCAGAATGTTACCACCTACGTTGTACTTAGTGGTTTTTTATCAAGTGAGCCTAGTGAACTGGACAAGGATAACTTGTTGGGACTTCAGAAGACCTTTGGAAGTACTTCTAGGAAGTGCTTGTTATACTATATCACATGTTCATACCCCATGGGGTAATTGTAATAAATGTTCTAGAATGATAGTGTCTCTAAAAGACTCAGTCTATTAGACTTTATTTGTCAATCCAATCAGCCCAGGGTGCTTTTTCCCTTGGTTATTATTGGTTGTTGAATAAATGACTGATAATTTCTGAGTTTTTCACTCCATACCTCCAAAGTTGGGGTGGTCAGGTTGGAATTTAGGCCTATTGAGGTTATTAGAGTCTATGTGTCAAAGTATAAACATGCTAGACATCATGGTCGAGTCATATGAACATGTCTAAGTCACCCTAGGTTTTTTCAAATTTTTCAATTTTTTTTATTTTTTTTTTAGTGTTTTTTATTAAAATTTAATTTTTCCAAAACTTAGGCTATTTTTTAATAGTTTAATTGGAAAATTTGATTTTGTAATAAAAGTGGACCAAATAATCAGTTTCAGTCATGCAGGTGCTCATTTTCAAGCTAAGATCACCATGTAAACCCATGGACCCACTATTTCCTAGTTTTGAGTGATTTTCCATCACTCAGGTCAAAAAGCCCCAAAAAATCATTTATTGATTATTTTAATTAATAAATTGATGAATAATGGAACAAATACAAAATCATAGATCAATGGATTCTTAGACGATTTGATTGAAATCAGTCAGATCTGAACCAGATTGACTGGATCTAACAAATCCTTAACTGAAGGAGGTGATCAAATCAGAACCAGAGTTGATATTTGGCATCCTTTATGGGGAATTTCTCCCTCCCTCTCTCCTCAACATGTTTTGGCTCATCTGGATGAGTTTTGGTGGATGCTTCAGTAAACAGGTTGAGGTGTCAGTCAGATCAGCTCTCTGATTGACAATTGCACTCAGTGAGACTCATATCTGGCTCAGTTAGACAGAGATTAGGCATTGATGGACTCTCCATCAACATATTTGTTTTATCTCCTTGGGATTTGCACCCCCCTAGGCTGTATCTCTTAGTTTTTGTATACATCCAAGCACAGCAGCCTCTTCCAAGATAGTTAGAACTAGGATTGAGGTGCTGCTACTATTTTACTGTTGTTATTGTTCATTTGAAATAAAGAGAAGCTTTGGAGGCAAGACGGTGTTGTGCCATTGTATGTGTGGATGATCATTGCCATTGTTTTACTGAGGTAACCTGTATCTGTGTTCATAATTTGCTAATTTCTTGTGGATTTTTTGTTAAGATTAATAATAAGCTTATTATAATCTTGATAGGAAATGTGCTTTTCAATAATTTTATTGGCTATCTCTTTCCTTTGATGCATGTTTAGAGTTCTATATTTAGCATGTTCTATAAGCTTATATGCATGTTATTCTGAATCTCTGTGTATGTACTAATCAGATCTCACAAGTTTTTCGGCTAGTTTTTTTATTTCAGCTGAGCTGCAGGTTCCTAGATTGGAGAGGATGCTGATATAGTTTTATTCTTCACTATCTCCAAAACCTTCCAAAGGAATATTCCCTTGACATCCCACCTGAAATCTCCACTGTGGATCTTCAAGGCTACCAACATTTCTCTCCTCCTCTTCCTCAAAATCAACTCTTTTACTTGGTTATTTTGTTCATAGCTTTGATATTGCTTAGATCTATCATTTTAAAATTAATTTTAACATATATCTATCTTCTCAAATCCCATAGTCTAGATCTTTCTCTTAAAAGGTTTCATAAGCATTCTAGATTTAGCTTTAGGGAAATCATCCTTTTTGCATGGAATTTTAAAGAAAATTTGTAGCTTGCATGCATTAGATTTCTGTTTTCTGTTATAAGGGATAAATCTAGCAATTAGTGCACATCATATTGACTTCCTAAAAGGCAAGCCAATATCCCAAGGAAAGCTTGCTTTCCTTGGTTCCTTTTTACCTTTTTTTAACTAGTTTTTACTTAGCATTTTTTGGTTAAAAGTAAGATGAACCAAAGGTACTTTCAGAGTGATTTTGGGCATCTTTCAGTCTAATAAGATTGCTTTTTTTATCATGCCTAACATAAAAAATGAGGAGCTTCTGCTTGAAAGTGACTTTTTGGCCTCTAAATCCCCCTAGGGGTCTCCCTTGTGGACTGAATTATTTAATTTCTGTACTTTGTAAGCTCTTGTTTTCATTCTATATAAGAATCAAGAGGAGTCATATCAGTTTTCTGATATTTTAACCACTGGTAATAAAAATAACTTTTGAATAGGCTCTTTCGAGCCCATTCCCCATCCCCCCTTGGGGTATTTGCGTCGGTGTCAATTTTTTACCTTTTGTTCATATCTTTTCAAACTAGAATAGCTCTAATATGTAGGGTAGTATACTTTGATAAATTATCAATTTCATATTCCATATTTGATATTTCAAAGTAGTTTTAATACTTACCCCACGACTTCCCGATTGACCCGAAAGGGGAAAGAGATGCGTGGTAGGACTAATTAGAAAATCGGAATTGTGTATCTATGTTTTCCTTCTCATCATTTGTTTCTTCAGCTATTATAAAATTAACCCCTCCGTGATTCCCCGATTGAGATCCACTTGGATTGAAAGAGGTTCCTGGAGGGTTTTCTTTTTAACAAGAACACCCTTTTTAAAATTTACTAAAATTGACAAGAATTTGGTGTGTATGCTATGCACTTGGTTGCGGTTCATCTAATTAGTCAAGATGTATCAAAATAATTTGAGTGACTAGAATAATTAGGACTCACTCTCCCAAATTGACAAACCATTACGTGAAAATCCAACACCTAGGTCAAACCATTACGGTGGCAAAATACCCAAAGGAAGCAGTAACTTCTAAAAAGTGACCTCAGGGCACCGATCTCTATCACACCCTAACGGGTGCGTTATGAACAATAGCCCCAGATACTCCATTCAGCCCACTTATTCCTTCCGGGTAGCTGTGAAGGTTTAGTTTTGGACGTACTCCAAGTACTCTCGAGTATAGCTGGAGTCCACACCTCACATTAAATTAAAATGTACCAAGAGGCAATTGAAAAACATTCACTCCAAGCACATCCAAGTATATTGTTTTCTTTTTTACTCCATTTTTAAGGCACTAGTTATTTTCTTGCTATATATTTATATTGTGTCTCAACATTGTGCTTTCGTGTGCTCATTTTTGCATCTTGTCATCTTTGATTGTTTATGGTTAAATTTCAAACTCCTAAGTAATTCATTCAATTTAACATCACCGTACTAAGTACTTCAGCCTTAGTAACTTAATAGGGTCTACCCCCCTTGGATTCAATAGGAGTTAAGCCTAAACGGAGGAGTCAAGAACAAGGTGACAACCTTGACTCGCGACATGCACCCAAGGACACACCGAGTGGCTTGAAGATTTCTACCATGTGACCCAGGTGTGTGAAAGGTGGCAAAAAAGACTATACTCACTATTAATCTTGCAAATTGATCTAGGAACAAATAATCAATCTCATCAAGAAATGATCAACAAATAACTCAGAAATGGTGTTAATCAGAACCAGAATGGTTTCCTCTCTATATATTCAATAAAAAATGATAGTTATAATAACAATGTCAAGAAATATCTTGAATCAATGAGGAATTCGAGTAACTTAGGAGTTCATTTGAATTCAATGAGTGAGTCTAGCTTAACTAACTATAAGCCATTGGTTCACACTCGGTTAACCACTTGACCAAAACCCTAATTCACTCACCAAACCCTAACTGGAGTCGAAGTGCAATAAATGATTGAATATCAACTGAAGGAGATCAAACACATGTCATAGCAAGCCAACCATCAAGTGCTAGTGCTCCATGACTTCAATGAACCTCGATGAGGTTAAATAAAGCTAAACTGATCATCAGAAGTTGGTGGAGGCACCCCTGTTGACTCCAGATCATTAAATAATAATAAATAATCATTAAATAATATATTTAATGAGAGGAGGTTCCTTAACTGACTGGTTGAACTAATTGTAACCGCCAGTTAGAAATTAGGTACATTAATATCACTCAGATCACCGTCGGAGTGCTCTAGTTATCCTCCTTGACTGTAGGTAGGCATGGGTGTGACTAGATGATGTGAATTAATGCTCCATTGAAGTCAATTAATGTCAATTATACTTAGAATAGTGGTTTAAATACGCCAATTTGACCAAAAAGAGTGTGCATGGTGGTAAGTGTCTCCAACACCCCCCCTTAAGCTATACTCAAGAAGAGTTAGAAAACATAGATGCATAAAATGCTACAGCCCTGGAAACTAAGGCCATAGGTCACCCTATACAATGCTAAAACTAAAACAATGCTCAAAACAAAATAAGTGAGGAATAGAGGGAAAACCCAGTGGGAAACCCCCCCCCTCAAGTTGAGCACTGAAAGTAGTCTGAATCACCCCCAACAATGAACGGAGGTAAGTGAACTTATTTTCTAAAAATCTCTTGGTGAAGATGTATGCAATCTGCTCATTAGTCGGGAAGTATTGCAAAATGATGGTATTGTCATGCACTATCTCCATGATGTAGTGCATGTGAATCTCTACACGCTTGGTCCTCTACCTGGTAATTGGATCCATGGATATCTTAATAACACTCTTTTTTCCTCAAAATAGGATACTAGACAAAGTAATACCAAGATCAAACTCTGAAAGAATGCCTTGCAACCAAACTGCTTGGATGGATGCATTTGCCACTCCTTGATACTTGGCATCTACTGATGATAGTGCTATGGCAGCCTGCTTTTTTCTTGAACAGAAAATGGGGCCACCACAAAACATGAATACATATCTAGAAGTTGAATTCCAATCAATAGAATCACCCGCCCAATTGGAATCTGTGTATCCAACCAGCTCTAGCTCGGAGTCTGCATCATAGTGAATCCCGTAGGTCCTGGTTCCCTGAATATGCTGGAGGATCCTCTTGGATGCCTTCCAATAAATATTATGCAGCTGCCACATTTATCTTGATATAGCATTCATGGCATAACAAATATCAGGCCTAGAATGTGTCAAGTACAACAAGCTACGAATCAGCTGTCGATAGATAGTGCAGTCCATGGGAGGTGTGTGTTTTCCTTCT
Organism: Pseudotsuga menziesii; assembly: GCA_001517045.1. NCBI lineage: Eukaryota > Viridiplantae > Streptophyta > Pinopsida > Pinales > Pinaceae > Pseudotsuga > Pseudotsuga menziesii. Next base: position 430,527 of record LPNX010498478.1, read on the forward strand.
TCAACGTTGATCCCTGAAAAGGAAAGGGAATGGTACAGGCCTACATTCAGCCATGTTAAACTTTACTAACAGGTATGAAGTGTATTTGGAATGATTGACCATAATCCCATCATAATTTTGCTCGATTTCGAGCCCCAAATAACTCATTTCAAAGGAATTCTGGAGAGCAGTTTTGATGGCTGAAATGGAGCCAACTATGCTACCTGTGATCAGTAAGTCATAAAAATATAAAACAATGATAATTATATGACCATCATTCTACTGTAAATACACATTTGTATCTGATATACATCTCTAAAAGTTTTGCGAGAGAGGAAATGCATCCATCTTGGAATACCACTCTCTTGGGGCCTGTTTTAACCCGTATAGTGACTTATTTAGCTTGCAAAACAAAGATGGATCAGTGATGTATGCCTTAGGATGCTTCATGTATATATCCTCATGAATATATCCATGCATAAATGCTGACTTAACATCCATGTGATGCACCTCCTAGTGCTTGGATGCTGAAATTGCCAAAACTAGGCGGATGGAGTCCATTTTTGCAACCGGTGCAAAGGTCTCATGGTAGTCCACTCCTTGGACCTGAGAGAAACCTTTTGCTACCATCATTGCCTTATATTTTTAGGTTCTTCCATCAGCATCAACCTTTTTCTGAAACACCCACTTGCATTGAACGAATTTCCTTCCAGGAGGAAGAGAAACTAGCTCCCAAGTAGTGTTTTTCTGAAGAGAATTCATCACTTCATCCATGCCAAATTTCCATATCATATCATTCCAAGAATGGTAGAAGGATTTTGGATCTGAAATAATCATCAAATAGCAATTTTTATACATAAAATTATTAGAACAAGAGAGTGCAATACCTACTCTTTGGAAATCAGACCAAGTTCTCCTTGGATCATTCGGATTTCCAATGTTGTCTCCTGCGGAGGAGAGTGTCTGTTGGGCCCATGTAGGAAGATTATTTTGCACTTCATGTTTTGATTCGGAATTTGATGATTACTACACACTGATATCAAAAATCAAAGGATCCAAATCAGGGTCATCACCCCCAATTTCATCATCCAAATATTCAGTAGAATAGGAAGGAAATTCAACAGTTTTCTCCTTCACTAGTTCCATCTCTTGAAGAGGCTGATTGAACTTGACACTTCTCTCAATGATGATATGTTTGGTATTGATATACAGTAGCTTGAATCCTTTATATTCATTAGGATACCCAATAAATAGACATTCTATTCTTTGCAGTTGCACATCCCTTCTCTTATCAAGCGGGATCCAGGCCCATGCAGTGGACCCAAACACCTGTAGGTTCGACACATCCGGCTTGTGTCCGAAGTATGCTTCAAAAGGATTCTTTCCTTTCATGGATTAGTGTTGCAAACTGTTATAAATTTATGCTTCAGCATGCATGGCTTCATCCCACAAATTTTCAGCAAGCTTCTTTGACTCCAACATACAGGTGGTCATCTCCTTAAGAGACCGGTTCTTCCTTTCTACTACTCCGTTCTACTGGGGAGTGTAGGGAATTGAATGCTGGAGCTGAATACCACTTTGGGAGAATATGTAAAAAAAATCATTACTAACATACTCCCCTCCATTATCAGATCTCAATATCTTGATCTTAAGCCCAGAGGCATTTTGGCCTTCAATTCAAAAAAAAATTCACATACTTCTGATTTCTTTTTGAGAAAGAAAACCCATGTATACCTTGAAAAATCATCAATAAAATTAAGGAGGTACCTTGATCCATTCATTGATGTGATAGGAATCAAACCTATGATATCAAAATGTATCAGCCCCAATATGCTTGTATCTCGGTTTGCCTGCCCTCGATCAAACTTGTGTTCGGGGTGTTTTCCAATCACACAGCCCTTGCAAATTCTCGTGGTTGCCTTGATGACCAGGAGGCCTTCAACCATGGAGTTTTTCTGTAGTTGCTACAACTATTTGAAATTAATATGGCCAAAACTCTCATGACATATCCTACTAACCTCATTTCCATGAGTTAGCAGAGCAGTGGGCTTTGCATCTGCAACAAAGTGAGAGAACTCATAGGCTTTTGCATGATGATTTGCAAGGCCTTTTGCAATGAGTTTCCCTGATGCAATTTCTATTATCTCAACATCATTTGGGCTGAAAGAGACTCTCTTAGGCATTCCTATATGTGTGATCTAATAGACACCAAGGATATTTGCTTCTAGAGACGGTACATACAAAACATTAGAAAAAAAACCATTTTCAAGATCTACAGTACCTTGTCCTTCGGAAATGATGGTGAAGTCATCTCCCATGTGGATGGCGATGGATTTGTCAATCTCCAATGATGAAAAGGAGTCTTTTACAACCATCATGTGATTCAAATATCCAGATTCAATAAACAGTGCTTTGGACTTCGAAGTGCTTTCCATGAGGGCATGACCTTTCTCATACTGTGGTTCCCGATCTTGGTGATCTCTCCTCTGAAAGCTCTCTGGAATATTGATGTGATTCCTCTCAAGGAGAGAGGTTGCTTCATCAAGCTTTTTCTTCATGCAGGCATGTTCAGGGTGAAAAACCTTCCTACAGTAAGAACACTTGACTTTTTCTTTCCCATTGTGCCCTTTTCTTTTGTTCTTCCTTGAACCGGAAGATTCATCATGCTGCTAGTTTTTAACTTTTGGCTTGGGAGCATCAAATTTAGTTTTCTGATTTTTCTACTGCTTTCCTTTACCCTTCAGATATTTGGACCCCGAGATATGGAGGGCTTGATCACGGGAATATTGGATGATCCCCATCTGGACAAGCTTGTCATGTTCATTTGTTAGGGACTCAATGAAGGCATTGAGTGTAGGAATCTTCCATCCAGGGGTTGTGAGCTTCCCCGCACAAAATGTAGAAACACAAATTGAATAATCAGCCCCAAGTTTGGATAGAATGGAAAGGATGAGCTGATCATCCTCCTTCTCCACATTGCATTTCTTCAAGAGTAAAACAATATGCTTGAACTTTGTAAAGAAATCATTCAGAGTATTGAAATTGGAAGGTTGGAGAGACATGAGTTCATTTTTGAGCTGGTAAACCCTCAAGTCATTATGATTTTCATATAGAGATTCCAATTTGTCCCATATTTCTTTTGGTGTCTTCAAATCCGTAAGATGGAAGAGAAGGTCTCAGGAAATAGAGATGCACAAGAAACCAAAGGATTCATCCTTCTGGTTCAAGAATCTTGATTTTTCTACGGCGGATCTAGGCTCAACTTCAATTTCCATGGTGACTCTAAAAATTCCTTTGGAGTGCAACTAAATATTCATATCACTTTTCCATGAGTGGAAATTGTATGGAGTCAAGAGATCTGCTGAGGAGGCTATCTGGATGTGCTGTAGCGAATGCTTCACCTCTACAAACCTGAAAATCAAAAAAGAAAGGGAAAAATAAGGTCAAACATCCTGCACATTCTAGGTTTTCATCACACCCAGCATATTCAATCAATCAAGCTTGATCAACAAGTTATTTACTTGGGATATTGAGTGGTAAGCCTTGGCTTTTGGTGCAGTGCTGGAATTTTGAGCTATTGCTCACTTTTCATGGAGAAATCTATCAAAAAGCTTGTTTTTGAGAGATAGATCTTCATCCTGGCGTAAGCTCTGATACCATATTAATCTTGCACATTGATCTAGGAACAAATAATCAATCTCATCAAGAAATAATCAACAAATAACTCAGAAATGGTGTTAATCGGAACCAGAATGGTTTCCTTTCTGTATATTCAATAAACAATGAATAGTTATAATAACAATGTCAAGCAATAGCTTGAATCAATGAGGAATTTGAGTACCTTAGGATGTCATTCGAATTCAATGGGTGAGTCTAGCTTAACTAACTGTAAGCCATTGGTTCACACTCAGTTAACCACTTGACCAAAACCCTAATTGACTCACCAAACCCTAACTGAAGTCGAAGTGCAATAAATGACTGAATCTCAATTGAAGGAGATCAAACACATGTCATAGCAAGCCAACCATCAAGTGCTAGTGCTCCATGACTTCAATGAACCCCAATGAGGTTAACTGAAGCTGAACTAATCATCAGAAGTTCGTGGAGGTTCCCTTGTTGACTCCAGATCATTAAATAATATATTTAATGAGAAGAGGTGCCTTAACTAACTGGTTGAACTGACTGTAACCACCGTTTAGCAATTAGGTGCATTAATATCACTCAGATCACCCCTGGAGTGCTCCAGTTAGCCTCCTTGACTGTAGGAGAAGGCTAAGTTAGGGTCCTTGATTGTAGGTAGGTGTGGGTGTGACTGGATGATGTCAATTAATGCTCCAATGATGTCAATTAATGTCAATTATACTTAGCATAATGGTTTAACTAGGCCAATTTGACCAAAAAGAGTGTGTATGGTGGTAAATGTCTCCAACACTCACTTCATAGATGTAGTCATTTTTCTAGTGAAGGGTGAAGGATGAAATTTACAAGGATTAAGGTAAAGGATGACTTCATACTCAACATCATGACACTTCAGATATGGAAAGGGAATACTCACTATAACCAATGTCGGACAAACAACAACACAAGGAATGACAGTGCCTCACAAATGGGTGAGTTGTTTAGAGAGTGCTTATTCAACTTAGGAATCATGACTACGTCAAGATTGATCCAAGTTCATTAGGACCATCATTTTATTCCATGGTATTTTTGGCCTATATGACCCTTTGTAACTTCACCAGTTCTTAAAAGCACAACTAATCGTAGCTTTCATCTGGGACATATTTATTTTTATAAGGTTAGGAATATTTGGATACAACATATTTTTAACCATTGCTTTTTTGGACCTTTTCCTATACTCTTCAAGGAGTATTTTAGCATTTCATTGCTCTTTCACTTTTGAGATATGTTAAGAAACATAGTTTTATAATTTTCATTTTTCATGGGCACATATTCAATATTTTCAAAATAGCTAGTACATGAGCTTTCATTTTTAGCCAACAACATCTCAAGTGACTAGGGGGAGTTCTACACAGTGCCAAACATTGGGACAACTGACCAGAATGATTTAGGCATACTATCCAACTTACCAAAGGCAAGTTCTATCACCAACTCAGAGCTGAGACACAATATAAATAGGGAGGCTTGTCCAACAAAAGTTCTAGCAGGGGAAAAGGTCCTCCATGCCATAAGTCGAGAAGTTAGTCGGGTTGAAAACTAAAATGAAAGGTAATGGATGGGTGAAAACAATGGATGATGGAGCCAACACTAGCAATCCAAAACAATGGTTGGAATGACTACCTCTATTCTCCTTAACGAGGGTAAAACCAATGAGTATAGAAAGAACTTCCAATTCTAAGTAAGGACATCAATACATAGTACAAGATACAACCAAGTACATATAATTATGACCACCAGATCATGATACCACAAGTTAATACATGTCACAAAAATCAGTATAAGAGCAATAATAACCGTAACACACATAAAACAGTGAGTCATAACCATGCAATATAATACATCTGAAACATCATCTGTCCAATGAGAAAGCACTGGCATCAATAACTGCTCTGTAATGACTAAATGGCTACATTAGTCCTCAAATCTGAGTGTCCTAAGACTCAGTCCTAACATGGGAGAGTACAATAGTCCACTAATACAATAATGATTCGTCAAAACTGCTCATCTCAGCATCTCATATGTAATAGATATGGCTAAAAAAATGTACCATGTCTAAAAAATAGAATATGGTAGCCTCGCTACTATATATGTGATGACAGAGTCAATGAAACAATGTAGTGGTATCTCCACCCCTTCACAGGGTGTCCAAGAGATATCCCCACTCAGTCTCAAAGTGTTCAAGAGAATGTCGCTATAAAATAATCCTTCCCTCTCAATGAGAGAGTTAACATGGGACTAATATCCCCACTCCATCATAGAGTTACCAGGAGAAGGTACAGTCCCATTTTTAGTCATCTAGGGATTATTCTCCCTACTCTATCATAGAGTGTTTGGAAGAATTCACTGCCCCATTCTATCTCATCTACCCTTATCCAAGTCATGTGACTAATAGTGGGAGAATGTTTGCTTAATGTTGCATACATCCATATTCAAAAACGACACACATGGAACATGTGGAAAAAATATTCATTTGCATGGGTAATTTGGTGTAGTGAGATCCATCATTGATTCACACAAACTGATAATGATTTCCATGCAAAACATGTACACCAAATATTCCCTTAATATAGAATCTACTATTTTGTTACATGAACAAAATGTTTTGGGAAACACTGATTGCATTGGCTATCAACCTTGATATTTTTTAGGAGTCAAGGCATCAACATAGTATGAAATATTTTGATGCCTAGACTCAAAATTGAGTGCATTGGAAAAGATTGAAATCCATGTTTTGATTGGCTAACCTAAACAAGCTGATATTTGATCAAGTCAAGGACATTATTAGAAATGAATAATATCGAAGTCCTTAAAGAAATGTAAGCATGGGTATTGTGTTTCATAAACTTATTTATATGGTAAATTAAGTGATTTATGGAGGAATATACTCCTATTTTATGACGTGGTTACTCCCTACCTGGTTGCTTGAATCCACAACTAGCATGTTTGTATTCTTGGTATTCTTCTTGTGGTTCTATGGATTCACGTTAGGATGTAGATTCCAACACTTATATTTGGTGAGACCATCTATATTACAATCGTTGAAATGGTTATTTGGATCCTTGCATTGGTTTCTAGTGGTTGTTGAGTTCTTATTCTCTCCTTTCCACTTTTTTTCTCCTTGGAAGCATCTTGGTTGCCTTTCTTTTTGGAACCATTTGGTTTTCGTTTAGTCATACCCATATTATCCATATATTGTGCTTGAAAACATGCCTCGTTAATTGTGATGGATTTAAATAGCATCACTTTCCTCCATAAATGTCTATTTAGACACCCCAAATATTTGATGAGTACCTCTCGTTTCTTGGTATACATATCCAACATAATGGCCATTTTTTTGAACTAGGTAGTGTATTGTTGCACTCTCTCTCATTTCTTCTATTGGAACTCATGCCAATAGGTCCATTAGTCCTCTTTGTACCATAGAGTCACTCATCAAATGGATCTTCTTAACCCTTTCTCCGACAACCTAAGATAATATCAATTTTAGAGCTAGCAATTTTTCTTTGTTGTTGGTACCCTCCCAATCTGTGCCATTAACTTTATAAAATGTGAGTTTAAGAAGTTTAGAATACCACTTGTGCCTCCCAGAAAAGGCTCCCCTTGGGTTATCCCATCGAGATAAGCCCATGGCACAATTTTTTCATTAATTTATGGAACCACCACTCTCTTTCCTTTCACTAATGACTTTGATTTAAAGATTTTATGATGCTTAGGATTTTTGTTGCTCTCAATTATGAGACGCTAAAATATTTTTCTCAATTTTATTATTAATAACACCCACTATGCCATCATGTCAGGATGGAAAATACAAGATATATAGCATTCCTTGGGGAGGTTTGATCCTAAGTGAGGAGGGCGATAGTCTACCATGATACGTTAAACTTACCATGAAATAGTTCACCATTATTTTCTAGCCACACCTCCTAGGCACATAGTAAATGTAAATCTCAATACTTTTTCAATTTTATGTTCTTGCACACAAATTTTAAACAGGCATTGATAAATACCCCAAATCATAAGCCTTAGATACAAATACCTCTTTCTAATTCTACCCATACAACAATAACAAAAATCACTCAATATACAAAGGACATGTGATTTCTTTGCTTACCTTAGATATTGGACACCTTCTATATTTTTGTCTACATATAGTCCCAAATAAGAACTATATTACTAAGCATTAGACACATAAAAATATTGGTCCTCACCAGGCACTTGAATTTCCAAATTATTGAGTACCACCAACGCAAATCCTTCTCATCCTTTCCTTCCCTTAAATTTTGCAACACAAGGCCTAGAATAGGTTGTATCACAAATTTGTCTGATAGTAGCAGAAACAAATACATATGAATTCTAAAAATCATATGGACATCATACTCTGGTACTTGTACTTGTATGGAGTTCTCCAACTCTTGTTTGTTAGTGAAATCCTAGATAAAAAGAGGGATCAAAGATGGGGAAAAGTGGGATTGAACATGGTAACCATGACATAAACATCCAAAAAAACCACACTTATGAAAAACTATTAATGTTTCTTTTTTCAATCCTTTCTCAGTTGTCCTTGGTCAATAAAAGCTATGGTAATATTGTGAACTTTAGGAAATCGATGTTTTTGATGTAATTATTGGGAGAAAGATCAAGAATTATGTGTGTGAGGCTCCTGAATTGGTAGTTTCACACCATAGTTTACACCAAACATGTTTAATATTTGCTTCGTTCCCTCCTCCAGTGACATTTGTAGTCAGGAATGGCCTCCACTCAGTAGATTACTTCCTTCTTTCCAGTGCTCCCCTCCTTTAGGGGCTTCTAGAGATCAATAAAGAATGAAATTACTTATGAACGTAGACCACCTATACATCCTCCAAACACCATCGATGTTTCTAGTCTCAACCCCATCCCAACACTTAGTTGTATGCATCCCAATAACAACAATAGGCTCGCCACTCCCAACATTGACACACTACCCATTATAGCTCCCCTTCTAGTTCTTATAGTTCTTTCATACATATTACTATTTCAAGTTTTCCTCATTCAGCTTTAGATATTAGGAGAGACACTTCCATTGTGTACAATGACATACTCATTATTTTTGTATCATAGATCCTAGATCCACTCTCCTTGTATATTTCTTTGCCTATTTAGACAATGTGTCATGACATAGGATTTGTCATATAGCCCATAAGCCATAAATGAAAATATTGTTGCTGATGATTTCGATGTTCAACATGGGCCAATGGAGATGCATTAGCCCTCTATGTTAGGAGATAATAAGGCCAAAATTACATTATGGGATAGTTGCAGGCCCCATCGATGAATAGAGTGAGAGAGGGTCCATATTGTAAAGAAGAAACCTTAGATAGTTCTTCACCTTCCCTATATCCAATAACCAATAGGGAGTTTGAATGCTAGTTTGATTCCCTCTTGGATGATATGTCTACTTCTTGATTGTGTTCTCTCTTGAGATGAAAAAATATATATATTGTAAATCATATTTTGACTCCATCATTCTCTAAATACCCCCCAATAGGTTCTAATTTCAATAAGCAATAAATTTTTCTAGATTGAATACAACCTAGTTTTACTCTATGAAGGTATCTAACACATTGCTCCAATACAAAAAACATCAATATTGTTGCAAAACTAAACTCTAGTATGTTGTTCATAATAACATAAAAAATACATTAACAATTATTTATATGAATTTAATAAAATTAGAATTTTGTCTACTCACTAACACCTAGATTATACCACTAACACCTAAATTGCATCAGATAACACCACCAAAAAAACAAAAGGTTTGTCCTTTCCCTTCACTAAATTTGAAATTACACTTACATTCTCATGCTTCTTTACTTGACCGTAGTACCTTAAATATATATTACTATATATTTATAACCTAAACCAACAAAAATGCACACACACACACACACATATAGACACATAAAAGAAACCATCAAGAAAAAAAAAAACCAAAATATGGATTTTAGAAACCATAACTTTGTAAGATAAGGGTTTTAGTGCCACAATAAACCATCAAAATAAAAAAACAAAAGGTTTTAGCGCCACAATTTTTTTGAAAGTTTAAAAATTAGTTATGGAGCATGAATGGGGGTTCTGATCCAACCTTCCAACCTTTTCATGTGGAACAAATACCGAAGAGGTCTGAGAGAGGAAAGCACATGCTATGCAGGAGATTCTACTACAGAGTCGTCCAAATCGGCTTATGGAAAGAGGTACATTAGATCTTTCTTGGAAAGAAATGGTTGAAACCCCTTTCAAAGACAAATTTTAGTATTGGAAATGATATTTTCGAAGCTGAACCTACAAAATGGATAGGTGATAGTGCATGTTCAAATTTGAAGCCTCGATTCATGGTTCTCTGTGTGTTTCATTAGTATTGTATAGTACTAAGTTTGGGACAGCTCTTCATGTTGCTCTACATTTTCCTTCTTAAAATGTCTTGTGCCCTGTCTTCTCTGGTGATTAGGGATGGGGTGTTGTCACATCTCTCTAGAGTCCTAGATTCTTGGTTCAGCGAGGGGCAATAGTGGTGTACCTATTGTTGACATTCTCAGCTTAGAAATTTATTTCTCTTGCTGGAGGGTTCTTCACGCTTCCCATGTTCTTTGTTCGTCAGAAATGGTGTTCTCATGCTGTTGATGCAGTATGGTTTCTATTGTTTTCACTATGTTCTGGTTTCACATTTTTGGTTTTTTTCATTAGTTTTGATAATCAATAAAAATCATTCATTGCATTGGTTTTATTACACCGCATATCCTTCCACGGAAAACATCCTCTTGAAGACTGTCTATTGTATATCAAATACATATGAATTTATATTAAAACAACCTACACCTAGTATTGAATTTGAAATCTAACTGAACTCTAAAAATAGAAACAGTTACAACTGATTTGCTTCATTTCAGGAAGCAAACTGTTGAAAAAAGGGATTCAAATCCCCACCTTCATATCTAAAATGGTGATTGTTGTGTTAAATATGAGAAAGGATTTTGTAATTGACCATGTTCCTGACAAAACTCATGTCTTCATTTTCTTATATGCGCCTCCAGATCCTTGGAATCTGATTTTGAAGTTGATGGCTCAGACAGTAAATTGAAAGTCTAGAATATTTCCCCATGACGATGACTTAAATTCTCCCAAAATATAATACCTGTCAAACAACTGAGAGAGGTTTTTGAATATTGGCTCACTCTAAATAAAAATTTCTCTTAGTTTCTCAAAATGCATCTTGATTTGGAGGAAACAACTCTTTAAACATAATGACTAAAAAATCATTTTCATTAAAAATATGCTATGTTGCTACAATTGATATCTGGTACTTTGTTTGATGTTCTTGATGTTGAATCCAGAACACTTGATAATGATGGTCTTCTGATTGTATAATATCCCTGAATGTTATTTCAAGTTTATTTGTAAACTCACTTCCGCACTTTGTCTTAATATTAGAAATCCTTGAAATATTTTTCCTGGTACTTTTAATGTATGTACTAAGTGTTATTCTCAGCAATTCAAATGAACTTACTCATATTGTATTTGAAGCCTTCCGATATTCCTTCCTCAATCTAGAATCCATTTAATATTAGGGTATATGCCAAAAAATTCTCATAGGGAGCATCCCCGTTCTTTAAAAATCCTATAAACTTCACACCCTCATTCTATCTGAAAACAATATAAGAGATGACAACCTTTCCTGATTGGGAATATTTTCAGGCCTCTACTCGCTTCAGTTATTTGTGAATGCCCAATATCTAGGATACTTTGATCTATAAAACAACGATCTCACAAAAACCCTTCCTCAATCCCTGACTATATATATTATATTTTTCTTTTCTTGGAAATTGTGTGAATGCTTATATATTTTCATAGGGTTTCATTTTTGTTGCACCGATTGCAATGACTATTAGCATCTTTTTCAATTTCCCAATATGTGCCAATATTTTATTCTTAATCCTAGAATTGCAGAACCTAGTTGTTGTAGGAGGATTCTCTGAAACCCTACATGGGAAATCAAACCCTATATCAGATACTCGTATTTAAACCCAAGTGATGGATGCAATTTTGTGTCTTTTTTGTGCTTAAACCAAAGCAATGGATGCAAGTTTTCTTTTTAGGTGGAAATTGCTTCTGTCTAGCTCCAAGTGGATTACAATTGGCGTGTTGCTGCCTTTCACACTGCTGGGGGGGAATGTGGCATAAATATTCAAGCCACTCGGTGTGTCCTTGGGGACAAGTCTCGAGTCAAGGATGTCACCTTGTTATTGACTCCTCCATTTAGGCTCAACTCCTAACGAAGCCTAGGGTGGTAGACCCTATTAAGTTACTAAGGAAAATTACTTTAGTATGATGATGTTAAATTGAGATAGTTGCTTAGGATTTTAAAATTAACCATAAATAACCATAGATGACAAGATGAAAAATGAGCACAATAAAGCACAATGCTGACACACACACACAATATATATATATATATCAAAAGGTTTAAACACAGGACCAGTGCCTTAAAAATGGAGTCATAAAATAATCAAATGTACTTGCATGTGCTTGGAGTGAATGTTTTGCAATTGCCTCTTGGTACGTTTTAAGTTAATATGGAATATGAGTGGATTAAATTAGGTGAGGGGGGACTCCAGATATACCTGAGGGGTACTTGGAGTATGTCCAAAAATAAACCTTCATGGCTACCTGCAAGGAATGTGTGGGTTGAATGGAGTATCTAAGACTGTTTTCATAATACATATGAAGGTGTAATAGATATCAGCACCTTGAGGTCACTGTCCAGGAGTTCCCACTTCCTTTGGGTAATTTTCCACCATTTACGGTTTGATCGAGGCATTGGATTTTCCACAGATGGTGGTTAATTGGGGAAGGTGAATCCTAATTAATATAGTCACTCCCATTGCTTTTTATACATATTGACTGATCATATGAACCATAGCAAAGTGCAAAGCATACACCCCAGAGTCTTGTCAATTTTAGTAAATTTTAAATGGTGTGTTTTTATTAGAAAGAAAACCTCCCAGGAACCTCTTTCGGTCCAAGTGGACCTCAATCAAGGAATCAAGGAGGGGGGTGATTTTAGAAAGAATACTTGCATAAATGAATGATGAAGAAGCAAAAAAATAAGCAAACCACAAGTTTTCTAATTAGTCCTACCACGCATCTCTTTCCGCTTTCGGGTCAATCGGGAAGTCGTGGGGTAAGTATTAAAGTTAATTTGATATTGTGATATGAAATATATGATAAAGTAATCAAATAATATTATTATCCATAAATTAAACTAATCTAGAGAGAAAAAGAAATAAGAAAATGCAAAAAATGGAAACAAGGCGCGAATCCCCCTAAGGGGGATGGGGAATGGTCTCGAAAGAGCCTATTCGGAGAATTTTTTTATTATCAGTGATTAAATTATCAGAAAAAATATCTGAATCCTCTTGTTTCTTATATGAAATGAAACCAATGCTTTACAAAATGCCAAAATTAAAGATTACTGTAAAAAAGGGAGACCCCTGGGAGGATTTGGATGGCCCAAAAGCCACTTTCAAACAACAGATTCTCCCATTTCTGTTATTCTTGCTAAATAAAAGTGAGCTTATTATAATGAAATATTCCCAAAATCACTTTGAAATTACCTTTGGGTCTGCCTACTTTAAACAAAAAAAAACTAAGTTAAAACCAGTTAAAATGGTAAAAATGAAACCAAGGAAAGAAAGCTTTGCTTGGGGTCTTGGATTGCATTTGTGGAATCCAATGTGATATGAATTTATTGCTGGATGTTATATTTTAAAATATAAAACAGAAATCTAATGCATGCAAACTACGAATTCTCTTTAAATTTCCGTGCAAAACGGACGATTTTACTAAACTAGATCTAGAATGGTTTATGAAAGTTTTTAGGAATGAGATATAGATTATGAGCATTGAGACAATAGATATATGTTAAGTTTTACTTTAATATAATAGATATGAATAATATGAAATCTTGTAAACAAATTAACGAGGTAAAATTTTGATTTTTAGAAGGAGGAAGAGAGAGAACGAGTGTTGGAAGCTTCGGAACGTTGGCATTTGGAGTCTTCTTTAGTGGAACACCGAGGGACAATGTCCTCAAAAATATCCTGAAGATGAGGAAGATTCAAAATATCACAACCCCTTCTACAAGTGAGATCACCTGCAACTTATAAATCCTTGCACAAACAGATGGTTAAAACATGGGTGTTGCTGGAAAAAGACAATTAGAAAGCATGCAATTAAACTTAAACTACATGCAACTCCAAGATATCTAAAACAAGCAGACAATAAGAGAATAAATCAAAATATAATGATATCCTACCCTAACAGGAGGGATCTCTCTCCTTCAAGGCCAACAATTAACCAGCAAAAACGAAAGATCAATAATACATATTATACCTCATAAGCACTTGGCAATCACCATCCACACATGAAAATCATTACACCATAGATATTACCTCCAAAGCTTTTTTATTACAAAATAGTACACAGTCCAATAGAAATAGCTTTTCAATCCAGCTCTAACTAGCTTGGAAGAAGAAAATCAAGATTTATTTATAACAGAAACTAAAAATCTAGCCCACGGGGGCGTAATTCCCAAGGAGGGAGAGAGTGCAGTTGTATGTGGAGTTAATATGAGCATGATATGAGTCTCACTGAGTCTCACTAAATGCAACTATCAATCAGAGAGATGATCGGACTAACACCTCAACCTGTTAACTAAAAAATCCACCAAAACTCATCCAGATGGGCCCACACGTGTGGAGGAGAGAGAGAGGGCACAATTCCCAAGATTGCATGCTATGGTGCACTCCCAGTTCAGCCCAGATCACCTCATTTTGTCAAGGAATGGTCATCTCTGGTCAATCTCAAGCCGATGAGACTGATTTCAGTCAAATCGGAGCAAATCCCACTGATTTAGGATTTGGGGTTTTTTCCATTATTTAATTAATTTATTAGTTAAAATAATCAATATTTGATTTTTTTGGATTTTTGACCTGAGTGATGGACAAATCACTCAAAACTTAGGAAAAGTGGGTTTATGGATTTACATGGTGCTCCGAGTTAGAAAATGAGAACCCCCATGACAGAAAATGATTTCCAAGCCCACTTTTATTACAAAACCAAAATTTCCAATTAGACTATTAAAAAATAGCCTAAGTTTTGTGGAAAAATTAAAATTTAAAAAACTTAAAAGTTAAAAAAATTAAAACCTAGGGGGACTTAGACATATTCATATGACTCGAACATGATGCCTAGCATGTTTATACATTGACACATAGAATCTAATAACCTCAATAGGCCTAAATGCCAAGCCGACCACACCAACTTTGGAGCTATTGAGTGAAAAACTCCGAAATTATCAGTCATTTATTCAACAACCAATAATAACCAAGGGAAAAGACACCTTGGGATGATCGGATTGACGAATAAAGTCTAAGAGACCGAGTCTTTTACAGACACTATCATGCTAGAAAATTTTATTACAACTCCCCTATGGGGTATGAACATGTGATATAGTACAACAAGCACTTCCCATAAGCACTTCCGAAGGTCTTCTGATGTCCAAACAAATCATCTTTGTCCAATTCACCAGGCTCACTTGATAAAAAACCACTAAGTACAACTTAGGTGGTAGCATGGACCAAATTTTTCAGGCCCACAAGCGGTCTATTTTTATCAATACGATGACCCTTAAAAATATGAATCAGTAATTACAACTATTTTTCCTTTGCCTAAGTGCATGCTCTTATGTCAAATTCACCCAGGACTTGCACCTAGAATTTAACCTGATGAGTGGACTAATATTCCACTGTTGAACCACGACCTCATTCGTGAGGAAGCAAATTTGACTAGAATAGATAGCCTGCTTTTGAATATAGGATTTGCACTTTTTTTATCTTTGTTCAAGTTATCAACCATGGTATGTACAATTAGATGATAACTCTTGGTCATATGGTCAAATAAGCTACCTTTCTCTACAATTTCATCCTATTTTTTGTGTATCTGTTTGCAAATTTGGATTGTCATTTATTAGCAGGAAAAGTAGATTGTACTTTCTGTGTACTTGTGTCAAATCATGGGGTTATCCCATGGGTTAGGGCCTCTTCCAATAGACACTATGTCTTCATCTAAATTATCCTTTCATAGATTAAATTTTGTCATATTTTGTGTCTATTAGCAGTGGAAATAGATAACACTTTTTGTGCAGCCTGTATCAAATTATGGATTTCTACAATGAGATCGAGGCTCTTCTTATAGGCCGGGGTATTCAACCAATTTCCTTTACATGGATTAAATTATATTAAAATTTAAAGTATATTTACTATTTTCAGGTTCTTAAAAGAAACATGAAGTATTATATTTTAATTTAAATGAAGTTTTGTTTATTTTATGGAACTCCTTGTCAAAACCCTATAAGAAATTGTCATATTTATAGAAAATTTAGCTTAATCTAACATGAAATGGATATGGACTTTATCATGATAATCGATGTTCCTTGAAATTACAGATAAGTAGGCCTGAAGATTGGGAACAACTACGTGATCCTAGGAAGGTTTTTGTGTATTTCTTCGGTACAAAGGAAGTGTAAGTGACACCATATCATAAGTCTGTTTGAAATGCCTAAATAATTATAGTAGTTTTAAGTTCCATTTCTTTAGATTTAAATGTTTTTTGTTATGGAAAATTCCAGGATAAGGGTTTTTTTCCATTATTGCACATTGACTGAAGAATGGAAAAAAATACAAAATATTATGCATAAGTCATTTGCTGTTAGTCTTGTCGTAGCTATTGACATACAAATAGGACATTGTATTTATGTAATCTTGTTTGTTGTCAATTCCTTTTTAATGCTAATGATTCTGCACCATATTATGAGAATTACTGTCATAATGATTCTACACATTTAATCCATAATTATGTTAAACATTTAACCATTGCACCCTTACATATTGAACTTATGTTATTTCATCGTAGCACCTCTTAGAATCTTAGATAATTAATTTATCATTATGTTTCTTATATATTTTTAATTAATTAATTAATTAAACTTTGTGTGCATCTAACGCCCCTTCAAATCTCTATTTTAATTACTGAAATTAGATACCCCATCTCAAATATATCTTCCACGCTATATATATAAACTAATTAACAATCACGCCCTTTAATTTTTCCTTCTGTGCATTATTTCCTGTAGTGTTCACCTTTTTTCTATTTTTAATTCCTGTAGCTCACCCTTTTTCTTATTTTAGCAAAAGAACATTCTGTTTTTTTTAACCAATTTAGTAGACCTATTTTTCACATGTGTGATAGCCAGAACAGAATATGACACCATGGATATATGCACATATCAACAATTTACAACCTAACAATCTCATATTAATTTTATCATTAACACCTACGATCTGGTGTGCATTTTCTTGAGCCAACTTAGATAGATTTACCAGTACTAAAAAAGTCCAAAAATGCCAGAAGGAACTTTTGGAAAATTAATAGATTCATCCTCAGATACATTTTTGACAATTTTATGATATGGTTAAGCGTACCAATCAACAATAGCAGGAATTTTACAGAGGCCACTTAAGTAGTTTTACCAACAGATTTTACATAAACAACTTGTGTCATTTTCAAGGTGGATTTTTCATTTCACCAAAACCATGAAAATATGATACCACAAGATTTAGGACAAATCATAGAGCACAAAAAAACATGTCTCACACTCAAACTCTTCTTCATTTTCCTTAGCGGGCATTTTACTAGAGTAGTGCAAATATGGTTGGGAGGCACTTTTGGCAAATTGATATCTTCTTCCTCGGAGACTCTTTGGTCAATATGATGACATGGTTGTATGATAAATGAAACAATATAGAGTTCCAAACTCTCAAAAGAAAATTATCATCATCCTACGGTATGTGGAGGGAATTTCCCTGAGGCCACTTAGGTAGATTTACACAGACAATTTTATCTCTCTATTAAACTAGGTCCAATTTTCGTAAAACAGTTATTTACAGGTCCATAACTTCTCCCTCAGGAAATTTTAGAACAATACAAAGATATGGTCAGATATAAAACACACCAAAAATGACCAAATTCTTCAACACAAAATTTGTGGCGGACATTTTCCCAAGGCCTCCTGAGCTAGTTTTCCAACACTTAGTCATTTTTACTCGCTTCGATGCAAAATCCTATTTTGGAATACCTAGAACTTTCTCTTTGGATTTGATGAAGTCAAAATGATACCATGGTTGTATATCCACTATAACAAGCTATAGCGTAGTACCATGGTGCAAGATTTTTTCTCAAAACCTGAATTATGGCGGGCATTCTCTTAAGGCTACATGGACCAATTTTGACTAATTATTCCATACTTGGTCAATTTCCTTATTTCACCATTTTCCCATATTTCTTCAAAGTGATGTCATAATGAAAAAATGACTTCATCTTCATGCAACATCATCATCTATGTCATTCCATGTCATTATATTTTCCATATCATCACTCATTACATGTCATCACTACCTTTGTCTTTCCTTTGACTTTCATTGAGTTCAATCTGCCATCATGTCCTTGGTTATTACTTTGTCATCATTGAATTCCATAGAATGTAGGACACATCACTAAAAACAATACAACTTGTCTCACCCTCAAACTCTTCTTCATTTTTTTTAGGCGAGCATTTTACTGGAGTAGTGCAAATATGGCTCGAAGGCACTTTTGGGAGATTCAAATCTTCTTTCTTGGAGAATCCTTGGTCAAGTTGATGACATGGTTGTATGATAAATACAATAATATAGATTTCCAAACTCTTATAATATTTTTATCATCATCTGATGAGATGTGGAGGGAATTTCCTTGAGGCCACTTAGGCATTTTTACACAGGCAATTTTTGCTCTCTCTTAAACAATGTCCAATTTTCATAAAACACTTATTTGGCAGGTCCATAACTTATCCCTTCGGAACTTTTAGAACAATATGAAGATATGTTCAGGTATAAAAAACACCAATCTATAAGACCCCCATGAGGTGCAAGCATTTTCTTCAACATACAATTTGTGGTGGGCATTTTCCCAATGCCACATGAGCCAATTTTCCAATACTTAGTCATTTTTACTTGTTTTTATGCAAAACCATGTTTTGGAAGGCCTAGAACTTTATCCTTAGAGGTGATCATTTCAAACCGAGACCATGGTTGGATAGCCACTATAACAAGCTAAATCCTAGTGCCATGTTGTAGGAATTTTTCTCAAAACCCGAATTATGGCGGGCATTCTCTTAAGGCTACTTGGACCTATTTTGACTAATTATTCCATACTTTGCCAATTTCCTAATTTTCACCATTTTTCCATATTTCTTAAGAGTGATTTCATAATGAAACGATGAATTCATATTCATGCCACATCATCATCTATGTCATTCCATGTCATTATATTTTCAATATCATCATTTATCCCATGTCATCACTACCTTCGTCTTTCTTTTGACTTTCACCGAGTTCACTCTACCATCATGTCCTTGGTTATTCCTTTGTCATCATTGACTTCACTCTGTGAGCATGTCCTTGGTTATTCTTACTTTCTTCACTTGGTCTCTGTCTTGATGCTACAAAGATCTTTACTGGCCTCTTTACTTTGCTGGTATTTGTATTATATTATGCTCTTCTTTTTCTTGAATGTGCACTCAGTCTGGTCTCTTCTTCTTGTTTTCAATGGTGCTTCATTTATTCACTTTATAACCCATCATTCTCTTTTATTTTTGTTTTTTACAGAACCTTCAAATAAAACCAAAAAGACTTTTTTTAATTTTGTTTTCTCATGATGTTGGACTTCTTCCTTCTTCTTTAGATATTCACATTTCATCCATAGAGACACATATTATCCACTTCATTATTCTTATATATATATATATTCTTCATTTTTTATGCATTGTATATTTTTAGAACAATCACACCCTTTCATCTTCACACCTTTTAAAAAATTCAGTTTGATAAACATTTAATCTAGAATTATGTTAAAAATTTAACCATTGCACCCTTACAAATTGAACACATGTTCTTTCATCCTAGCACCTCTTCGAATCTCATCTCAGATAATTAATTTATCATTCTGTTTCTTATATATTTTTAATTAATTAATTAATTAAACTTTGTGTGCATCTCATGCCCCTTCAAATCTATGTTTTAATTAATGAAATTAAATACCCTATCTTATATATATCTTCCATGTCTTTTCTATCTAAATTAATTAACATCATGCCCTTTAATTGTTCCTTCTATGGATTATTTCCTGTAGAGTTCTCCTTTTTTCTATTTTTAATTCTTGTAGCTCACCCTTATTTTTATTTCAGCAAAAGAACATTCAGATTTTTTAACCAATTTGACATATCTATTTTCCAGACGTGTGATCTCTAGAAAAGAAGCTAACACAATGGATAGATGAGCATATGAACAGGATACAACCTGATAGTCTCATATTAATTTTATCATTAACACCTAATATCTAGCGTGCATTTTCCTGAGCCAACTTAGGCATATTTACCAGTACGGAAACAATGCAAAACCTGCCAGAAGGAACTTTTGGAAAATTAATAACTTCATCCTCTAAAACCATTTTGACAATTTTCTGATATGGTTAGGTACACCAATCAACAATATAGAGGAATCTACCTTCATAATAATTTAATCCATCAAATAGAAATTATAGTGAGCATTTTACAGATGCCACTTAGGCAGTTTTACCAGAAGATTGTACACTGACAATTTGTGCCATTTTCAAGGTGGATTTTTCATTTCACAAAAACCATGAAAAAATAATACCATAGGATGTATTACACATCATTGATCACAACAAAACTTGTCTCACCCTCAAACTCTTCTTCATTTTCCTTAGGCGGGCATTTTACTAGAGTAGTGCAAATATGGATGGAAGACACTTTTGGAAAATTGATATCTTCTTCCTCGGAGACTCTTTCGTCAATATGATGACATGGTTGTATGATACATAGAATAATATAGAGGTCCAGACTCTCAAAATATTTTTATCATCATCCTAATATATGTGGAGGGCATTTCGTTGATGCCACTTAGGCAGTTTTACACTTGGACAAGTTTTGCTCTCTTAAAATAGGTCCAATTTTCATAGAACACTTATTTGGTAGGTCCATAACTTTTCCCTCAGGCACTTTCAGAACAATATGAATATAATTTCAGGTAGAAAAAAAACTAATCTACAAGACCCCCATGTTGTGTGGGCATTTTATTCAACACACAATTTGTGGCAGGCATTTTCCCAAGGCCACCTGAGCCAATTTTCCAACACTTCATAACTTTATTCGCTTTAATGCCAAAAACTATTTTGGAAGACCTAGAAATTTCTCCTCAGAGGTGATGAAGCCAAACTAATACCATGGTTGAATAGCCACTATAAAAATTTATAGCCCGGTACCATGATGTGCGATATTTTCTGAAAATCTGAATTATGGAGGGCATTCTCTTAAGGCTACTTGGACCAATTTTGACTAATTATTCCATACTTTCTCAATTTCTTGATTTTAACCATTTTTCCATATTTCTTTAGAGTGATTTCATAATTCAAAAATGAATTCATCTTCATGCCACATTATCATCTATGTCATTCCATGACATTATATTTTCCATATCGTCATTCATTCCATGTCATCGCTACCTTTGTCTTTCGTTTGACTTTCATTGAGTTCACTCTGCCATCATGTCCTTGGTTATTACTTTGTCATCCCTAAAATCCTATTGACATGAATGAAAACCATATTCTCTATTTCCAACATGTTGGCTCAAGGACAACAATTGATGGGCATTTGAAAATAGCCTTCTGTAACTGGCTTTAACACTTCGACATATTTCATTTATTTTTAACAAGAAAACATTTTTTTCTCCAACTTGGAAAATCCATATCTCACACATGTGTTCACGATATTAGGATATGATACTATGGATATATGGATATATCATTAGAGAAGAGACTCATACTTTTTAATATATTTATTGGCACACACAAAGCCTTTGGCAGGAATTTCAAAATGGCTTCTTAGACAATTTTTTTTCAATTTGAAAAATGTATATTTCACACATGTGATATTTATTATGGATACTGAACCTAGGGATAGATAGAAAAGTTACGATATAATAGACCCACACCTTTGGATGAAAGTATCTACACAACCACATCCTATGGCGTGCATTTCCAAACCACCTCTTCAATTCCTGTTTTTAACACTTCGACACATTTTCATAGTTTATCTTTGGTGGCCATTATGATTTTTCTCATTTTGACAGATGTATTCCTTGCACATGTGATCACCAAAAAGAAAACTAAAACCATGGATAGGTAGACAGATATTCAAGGAACAGATCCATGTCATCTCATGAATTTTTGGGCACAGGAACAACATGTGGCAGGAATTTCTAAATGACCTTTTGTTATTGGTTTTGAAACTTGGACAACTGTGCCATTTTCAAGGTGAATTTTTCATTTCCCCAAAACCTTGAACCAATGTCACCAGATGATGTATAATATCTCACTAAGCACAACAAAACACATTTAACCTTCAGAATATTCTTCCTCTGACCTAGGGATAATTTTAGGGGTGAAATTTAGCCCATGGGCTATTTTTCCATGTTTTTCTCAAAAAATTGATTCACCATTTTTCATTTTTTGAAGCCCTATTTCACCCAATTTGGATGCGGTAAAAAATTTTCACCTTAAAAATCTCCAAATTATTATATAAACGATATAAAATCCTTGGAAATTAAAATATTTTTTGAAAAATATTTCCAAACATTTTATAGATGGCATTTTAAGAATTCATAAGATTCACCAAAATTTATACACTTTTAAATAATTATGATCTCTTAAAATCATCCTTCGCGCCTGCATTTTAGTGAACTTGGTGCAGAAAAATGCCGAACACATGTTTTGGAAGATCCATAACTTTCTCCACAAACAGTATTAAGACAAACTAATACCATGGTTAGATATACAAGTAAAAAATCTACATCTTTACAGGATTGGGCGTGCATTTTTCTTAAGCTATGAATTATGGTGGTTATTTTCGCAAGGCAATTTTGACTATTTTTCTCAAAAAAACTTGTTTTGGAAGACCCATATCTTTTTCTTCAGGTACTTTTTATGAGAATGAAACCATTGTTAGATAGTTACTTCAACAAGATATGACATGGCAGGTCAGGGTGAGCTTTTAATTTTACTTATGCATTATGTTGGACATTTTCATAAGGCAACTGCTTTAGGGCAATTTTTCATCACTTAGTAAATCTCCAAAATTTCACACAATTGCAAACTTTTCCAGAATGATGTCAAATTGCAATAATGAATTACTGATAGAATTGGAACACATGATATGTATTTCCAACTTCATCACACATGCCACATCATCATGCATGCCATGTCATCACTTCCTTTGTCATTAATGAACTCATTTCATTGAGTTTTCTCTGCCACCATATCCTTGGTTATTCCTTTGTCATTACTAAACTCCTTTGACATCAATCACAACCACATTCAACAATGCCCAATAACATACATTGGTGACCACTCAGAACTGGATGGGCTAACCTCATGGGCTATGTGTACTTTGTAGCTAACAACTATTTAGCTTATTATTTTATAGAAAATAGAAAGCACTCCATGGTATTCTTCTATCATTGATTGTGGAGATGTAAAATATTCTCATTGTCCTGAATCAGAGAAGGCATAGTTTCACTACAAATTATGTTACAAAATATTAAATATCTGATTTATGATACATTTGATAAAATCACATGGAGCTCATATTAGCTTTTTCTATTTTCTTGGAGTGATTTATTCATTTCCATTACTTTGGTGAATACCCTTTCTAAAAGATTGGGTCCAATTTCATAATGTTCAATGTAGTAAATCTACAATTTGACCACCTTATAATAAATTGGATCACCATTAACATCTTAGTGTCTGCTAGATGGGTGCATGATTGGAAGGTGTGCAAGTATGTTTCTGTTGACTTCAATTTAAATGCTAGAAATGATAAAATATATATTATATAATAGACACTATGATGTTTTGGCCATTGTGTTACAATCATCAAAACCTCATTTTGATAATATAATATCTTGATCCATGCAATCAATTTCCAAAGCCCATAGGTACATGTAATTCTTCTAATTTGGTTTATTCATTATTTTAATGTTCATGTTGATAGGTCATATGTTGTCATATTGTAATTCTCTGATTGATGTGGTAGGAAATCCATGCAGTGGATGGAGTTTGTTGGAATTTATAAAACTATTATAATAAAATGGTTCATCCAAGTAACTAATCAGGGTTGACCTTTACATAAATTCTTTGGGAACATGCCCTTTTTTACTAATTTAGTTAGCTTCTTTTAGAGTATTAGTGAGCTGTGACTAATTGCTTGAGATATTAGCAGTGCTCCAGAAGAGCTTTTCGCCAAGGATTGGAAATGTGTTTCCCATGTTTCCTTCATCCCCAGGAAAAAGGAATGGTGGGATTAACATCTTAGTGTCTGCTAGATGGGTGCATGATTGGAAGGTGTGCAAGTATGTTTCTGTTGAATTCAATTTAAATGCTAGAAATGATAAAAGATATATTATATAATAGACACTATGATGTTTTGGCCATTGTGTTACAATCATCAAAACCTCATTTTGACAATATAATATCTTGATCCATGCAATCAATTTCCAAAGCCCACAGGTACATGATTTTTTCCTCGGCATTTGAACTAGATCAATTGATATTTTGATGGAACTTTGATTTTCCACCCAAATGTTGGTGGGAGAATCAATTGTGTCACCAAATTCTAGGAGAATTCCCTACAACCAAACATAGTGTGTAGCAACATTTATTGTTTCCCTGTACTCATCCTCTGCTGATGAAAGTGAAATCATTTGTTGTTTCTTGCTTGACTATAAAATGGGACCTTCAACAAACATGAAGACAAAACCTGAAGTTTATCTCTCATAAGTGGGATCTTCGGCCCAATTTGAATAAGAAAATCCAGCTAGTTCAAGTGAGGAACTAGCTATGTAGTCCACCATGAAATTATTGGTACCCTGGACAAACTGAAGAATTATTTTCACTTCCCTACAATGGATCTCATGTGGATAGTTCATATGTATTTATACAACAATTACATCATAAGTCAAATAAGGTATTGTGTGAGTGAGGTGGAGCGAAATTCCCACTAGTTGCATGTAGAGTGTAATATCTACCAATGAAGAATTTCCAAATTCATGCATTTTGATTGTAGAAAGAAAGGGATACTTGGATTACTTACACTCGGCCATGTTAAAATTCCTTAGTAGTTATGAAGTATACTTTTATTGAATCAGCTTGATTCCCCTTTCATTTTTCTCAATTTCTAAACCCAAAAATTTCCTTAGTAATCCTAGGTCTGTCATGGCAAATTCACTATGCAAAGGTGACTTAATTGATCCAATTGAATTGGTGTAGCTACATATAATGAGGATATCATCAACATAAATAAAAATTACCTGAAAAATACAATCATGTTTCTTGAAATACACATTAGGGTCTGGTTTGCATCTAGTGAAACCAATAGAGAGAAAAAAAGCATCAATTTTGCATACCAAGCCCTGGGGGATTGCTTGAGTCCATACAATGATTTCTTTAACCTACATACCAATGAAGGATAATCTTGGAAACCTTTATTATACTATATATATATCTCCTCCTGTAACTGACCATGCAATAATGCACTCTTAACTTCCATGTGGTAAGCTTCTCAACCTTTACTAGCTGTGAGTGCTAGAACTAGGCTAATTGAGTCCATCTTTGAAACTGGTGCAAAGGTCCCTATGTAATAAAAAAATGGACCTAAGAATATCACTCAGAAACAAATATTTCATTATGTTTCATATCAGAACCATCTGTATCAAGTTTCATCCATAAAACCCATTTGCATTGAACAAGGTTCCTCTTGGGAGGAAGGGGAACCAATTCCCATTTATTGTTCTCTTAGAGGGACTGAAATTCATCTTCCATTCCCGATTTCCATCTAGGGTCATTAAAATATTTATGATATGTATAAGGATCAGAACCAATCAGCATATAATAGTTCTCAGCAAGAGCACTATCACTTGCAAAGGAAGCTTTACTAGTTTGTGATCTAGTCTTCCTAGGCTCATGGGGGTTGCCTGCCAATTCCCCAGTTTTTTATACAAATGTTTCAGCTCACTTGGGCCTAGATGGTGAGACATATACAACAATATCATATTTAGAAACATTTATATCATACATATCAGAAAAGACAGAGCATTTATCATCACTTACATCTTCGAATGGTTGAGGAGAAGAGCATTCACCCGGTGTAAGCTCAAAATCTTGGACTAGCTCTTCTTCAAATTTCACACATCTTTCAACAAATATATTGCAAGTAGAAGTGTCAAAGAGATTGTATCCTTTTGCGTCCTCACCATACCCAACCATGATGCACTCCTTTCTTTGTGGTTAGGATTTCCTCTTTTCAGAGGGAATTTTAGCCCATGCTCTAGTTCCAAATATCCTGAAGTCTGAGACATTTGGATTTTGACCAAACCATGTCTCGTAAGGTTTCATTCCTTTTACTAATTTGTGAAAGTATCTATTTTGTATGTCAGAAGCACAACTAATGGTTTCATCCTATATATTGGGACTAATATCCCTTTCTTCTATCATGCAAGTGGCCATCTCCTTGAGAGATCTATTCTTCCTCTTGGCCACACCATTTTGTTGTCCTGTGTAGGGAGTTGATTGTTGCAGATGGATGCCACAATCCTCACAAAGGTGTTATAAGTTTTTTCTAACATACTTCTTCCTATTATCAGTCCTAAGGACCTTAATATTAAGCCCACTTTGATTTTCTACCAATGCCTTCCAAATATTCAAGCGTTCAAACACCTCAAACTTCAATCTGAGAAAGTGCACCCAACAAAATTGAGAGCAACCATCTATGAATGTACCCACATACCTTGATCCACCATATGATGGAGTGAGAAATTGACCAATAAAATATGAATGCACCAACCCAAGTGGTTGTGTTTCTCTCCTTGCCTTCCCCATCTCATAGCTTTGCTCAGGATGCTTCCCAACTACACACCCAATGCATGCTCCATTTGATGATCTAATTGTGGAATTCCTTCCACCATCTCATCACTATGTAGTATTAAATTGAGCACATAGATCTATGGAAAAAAACACAACTCACAAAATAGATCACACAATTTACTCAGTTATAGAAGAATGAAATAGTGCAAAAATGGCTTTCGGTTGTGAATGTTTCATTAATCAAAGAGTAATTAGATAATAATTACAATGAAGTACAATGGTTTAAATAGTCATATGCAATTCGAATCTACATGATGAAATTCAAATTGATTAGACTCTACTTGACTGTAGGTAACTAAGACCTTGTCTAAATAACTGTCGGAGGACTCAATAGTTATTTGACCTTGTCTAAACCATTACTGGAATTCAACGAAGTTCTAAAAAAAAAAACAAGTGTCTACTTCAGTGTTTATTCAGCCTAACTAATTGTGGTAGGTGAAAAATTCACCTCTCCTGCATGCAATCATGCAAACCTAGCGCTAACTGAATTTAGAGGACTAGAACTGAATGTAACTGACTTCTAACTCAGCTTTACAAGTCACTAACTGAACTCAACTAATGAAGGTTGGTATCAGACCCAATGGTGCTAGTGACTAAAAATATACTGGATGGACTCCTAATTTATACATGACTCCTGATTTAGAAATATGACCAAATTGGACAAGGGAGGATTAATATTCCTAACACCCCCTATGAATGATAACTTGGACAATTTGTGGGCCCTGGTAAATAACACCATAGGTCACCCATTACATCAAGTAAATTAAATTAAATCCTCAATATAAGGATATGGGAAAAAAACACCCCCTCTAATTAAGCAGGTATCAGGATCAATCACGTAGAATCAGGAATATAGACAGCTACCGGATGAAGACTGAACCCATGTATAGAAATTGAAATCAATTGATAAGTGAGAAAAGGTTCTTGAGGATTGAGAACATGTGAGGAAAACTCAAGAAACTGATATGTTACAGCCATGCACATCAAACCATGAGCTGTAAAAACATCCCCAAGTGTTAGGAGCAAATGTTCAGGAAGATGCAAAATGCCTTCGTCTTTACTAGTTCTATGAGGAGAAGAGCATGTGATCAATGGTAGAGAAGAAATGGGAATGTGGAGAGAAAATTATTAAGATCCATAGTTTGATAAATATTCAAAAATATATAATTATTCACAAAATAAAATATCAGTAACCTTATAAGAGGAAACTAACACCAAATTCCCAGCTGTAGTTTTGAAGAGAAATTGCAGTACTTGATTTTTCACACCAGAATTGGTGAGAGTAGCTACAAGCATGAATAAAATATCTTGTATTTTAAAATATGAACCAAATAATATCAGATCAGAAATTAAATCAGATCTACATAGGTTCACAACAGATCCAGAACTGTGAAATGAAATCAAATCCCCAACAGTAGTTTTGTAGGAGACTTGCGGTACTTGTTTCTTCACACTGTTGATGAGAACAGCTACAAGAAGTACTGAAAGATTATGAATTTAAATATTAAAACAATAAATATCATATCATATACAAATAAGATCATATCATATTTAATAAGTTTCATATCAGATCCAAAGAAATGGTCAACCGAGACGGTGGATGCACAACTTTCTTCTTCTTCAAAATCCTGAATTTTCATGCATGCAATCCTGCAAGAATTTGCTGGAAGATATAGATCATGGGGATCAAATGGATCACTCTATTAATATGATATTTATTCCAAAATATCCAAGTTATTACATATTTTCACACCATAAGCAACATTAGTGGGAGAAAAATCAAATTTCTCTTCACTTTCGGAAGCTATTACTGGAAAATTTTGCACATAATTCAAAGGAAAATCACTGGAGAGTGTTTGCATGGAAGTGCAGTAGTATTTTTCTTCAATATCAGATATTCAAATGTCTTATTCTATTTTAGACATATGAGGAGATGATATCTCAAAGATCTCACAAACTTCGGGATCATCAGGAGAAGGAGTCACGACAAGGAGACTATCTTCAATTCGAATCGACTATGTATAAGCTTCTACTTCTTATTCATATTGAACAACTTAATAAGAGAGAGTGGAGGCCAAGAATTTTAGATCAAGAATGCTTATGGTGCTGGATTTTCTCTCCAAATTTCTATTTTTTTTCTCATCAATGTTTCCAAAGGTTCTGTCCAATTTTGTCCAGAGATCATTTGGGTATTCAATAATTTTAGTGAGGTAGTGCAAGCTAGAAGAAAGAGCCAGACCAATTATTCCAAAAGCTCCATCACATGCATTCATCCAATCATTCTCACTCTCATAGCACTCTTCACCAAGTACAATAGACACCTCATAGAGATCTTGTCTCTTCAAAGATTCAATCATCTTCATCTTCCATTCTGAATATCTTGTGAATGGGGTAAGAAGAGGAACTAATCAATCCATTCAAAGTTTTACCTGCAAAAACACAAAAAGGGAACCGTAAGGTCAAATAGCCTACACATTTCAGGTTTTTATCACACCCAGCATAATTGATCAAGCAAGCTTGATCAAGAATTCCTTAAGTTGGGGTATTGAGTGGTAAACCTTCTACTTCTGGTGTAGAGCTAGAAGGAGCAATTTTGCTAAAAAATGATCCAATAGAGATCTGAGGAGGAGAAGTGACTTGTTTTCCAAGGCTCTGATACCATATTAAATTGAGCACATAGACTTGAGGACAAACCCATAACACACGAGATATATCACACAATTTACTCAGTTATTGAAGAATGAAACAGTGCAAAAATGGCTTGCAGTTGTGAATGATTTTCATTAATCAAAGAGTAGCTAGAAAATAATTACAATTAAGTACAATGGATTAAATAGCTACATGGAATTCGAATCCACATGAGGAAATTCCAATTGATTAGACTCTACTTGATTGTAGGTAACTGAGACCTTGTCTAAATCACTATCGAAGGACTCAATAGTTAACTGATCTTGTCTAAACCATTACTAGATTTAAACGGAGTTCTAAAACACAACTCAAGTGTCTACTTCAATGTCAACTGAGCCTAACTAACTGTGGTAGGTGAGAAATGCACCTCTCCTGCATGCAACCATGAAAACCTAGCACTAACTAAATGTAGAGTACTAGAACTGAATGTAAATGATTCCTAACTCAGCTTGACTAGTCACTAAATGAACTCAACTAATAAAGGTTGGTATCGGCATTGCCAGTGGCTCCTAAACTATAGGAATCAATCCAGGATGCTCCTAAATTTATGCATGCAAGTGAAATCAGTGGCATTAGGCCTCAATTAGTGTTCCCCACACTTTAGTAACTGGAACATGTGCCTCAATTAGGCCAAGTAGACCCAATGTTTCTAGTGACTAAAAATAGACTCGATGGAATCCTGATTTAGACATAACTCCTAATTTAGACATATGACCAAATTGGATAAGGGAGGATTAATAATCCTAACATGTAGTGCTTGGAGATACTTGTAGTTCATGTGACCAAACCTCTCATGCCATAACTTGGAAACTTCATTGGCATGTGAGAGAAGTGTTTAGTCATTGGAAGTGGGGATGAATTTCAAAAACTTGTACATCCTCTAATGATGATCTACATACCCAATTGTAATGACTTGGTCTGTTGACATTTCTGTAATCTCTACCATGTCTGGAGTGAAGGTCACTCTCTTTGTCTCTCCTATGTGAGTCTACTGATAGACTGACAACAAGTTTTTTGCAAGTTCTGGTAGATACAATACATCACTAAAGAAACCATGATCTATGTCAATCCTCTGAATCCCCCTAGTATGGAGTTCTCAATCATCTCCCATTTAAATTGCTATCTAGCATTCAAACTCATGGAGTATAAGAGGTCTCTCTTAGCTACCATGTTCCTGGAAGCACACGAATCAATGACAAAATATGAAGAGTTAAAGGTACCTGCTACCAAATCATGACATTTCTACTTGCTTTCATTTGAACTGGAGGTTCCATCCTTCTTCCTTGTGTTGTCAGGGACTCGAATGTTGTTCTTTTCCAGCAGCTATGGCATGTTTTCTATGGTATTTTTCATGCATGAGCTTTCTAGATGCCATACCTTGTGGAAATATCTGCATTTGGCCTTTACTTTTCCCTTCTTTTCCTTCTCGCTGGGTGGATTTGAAACTCCATCATTGGATTTGGGTTTTTCTAGTTTCTTCTTGTATGGAAGCTTTGAATTCTTGGGTTTGGGATTTCCCTTTGAGGAATTAAAAACTACCACTTCTAATGCTTGATCCTTGTTCTTAATAGAGCCCATTTGGACAATATTTTCTTGGTCTTGATTGAGAGACTCCATGAATTTTTCCAAGCTTGGAATCTGCTAATTTCAAAGGGTAAGATTTCTAGAGTGAAATGTGCTCACAAAAGATAAGAACTATGGACCTAGATTTGAAAATATAGACAATATAAATTGTTCCTATTTCTTCTGAATGCCACATTTTTTAGCTGTAACACAAGTGACTTAAATTTGGTGAATAAGTCCTAGATAGTTTCATAGTGCATTGGGATCAAGCTGATAAGCTCATTCTTAAGCTGGTGACCATGTTATTCATCAATTTTCCCAAACAATGTCTCTAGGTTTACTAAGACCTCATTGGGTGTTGTTAAACTATCAATATGGAACAAGAGCTCTCTTGAGATGCTCAAACACAACAATCCATATGCCTCATCCAATCTGTTGAAGTACTTTCCTTTCTCAACAGTAGAGTTTAGTTCTACCTTAGTTCCCATTGTAACTCTGTAAAGCCCTTTGTCTTTCAATTGAATCACCATATCTTCCTTCCAATCAAAGAAGTGGAAAGGTTTTATAAATATGTGGGTATCCTCCATTTCTTACCATGCTAATTTTGAATAAATTGTCGAATGTTCTGCAAAAACACAATTCAATTTTATCTGGAACTCCACTAAAAATGTAGCTCAAATCACTCTTAATTGAAATACAACTCAAAAATCTCCAACAGGATATGATACCATGTGATAAATTTGAACCACAGAAAAATATAGGAACATTAGTGGATCTCACAAATCAAATTTGGTGCAAAAACTAGCAAAAACCATCAATTAATAAGCAAATTATACACACAATGTGAACAGAAACAAGATAATTTTTAACTTTATAATATTGAAACATGTTATTATTAGGTATATATTACAATTTAGGAGTTTTGCAATGATTTGGAATCCAATTGTGAGCATACAAGTCAAAATTTTGAAATTGGCATAAAAACCCCCTAGGTGGGCCAATCATGCCCCAAATCAGCGAAAACATCCACAAATTTCTGACTGGATGTGGCTGAAGTGATATGGGTCAATTATTACACCTTGGATAGCATGGGTGTGGAAATATGGGTGGTTTAGAGTCTCAAGGAAACATTTAATGTACTTAATCAAGCAAAAAATGAATAAAATCCACCTCTAGCGCTCCAATTCAACCTAGGTATCCAAATTCAATGAATGGGAGCACAAAATAAATGATGGGGGCATACATGTGGCTGTTTGACTGAGATAGAGTGCTCATGTGGGTGTGAAAACCCCAATTTTACTTGGAATTTGTCCAACTAAGCACCCCTAGTCTACCCCATAGTGTATTAATGCTTAAAAAGAAATAAAATTGACTAAGTAGTGTAATTAGGGACTAATGAGTTGGATTATTGTTCTAACACTATTCTCGATTCCTTTTGTGTACAATCATCATGCACCATTGATGCCTTCTTCCCAAAATCAAGAAATGCTACTAACATCATGACCAAGAGAGAAAAGAGCATTGACCAAAAAATGATGCCCTGGTTCTACCCAACAGTGTGCATTGAGGTAGGCCATCTCTAAGTCCATAGTTACTCTTTTGAATTTTTTTCTTTTGTTTTGGTTTTTTCAATTTGATGCTATACTAATTGACATGTATGAGAGTGTGCTTAGCCTAAATGTATTTTTTATAGTTAAAAAGTTAAAAAATTGTCATATTAAAATCTCTAAAACTGAATGGTTTTGTGTAGAAGTTTGATCTTGGGTTTATAGTTTGCATTTATATCTATTAAGGCTCTTTCCATATCCATAGAAAGGAAAAATTTTATGGTTTTGTACATTTTTTAGATTGATTTTCATTCATTATGTTTCTTTCCCAAAAGTACATCAAAGAACAAAATAAAGTGTTACATTTGTTACTCTTGTGTTCATTAGGTGTCTTGAATATGATTGATCATATAGACTAGTAGTGTTTGTTTTGAATTTGGATTAATAAAAGAATAGGAATTTAGGCATTAAGAAACTTTTCCTTTTTTTTGTTTAGAGATCTCTTTAGGTTTAGCATTGAAAGGTTTTGTGTACTTGAAATATTTTTTGAAGATTGAAGAAGGAGTTGTTAGAATTTCATGCTGTTTTCATTCATTGCATGAAAGGAAGAATATCTCCCTTTCTCTAGTTAGGATTAATCAAAAAGAAAATTTCATTGCATTTAGACCATTTAATCTTGTAATTACTTCACACTCACATTTGTTAACCATAAAGATAAAATTAAATGGTAGATTAGGTTTAAAATCTTAGTAATTTGAGTGATAGGTTAGAAGATGTGTTTTAGTGTCCATAAACATAGGAGCTGATGTTTTTTCCCTACACTACATCCAAGGGATCATATAGTTCTTCCACATTCCAATTGGTAGTCGGTATATCGAGTGACTTTTCATGTACCCTTCAGGTATATCAAAAAAGATTTCATGTACTTGATAGTATATGGGAAGGCCCCTTTCGAACGATTGTGCATCATAAAACACTAACACGGACTTAAGCTCCCATGTACCTTATGTATATCGCAGACACTTTTAAGAACCTATACCAATTGAGAAAATATATTTTGACGTCTCGTTGAAGAAATATACCGAGAATAACACCTAGAGAGCTACTACACACATGTCTTCTAGGTAGCGGTCCCAATCCTCCTTGTTGTTTTTTACTATTGGACCCTAAATTATATCGCAAGCTACGACAACTTGACACTCCTAGTAATGATCTAACTTTTTCAACCTCTCTTATCCCTTCAGTTTTCTTCTAACATTAGCTTCTGTAGAATTGTTTATGTGTAATAATTTTTATTTAAAGACCTTTATATTAAAGTATTTAGCTAGAATTATGGTTGAGCTACCTGTGAGGAGATCTCGTAGGATGTTTGGTTTATCACATGAATTTCCTCCTATTGCAGAAGAAATAAAAGTGGTGATAATGGACCAACTTGTCACAACTGATCCATCTATAGAGGTAATTCTGGTCATTGATTAAGGGGAAGAGTATTATTCCTTTGAGAATCCATCTATCTCTACTTCAGTACTAGTAAAATTTCCTTCTTCACATGATTCAACCTTTCACTTCTTTGCAGAAGAGCATTCTGGTACACAAGATTGGGTATTTTCCTAGCCATTGGAATTTGGTCCAACTGCTCCATTTTGAAAGAAGTATTTGGGACAAACTGTTTCCGAATACGACACTACTATTTTGTCTTACTTCATACCCCCATGAGACACAATATTATTATCGAATGATGAGTTTCTCAGACCCATCCATGATACAGTGTCATCTTTTCGCATAATGGATGATAAATTAATAAGGGAACGAGGAAAATTTTCATGTTTAATAAGGGAATGAGGAAAAATTGAAGAGAATAGATGCACACCTCTTCAATAGAGCCTCCTCTTCTAACCTAGATGTTGTAAACACACTAGCATTAATCCTTCTCCTTAGCGATCATTGTGGATTTTGGACAGGAAATGTGGAATCGAAGTCACAACCCCTTTTCGGGTTTTTTAAGTACAACAAAAATGCTCAAGCATTATATATTTCTATCATTCTAGAGAATTATATAAATACATAACACTTGAATGTTATGTATTTCTATAATGCTCAAGTGTTGTAGAAATACATAATGCTTGAGTGTTATGTATGCATTGTAGAAATACAAAATGATTATGCGTTATGTATTTCTATAATGCTACAGAATTATAAGAATACATAACTTGTGATCATTTTTGTTACATATCGTGCATGTTAAATGACATGACATGCTTAACCTCACACATTCCTAGTTCAAAGAAACACTCACATGTTGATTATTTACTAAAATTTTACAAGCTTCATGAAACCATTCTTCCATTGTTGTTGTGCCTAGCGACCCAGCTAATCTTTCATAGGAGACCATATTCCCAAGTTCTTCGACTCTATCTACTTCAATTTTAATTGAAGAACACTTTCTTGAAGATCTATCCTTAAAATTTATGATCTCCTCCATGAAATTTTCTTTTTGGATTTCATAATCAACATCCAACATGAGAATTTTACCATTGTCCCTTTGTATATGAGCATTGATTAATATTTTTTTATACATTTTCCCTTTAATTCTCTTACATTTTTATTTTCCCAATCCTTCACATAGGGATCCCACTTTCTGAGAACCTAAACAATAGATTATTTGAGAATAATTGTTTTTTATTTCACATCATTTAATGGATATTTAGAGCTCATGATACCCATAATGGTGAGAATTTTTTTGTTAGTCCATTCTCCTTAAGTTATCTCTAACCCATACACGTCCTTTTTATATAGAGAAAAAAAATTTCTAACAATTCCCACTATTCATGTTGGTGAGAGATATTCCAAGTATGGGAGCTTAGATTCCTAAGACAAGACCAAGGCCAATATGTATAATCAAAGATAAATTCCCCTAACTAGATTTTCTATAATGCATTGAACAATTGCTACATCGTATTTTGTTCTTAGGTTTGGATGCTTGAGCTTTGCCCAGCCTACATAATCCATAGATATTATTATAAGCGTCTAGGTCTTGTGCAAGGAAGTGCACGTCTATTTCCTTACAATTGTGATTAGAATGAAAATACAAAGTACCCTACATTGTAAATGATATGGAGAATTTGCACGAGGTAGGGTTACGAGAAGAATAAAACTACACAACTTGGTTGATCCTATCGCTGTGAACAACATTCATCCCGATGAGTGCAAGGTGAAGCGAGGATAAGTAGATGGGACCATCATTACCTTGTTACAAATTCCATTGATGAGACACCTATCTAGTTCTATATTATATTTCATCAAAATTGGCGGATCTTGAACTTGGGGTAAAGATTGGAATACCCTACACTCATGTTTGTCTCCAAGACGTAGTAGGGGTTGTGAGAAGCATTGATATCCATTCTATTTGTGTATGAATTTAAGCCTTGATTTGATAAGAGAACATTTTTTTAAGACTTGAGTCCTGCTAAACATTCATTATATAATTATTCTTAACACATGATTGTGAGGAAGGGAGCATATGATTGAATTAAGACATTTGCAAATATTGAAAGAGTCTTTATTTTCAAGTGTTTATAAATCTTTAGTCCTTGCATTAATGCTAGTGTTTGTTCAAAAACCGCACACCTACAACCTCTTAAGTTCTTCTTATTTATCAATCGTAATTCATTATTATGTTCTCTATGTTGAGAAAAAATCATATTATCATAGTAATGTTTTGATTTAACTTAGAGAAAAAAGTTCAACAACATAACTTCGATTGCTCCCATGGAAAAACCACTTATCACTTAATATGAAATAACTATATTTAAAATTGACTTATAAAATTATTGAGTGAAAAACACATATAAATGGTTCACCTAAGATCAACAATTTTACATCAACTTAAAAAAACTTTAATGTATTTAACTAAACTTCATATTTAATTATCAACAAATAATTTAAGTAGATCTAATCATTAAATAAATTTTCTTAAATTATTATAAATTTAAATGTTATGGTATCTTTTTAGATATCACAAGTTAAAATACATAGAGTTTACTAATTTAATTATGCTTAGATAAATTAGTTTGATTAAATAATTTATAAAATAAAAAATTATTTCATGTCATACATTTTATATTTAAAAGGAAAACTACGACAACAACATGCTCAATTAAAACTTAACATCTCGAAAGAAAAATGGTACGATGAAGTTTCAAGTAAATGTGACAATGAAATTTTATCTAACATAATAATATATTAAAATATAAATATAATAGTTTTGAAATATAAAATTATATTTAGTTTTAAAAGATATTTAATTAATTAGTTTTTTATTCACATTAATATTGAAACTAAAATAATTTTAAAATACATTATACTTTTCAAAAAAACATTTAAGATAAAAAATAAAACTTTCTAAACGTGGTATGTCATTCTATCACCATATAAAATGAAAATTTAAAACTTTAATTAAAATTGATAAAAATATATTAATTTTAAAATATAAAATTACTATACTAACGTATTAAAATAAAAATGTTAAAATTATATTATTTAAAAAAAATACATATAAATACACATTAAAATATAAATATAAAAATATAAAAATTATATTTAAAAAAAAATACAGTTAATTAAATTAGTTTATTTTGAAATATAATTATTTAACATGAGAATGTAATGTGTTTTATATTAGTTTGTATCAAGTTGGTATAAAGCCCAACGTTTGTACATCGTCTACTTATTAGGGAATTAGGGAATCAGACCGTTGTGTGCTCTTTTTTCTGTGGGTGAGAATCTAGGTTTGCTTTTTAAAATTAAACCGTTTCATTTTTTGAACATTATATTTTCTTTTTTTTCGAACAAGATTGTTGGTGACGAGGGCAGACGGAATCTATGTTCTCTTTCAATTACATTCTTGGAAAGGTTTTCCTATACAAGCCATGGTTAATGCCTCTTGAGGAATCCAGCCAACGCAATCATGGATTTGAGCCATGGAAAATGCCCTGCTACTTTCTGGACTGCATCTAAGTTCTCTTTGAATTGCATTCCTCGAATGGTTGATGGCCTCTTAACAATTCCAATCACAAATTCAAGCGATGGAAAATGCCTAGCTACTTTTTGTGGATGATGGTCCATGGTGTCCAGCTTGGAAAGTGCCATGGTGATGGTGATGCGCGTACTATATACATTTATGTGTCCTTATTACAGTATCAATCTAGAGGTGACGAAATCATTTCTTTCATTTTTTGTTTTAATACTTTCTAATCAGGTCTTTAGATTCAATTCATTAATTGTGGGTTCGATTCTCATTTAGCCATAAATTTTTTGTTGTTGTTGGGAACTCGTCTCTGAAATTTGGCTGTTGAAGGTTTTGCTGTAATTCTTTTAATTAGCTTCGGCCATTCTTAGTATCTTTTATAAGTAGTTTAATTTCATTTCCTCAAATTTTTATGCTAAGAAAATCCCTCCCTTCCATTTATCTTGGATTTATCCCCTATAAATGTCTAAAATTTTTTTTGTAAATGCATAGCTACACAAAGGGGACATTCATATAGGTATCAATTTTGTAAAGCTACTGTAACTTGATCAGAACATATCATTTAGGCGTGCACTTCTATTTCCATTTGAGGCCATCTCAAACAATATGACACCAATTATCCGTTCGCTTATGGGTGATGGCTCGTGCTGTTCAACCTAAGTCTCAGAAAAGAATAGCAAACAATCCGCCCAATTCAAACATAAATAGAAAAACACAAGTAGCAATACCACTCTAAATATAGCAATACCACTCTAAATGAAAATATAGGTTGAACGCATTTGATTTCATTAAAGTTATATATCCTTGGTTGAGGACATTTTTGTTTTATGTTTTTATTTCATACCAGGTTTTTTTGTTAATTATTAATTTGTTTCATTCTAAATATTTTTTGTTATAAAAATATAATAGCATCGTAGATTGATTTGGAATGAGAAGTGTAATAATATGTAAGTGCGCTAAATCATTTTTATTTTTTCTTAATAAATATAACTAGTATGCCTCGTTCCACATAATTCCAATCAGACAATCACGCGTTCAAATTGATCAATCCATCCTATGGATATTGGTGATCTATTAACATCAAGAATGGGTGTTCTAACTGAAACTGTGGGTTCGGATTTACGCTCTTTTTCCAACAGATGAGGCGGTTTTCTCTATTAAAGATTTAATGTCAACCATTCTTTAGAGAATTGTACAGTTCTCGTAATTCTACGTACCTTGTGTTCTGTATCCTTCCAGTAATTGAAAACCTACTTATTAAAAACCTAGAGAGTGCGTAATATATATGTATGGTGTGGCCCATTGATATGAACTAAATTTGAGCATAACCTCTATTAATCGACCTTTAGGATGTTTTTCAAAAAGATTAAGTTTGATTACAAAAGTAAAAGTAATATTAAGTTTGAGTCTATCTACTTCAAAATTGAAGAACTCTTTCTTGAATATCTATCCTTAAAATTTATCATTTCCGCCATCAAATTTTCTTTTTGAATTTCATAATCAACATTCAACATAAAAATTTTACCCTTGTTCCTTTCCTTTGTATTTAAGCATTGATTAATACTTTTTTTATACATTTTCCCCTTAATTCTCTTACATTTTTAATTTCCCAATCCTTCTTCTCCACCTCCCATTTTTTTAGAACCTCAACTATAGATTATTGAAAATCATTGTTGTTTCTCTCAAATCATTTAATGGCTCTTTAGAGCTCATCATACCCATAATGGTGAGAATAGTATTTCTAGTCCATTCTCATGATTCTCTCTAACCCATACACCCCTTTTGGTGTAGAGAAAAACAATTTCTAAAAATGCCCACTTACCATGCTTGTGAGATCTATTCCAAGTATGGGAGACTAAACACCAAAGACAAAACGAAGACCAATATGCATGAGAAAACATAAATTCCCCTAAGTAGGTTTTCAACAATGCATTGAACAATTACTAGGTCATATTTATTTCTTAGGTTGGGTAGCTTGATTTTACTCACCCTATATAATCCATAGATATTCCTATAAGAATCTAGGTCTTCTACATAGAAGTGTGTCCATTTCCTTATAACCATGAGGAGAATGAAAATTCAAATTACCCTCCATTGTAAATGATATGAAGGATTTGAACCACGTAGGGTTACTAGAAGAATAAAACCACACAACCTGGTTTATCTTATTATCTTGAACTTCATTCATCCCTATGAGTGCAAGGTGAAGGGAGGATAAGTAGATGGGACCATCACTACCTTGTTACATGCAATTAGTGAGCCACCTATCTAGGGATTTAATACAATTCATCAAAATTTGGTGGGTTTTGGTGGGTCTTGAACTTAGGGTAAGGAGTGGCATACCTTACACCCATTTTTCTCTAATACATAATAGGGGTTGTGAGAAGCATTGTTATCCATTTTATTCGTGTATGAATTTAAGTGTTGATTTGATAAGAGAACATTTGGTTTGAAGAGTTGAGTATTGCTAAACATTCATGATATAATTTTTAAACACATGATTATGAGGAAGGGAGCATATGATTAGATTAAGGCATCTCCAAATATTGAAAGAGTCTTTATTTTCAAGTGTTTAATAATAGTTAGTCCTTGTATTGAGGCTAGGGTTTCTTCAATGACCTCTATCATTGCTAATTCATTAAATAGTGGTTACTATTATGTGCATTATTGTTGATAATTCATTTCAATATTATTATTTTCTCTAAGTTGAAAAAAAAATCATCTTCCGATATGGATGTATTGATTCAAGTTAGTGAAAAAACTCCATCAACACAAACTTCAATTACTCCCAATGAAAAACTACTTATCACTTAATATAGAATAACTATATTTAAAATTGACTTATATAATTTTTTATTGAAAAACACGTAAATGGTTCATGTAAAATTTATATTGTCACATCAACTTTAAATTAAAATATAACTATAAAAATATAAAAATGATATTATTTAAAAAAATTACGTTTAATTGCATTAGTCTATTTTGAAATATAATTATTTACCAAGGGAATGTAATGTGTTTTTTATTAGCTTATGTCAAGTTGGCATTAAGCCCAACTTTTATACATTGTCTGCTTATCTTGGAATTAGGGAATGAGGCGGTTTCCTATGGGAAGGAATCTAGGTTTACTTTTTGAAATTGAACTGTTTCATTTTTTGAATTTGATATTTTCTTTTTTGGAACAAAGACCCTTGGATTTGTGTTACTTATGTGGGAAGACGACATCTACGTTCTCTTTCAATTTAATTCCTGGAAAGGTTTTGCAGTACAAGCCATTGTTGGTGGCCTCTTAAGGATTTGAGCCTCCTCAATCACAAATTCGAGCCATAGAAAATGGCCAACTACTTTCTGTGAATGATCGATCATTTCCGTTGGGATTTTGTTACTTGATGGGGGTAGACGACATCTACATTCTCTTTCAATTCCATCCCTGGAATGGTTGATTCCCTCTTAAGGCTTCCAACGACCTCAATGACAGATTCGAGCCATGGAAAATGGCCAGCTACTCTGTGTGAATGATCGAAGAAGACAGTTTGATTTTTGTTTCTTCATGAGGGAAGACAACATCTACATTCTTTCAATTGAATTAAGAATGGTTGATGGCCTCTTAAGGATTCTAGACACCTCTATCACATAATCGAGCAATGGAAAATGCCCAGCTACTTTTTTGGGGGGGGATGATGATCGATCGTGTCCAGCATGGAAAGTGGGATGGTGATGTTGATGGAACTATACATTTCTCTGTTTCCGTTGTAACTTCAAACTAGAGGTAAGGAAATCCTTTGTTTTAGTTTTGGTTTTAATATTTTATAATAAAATATTTAGATTCAATTCTGATTTAGCCATAGCTTTTTTTTCTAACTTCTTTCTGGGAAATTGGTCTCTTAAATCCTTTGTTTCAATTTTGGTTTTAATATTTTCTAATAAAATATTTAGATTCAATTCTGATTTAGCCATAGCTTTTTTTTAACTTCTTTGTGGGAAATTGGTCTCTTAAATTTGGCTATGTCAAAAATAAAACTGTAAATGCATAGCTACATAGAGGGGACATTCATACTGGTATCAATTTGGTATCATTTAGGCGGGCACTTTTCTTTCCATTTGAAGTCATCTCAAATGATATAAGGTTATTTGTTCGGTTATGGTCGATGTGTCATGTTGTTCTACCTATGTCTCAAAAAAATAGAAAACAATCCACCCAATTTAAACATAGAGATCAAAACACAAGTAGCAATACCACACTCGAAAAAATATATATGTAAAAGAAGTAGCAATACCACTCTGAATGAACATATATATAAATATAACCCGGAGCAATACCTCCCTGAATGAAAATATATATAAAAATATAGGTTGAACGCACGTGATTTCATTATAGTTATATATATTGGTTGAGGGCACTTGATTTAATGAAGATTTTTTGTTTTATGTTTATATTTCATAACACGTTTGCCAGATTGCTTTGGAATGAAGTGTAATAAATAAATTTTTTAATAAATATAATTAGTTTATTTAATTTGATGATTTTTGTTTTCTGATATAATATTATATTGTATATGAGTTCTTGACATATTAACTAGAACTTTGTTTGTTGTCAATTTTTTTTTATAATTATTTGTATTTTGTTGAATTCTTCGAACAAGGAGATTTTAAGAATTTTATTTATAAAAATGAATGGAGATTTAAATTTTGAATATATTTATATATTGGGTTTAGTAAACATGAATGTTTTTTTTTATATTGTGTGTTTGTGGTTAAATTGTCTTGTAAATTCAAACAATATTTAACATGCAAGTTTTTTTTTAAATTTTATATAGATTTTATAAATTTTTTATTATAAACTATATATTAACATAGATTTAAGTACGGAGAAAGATTTAATTCAACTAAAAAGAAGATTTCATTTTTTGAGGTGTACAATTTTTTATGAATTGGATCATTCTGGGTATTTGATAGATTTGGTCTTAAAATGAATATATGATAGTTTAATTTATATTTTATTTAAGTTGATACCTAATTTCTAATTTTAGTTTTAAATTTTTTAATATTTTTTATTTATGTAGGCTATAATCTGACTAAGGTGACAAGCTAATTATATTTTCAATTAAAAATTATAAATAAATAAATAACTTTTAATTAAAATAAATTAGTATTATGATTTTTGTTTTAAATATTCTTATTCTTTGGCATATGTCTTGATTAAAAAAAGATTTTGAATCATAAAGCTGGGATTTCTTTTACTCCATTAGATAGTCTTTTTATTTTTTTATTGTTTTATTGAATCAGATAGCACTAGTTTTACTAGTTTAATCAATGTAACTTTTTACTGTTTTATTGAATGAGATAGCACTAGTTTTACTAGTTGAGTCAATGTATGTTTTTTCTGCAAATTGCAATCTTGACAATGACTCATTCCACATAATTCCAATAACACAATCACGTGTTCAAATTGATCGATCCATCCTCTAGATATTGTTGGTCTATTAACGTCAAGAATGACTGTTCTAACAGATAGTGTGGGTTCAGGTTTACACTCTTTTTTCGTTCGTTTGAAACAATCCCTATAATCCGATTTGACACTGAAGTATTATTTTTAATTCTACATAGACTTCACCAATTCTCTATTATAAACTACATATATTTATATTTCGAACATATGCGGTCTTCTCTATTCAAGATTTAATTCCAACCATTCTTTAGAGCATTCTCATAATTCTACATGCCTTGTGTTCTGTATCCTTTCAGTCTACATTGATGACCAAGATAATTGAAACAATATACTAGTGAGATGTGATTGTTATGCTAGCCAAGCTCAGATGAAACTCGAATATACATTTCGGAATAGTCAACATAGAGGGTTAATCCCTATATTCTAGAAACTGCAAGGTGGAGGGAAGGGGAGGGGGAGAGGAGAGAGGTAGAGGGGGAGGGAAAGAGTGAGGGAGAGAGAAGGAAACAGAGTAGGAGAGGGAAGGGGAGAGATAGAGAGAGAGAGAGAGGAAGAGATGGAGCGGGGAAGGGATAGGAGAGAGATATGCAGGGTAGTTAGCAATAGGGGAATTAGGATGGGAGTTAGGGAGAGAGACATGGTGGGTTAGGTGTAGCGAGAGATGTGGGTGTAAGTGATGGGTGAAAGAGAGAAAGTGTGGAGTGGGGTTATCTTAAGGATTAACGAAAAGAGCAAGTGAGAGGGAGAGAGGGTTGTAAAGAGGGAGAGAGAGACGGGGGTGGAGGTAGAGAGAAAGAAACGGGGGAGGCAGAGGGAGGGAGAGGAAGGGACAGAGATAGAGAAGGAGAGAGGGGGAAGAGAGTGAGAGAGAGAGAGTGAGAGAGAGGAAGAGGGAGAGAGATAATGACGGAGGGAGAGGAAGAGGGATACAGAGGGAAGAAAAGATGGATGCAGGGTGAGAGAGAGACATAGAGGGAGAGGGAAGGGTAGGGGGAGATATAGGTAGGTATGGAATGGGAGAGGGGGGGAGAGCATGGGGGCTTCACTTGTTGACCAATATCATATCATGTTAGTTCATATTGTTGGTTTTAAAATTATAAAAAATTGAACCAATATATTGCAAGTATTGTGGGGGATGTGGGGTTTAAGGTGGGGGTGGGTAGGGTGGTTTATAAGGATTGACGTATAAAAAGGGGTGGAGAGGAGGTTTTAAGTATTGGGAGGGGATTTCAACAAAAAAAATTTGGATCAATATCTTTGGAAATTAAGGGTATTCTTTAATATCCCACGATCGCACATGCTATGTGAGATGTTCACTAAGTGAAGTCCCCGTGGGGGAGAGAGAGAGAGAGAGAGAGAGAGAGAGAGAGAGAGAGAGAGGGAGGGAGGGGGGGNGAGAGGGAGGGAGGGAAGGAAAGGGAAAGCAGGAGAGGGGAAAGGAGGGAGAGAGAGAGGAATATAGGAAGGGGGCTATCGAGAGAGGGATATAGATAGATAGAGAGACAAAGAGAGAAATGATAGGAGAAATGGAGGGAGGTGGAGATAGAAGGGAGAGAGGGATATAGATAGATAGAGAGAGAGAGAGAGAGAGAGAAAGCATAGGAGAGATGGAACAAG
This sequence comes from Pseudotsuga menziesii, assembly GCA_001517045.1. NCBI lineage: Eukaryota > Viridiplantae > Streptophyta > Pinopsida > Pinales > Pinaceae > Pseudotsuga > Pseudotsuga menziesii. The sequence continues at coordinate 475,258 of LPNX010498478.1, forward strand.
GGGGAGATAGAAGGGAGAGAGCGTAAGGGTGTAGGAGAGAGAGAGAGATGAAAGGGTGGAAGGAGGAAGGGATATAAATAGGGAGACAGGGGTGAGACAGTGGGGAGAGAGAGAGAAAGAGGGAGGGAGAGATAGATCTAAGGGTACGGGAAGGGGTGAGAGAGTAGGAGAGAGAGGTTGATGGTAGTTAGGGGTAGGGGGTGGTAGGAGGGGGGTGTTCAGGTTGGGAGAGAGATAGAAAAAGAGGATTGGGGTTATCTTGAGGATTATGAAAGAGAGAGACCAAGAGAGGGGTGTGGGGGATAGAGGGATGTGGATAGAGAGAGAGAGAGAGAGAGAGAGAGCCAAAGATAGGGGGTGGACAAAGAGAGAGAGAGAGAGAGAGAGAGAGAGAGGGAGAGAGAGAGATGGAAGGAGGGAGATAAATAGGGATAGAGGGGTGAGAGAGTGGGGGAAAGAGAGAGAGAGTGAGAGAGAGAGAGAGAGGGAGGGAGGGAGAGATGGAGTGAGGGGGAGGGGAACAGGTAATAGAGTAGGAGAGAGAGATGGATGGTAGTTAGGTGTATGTGATGGTAGGAGGAGGGTTAGGGAAAATGATAGGGGGTTCTTTAGGTTGGGGGAGAGAGAGAAAGAGAGGAATGGGGTTATCTCAAGGATTAGTTAAGAGAGAGAGAGAGTGAGAGAGAGCGGGTGGGGGAGAGCGGGATGTGAATAGAGAGAGAGAGAGAGAGAGAGAGACACACATAGAGAGAGAGAGAGAGAGAGAGAGAGAGAGAGGGTGGAGAGAGAGAGAGACACACACACACAGAGGGTGGAGAGAGATACACAAACACATAGAGAGAGAGAGAGAGGGTGGAGAGAGAAACACACACACACATAGATAGAGAGAGAGAGAGAGAGAGGGTGGAGAGAGAGAGAGAGACACACACACATATAGAGAGAGAGAGAAAGAGGGTGGAGAGAGAAACACACACACACACACAGATAGAGAGAGAGAGATAGAGGGAGAGATGGAGCGAGGGGGAGAGAAAGGGCTCAAAGAGTAGGAGAGACAGATGGATGGTAGTTAGGGTGAGAGAGAGGGGGATGTTCAGGTTGGGGAGAGAGTGAAAGAAAGAGAGAAATATTGGAAGAGAGGGAGAGAGAGTGGAATATAGGGAGGGGGATATAGATAGTTAGAGAGACACAGAGAGAAATAATAGGAGAAATGGTGGGAGGTGGAGAGAGAAGGGAAAGATGGATATAGATAGAGAGAGAGAGAGAGAGAGAAAGGATAGGAGAGATGGAGTTAGGGGGAGATAGAATGGAGAGAGGGTAAAGGAGGGAGAGAGAGGAATATAGGGAGGGGGATATCGAGAGAGGGATATAGATTGATAGAGAGACAGAGAGAGAAATAATAGGATAAATGGAGGGAGGTGGAGAGAGAAGGGAGAGATGGATATATATATATATATATATATATATAGAGAGAGAGAGAGAGAGAGAGAGAGCATAGGAGAGATGGAGCGAGGGGGAGATAGAAGGGAGAGAGGGTAAGGGGAAGGGAGAGAGAGAGAGAGAGAGATGGAGGGATGGAAGGAGGGAGATAAATAGGGAGAGAGGGGTGAGAGTGCGGGGGAAAGAGAGAGGGAGAGAGTCAGAGAGAGGGGCAGGGAGGGAGAGAGAGATGAATGTAGTGAGGTGAATATTAAGAGAGGGATATAGATAACTAGAGAGACAGAGAGAGAAATAATAGGATAAAGGGAGGGAGGTGGAGAGAGAAGGGAGAGAGGGATATATATATATATATATATATATAGAGAGAGAGAGAGAGAGAGAGAGAGAGAAAGCATAGGAGAGATGTAGTGAGGGGGATATAGAAGGGATAGAGGGAGAGAGAGAGAGAGAGAGATGGATGGATGGACAGAGGGAGATAAAGAGGGAGTGAGGTGTGGGATAGTGGGGAGAGAAGAGAGGGAGGGAGAGATGGATCTAGGGGGAGGGGAAGGGGTGAGAGAGTAGGAGAGAGATATTTATGGTAGTTAGGTGTAGGGGGTGGTAGGAGGGGGGTTTTTAGGTTTGTAGAGAGAGAGAAAGAGAGGATTGGGGTTATCTTGAGGATTTTGAAAGAGAGAGATTGAGAGA
>LPNX010498478.1:486896-525844 GCA_001517045.1 Pseudotsuga menziesii
GAGAGAGAGATGGAAGGAGGGAGATGAATAGGGAGAGAAGGGGGAGAGAGAGAGAGGGAGGGAGAGATGGAGCGAGGGGAAGTATAAGTGGTGAGGGAGTAGGAGAGAGATGAATGGTAGTTAGGGCTAGGGGGTTGGGGAGAGAGGGACATGGAGACAGAGAGATGATAAGAGAGAGAGAGAGAGAGAGAGAGAGAGAGAGAGGGATAGAGGGAGATATGGATGGGGAGAGAGGGAAAGAGAGGGATGGATGGATGGGGAGTGAGCATGAGGCTAAGAGGGAGGGAGAAATAGATAAGGAGGGAAGGAGGGATGCAAGGAGAGAGAGAGGGGGCATGGAGGGAGGGGCATAGAAAGAGATATGTAGAGGAAGGGGGGGAGAGAGAGAGGCTAGGATTAACAAATGGAGAGGGAGATGGGGAGAGAGAGAGAGGGGTGGGAGATATATATAGATACATAAAGAGAGATAGAGAGAGGAAGTGTGGGAGAGATGGAGCAAGGGGGAGGGGGATGGGAGAGAGGGTAAGGGGGAGGGAAAGAGGGAGGGAGAGAAAGAGAGAAGTACATAGAGTGGGAGATGTAGGGGGAGAGAGATTGGGAGAGACAAAGAGAGAGAGGGAAAGATGGATCGAGGAAGAGGGGAGAGAGAGTATGAGAGAGAGATGAGGGTAGTTAGTTGTAGGGGAATTCTAATGAGATTTAAGGAGAGAGAGAGAGGGTGGGTTTTGTGTTCCAAGAGAAAGAGAGGAGTGCTATTATCTTAATTATTAGGGAAGAGACAAAGTGAGAGCGAGAGAGGGGGTGGGAAGAAAGAAGGATGGGGAGAGGGTTGTAGAGAGGGAGAGAGAGAGGGCATGGAGGTAGAGAGAGAACAATTGGGGAGGTAGAGAGAGGGAGAGGGAGGGAGGTAAATAGAGAAGGAGAGATGGGGGAGAGAGACAAAGAGAGAAGAAGAGGGAGAAAGATAGTGAGGGAGAATGAGTGAGAGGGAGAGTGAGAGGGATACATGAGGTAAAGATGTATCAGGGGTGAGAAAGAGAGAGAGAGAGGGAGGTGGGGAGAGGGAGATGGAGAGAAAGGGAAGGATGGAAGGAGAAAGGGAGAGAGAGAGGGGGGGATTAAGAGTGAGGGAGAGAGAAGGATAGAGAGAGACAAATATAAATAGAGAGGGTGAGAGAGGGAGATATATAAAAAAGTGAGAGAGGAAGGGAAATAGGGGAAGGGGGAGAGAGTGATAGATTGAGTGAAAGAGAGAGAGTGAGGGTGGGTTAGAGAGAGTGGGATATGGGGAGAGAGAACAAGGAATGGGAGGGTAGAGGGAGAAAGAGAGGGAGGGAGGGGATAGAGGGGGGAGAGAGAAGGAGAGAGGGAGAGAGATGGAGAGAGAGAGAGAAACAAAGAGAGAGGGGGAGATAGAGGGGGGAGAGAGAGAGGTGGGACGGAGGAAGATAGAGAGAGGGAGAGAGGGGCATGGAGAGAGAGAGAGAGAGAGAGAGAGAGAGAGAGAGAGAGAGAGAGAGAGAGAAGGAGGGGGAGAGAGCAGGATATATATATATATATATATAGAGAGAGAGAGAGAGAGAGGAATAATGGAAGAGATGGAGTGAGGGGGAGAGAAAAGAGAGAGAGGGTAAGGGGAAGGAAGATAGAGGGATATATATATATAGAGAGAGAGGGAGATAGAGAGAGAGAGAAAGAGTGGGAGATAGATAGATATATAAAGAGATAAAGAGAGAGGAAGAGGAGGCATGAGAGAGATGTAGCTAGGGGGAGGGGGAGAGGAGAGAGGCTAAGGTGGAGGGAGAGATAGAGCATCTCAAATAGAGAGATAAATAGAAAGAGAAGTACAAAGAGTGGGAGAGGGATAGGGAGAGAGAGTGGGATAGATAAAGAGATACAAAGACAAAGAGGGAGAGATGGAGTGGGGGGGAGAGAGATAGAGTAGGAGGGAGAAATGGGGGGTATTTATTGGTAGGAGAATTAGGATGGGAGTTAGGGAGAGAGAGAGATAGGGTGGGTTTTGAAAGATATGTGGGTGTAGGCGATGAGTGGGAGAGAGAAAGAGAGGATTGGGGTTACCTTAAGGATTAGGGAAGAGAGAGAGTGAAATAGGGGATGGAGAGAGAGGGATATTGGGAGGGAGAGGATAAAGGAAAGAATGGAATGGGAGAGGGAGAGAGGGATGAAGGGAGGGAGAGAGGGATGGAGGGAGGGAGGATGAGGGAGATGGAGGGAGAGAGAAATAGGGGAGAGGGAGGGAGAAAGAGAGAGAGAGGGGTAGAGAGAGAGAGAGAGAGAGAGAGAGAGAGAGAGAGAGAGAGAGAGAGAGAGAGAGAGAGAGAGATGTTGAAATATTGTAACTTCAAAGGATATTCTAAATGTATTTGACTAATGTAACCTAAGGGAGATGTTATTATTCCTCTGATGGGGTGTTACTATTGTATTTGGTCATCATAGAGTCATGAGGTAAAGTATCCTCTTGCGTCAAGTCTTTAGTACCCAAATAAATAATATAATATACTATTTTGAGTATTCCTAGGTGAAGTCTATCTCAAAAGTTTATTGGGGCTGACTTATCTAGTACACAAAGTCAACTGACAATTAGTATAAATAGAGGAGTTGTGGTACTTATTTGAACATGGACTTACTCACTTGTGTAGTGCATGGGAGAGAGAGAGATGGAACAGAAGGAGGAGAACAACTATTTTCATGGTTTTCTTTTATACATTTTATACATAGGAATTTCTTGATGGGTTTTCTTCCCCTTAAGGGTTTCCCATGATAAATTTTGTGTCTATTTTGTGATTGTGTTTATATTAGTGATTCTTGATATACTGTTCTAATTTTCAATTGAATACTATTGAATCTAGTCTAGAGAATGTCCATCATTGAAGATCAACAGCAAGAACAAAAGACATCATGCTAATCTAGCTGAATATGAGAATGATGAAAGGCCTCAAAAGAGAACTAGAGGTGAAGGTGTAGAATAATATGTGTTATTCTCTGCACTCTATGGGTCTGTAACACCTGGAGAGGATACATGGCTTATTGATAGTGTTTCCTCTAAGCACATGACAAGAAAGAAGACAAATCTGTCAAATCTTAGAGAGAATCAATCTTCCCAAAAGGTATCCTTAGGAGATGACTATCAATATCGCATCAAAGGTATTTGTGAATCAAGCTACAAGCTTGACTCTTGGACCTCCATGAAAATGAAGGAAGTAGTGTATGTACCAAGTTTGAAAAAGAACCTACTCTCCATCTCATTTCTAGACAAGAAATGATATAGATTTTCTTTTATAAATGGATAGGTACTCATGTGGTCTAAGGGTAAGACACGTGAAGATGATGTAGTCATTGGAGAAGAATAAGTAGGATTGTACAAGCTCAAAGTACATCCAGAGACAACCCTTGTCCATGAAACTACTAGCTCAAGTGAATTGTGGCATAGGAGACTTTCTCATATCAACTAAAAAACATTTACATATGTAAGAAGGGTGGTGACAAGGTTACAATATCTGAAGATCAAACATGAGGGAACCTGTAAGGGATGTGCATAGGGAAATAACATCAAGAACCCCTTTCCAAAAAGTGACACAAAGACTAAAGGTACATTGGAACTAATTCATTCTGATGTATGTGGTCCTATTCCCTCCATATCCTTAAGTGAATATGAATACTATGTCACATTTATTGATGATTATTCAAGAAAGACTTGGATACACTTTTTCAATAATAAAAGTGAAGTGTTCAGGAATTCAAGGAATTCAAACCCTTGATAGAGAACCAGTTAGAAAAGAGAATCAAGAAACTGAGATCAGATAATGGTGGACAATACACTTCAAAAGAATTCAAAGCATTATGTAAGGACGCATGAATCAAGAGGGAACTAACCACTCCCTATAATCCCCAACAAAATTGTGTTGCAAAAATAAACAATAGAACTATTATGGAAGTATTGAAGATGATGATTCATGACCAAGACCTCCCTATGCACCTATGGGATGAAGCTACAAGAACAACCTTATATGTGAAAAATAGATTATCCCACAGTGCTCTTGAATTTAAGAATCCTAAGGAAGTGTATACTGGAAGGAAACCTGAATTAAGCCATCTAAATATATTTTGTTGTCTTGTATATGTACATATTCCAAAAGAGAAGAGAACCAAATTGGATCCTTCTGGTAAGAAGGGAATATTTGTAGGATACTGTGAAGTCTCCAAATCCTTTAGGATATACATTTCAAGATTCCATCATATCGATATTAGTAGGGATGTAACCTTCAATGAAGAGGCATCTCTTAATAAATATTGAAGGTGTCATCTTGAATAAGTAGATGAAGAAGATGTAGCTCCCAAAAGGACAAAAGCTAAAAAAAACTCATGAAATAGTAGCATGAGAAGATCATGACATGCTAGAGCCTCAAGAAACCCCTACTATGGATATCTCTCAAAAGAGAAAACCTTCTTGGGTACAAGAAATCATACAAGAAGTAGAAATATATGGATCACTAGAAGGCTCCACAAGAACCATCAAAATATAAAAACCATATTCCAGTTATGTAGCTTTGATGTGTGATCTTGTAGACCAAGAACCGAACAAGTATGGGGAAGCTCCATAAAAGAAAGAATGGGTTGAAGCAATGATAGATGAATACCAGTCAATCATGAAGAATGATGTTTGGGATATAGTTCCCAAACCAAAAAACAAGAGTGTGGTTTCTTCGAAATAGATCTACAAGATAAAACATGTCGCAGATGGAAATATTGAAAAGTAAAATCCAATATTTGTGGTTAGAGGAATATATTAAAAATAAGGAATTGATTATGAAGAGACATGATCCAGTAGCAAAGTACACTTCCATCAAAACTACAGTGGAACTTGCCTCCATGATGAAATGGGACTTGCACCAAATGGATAAAAAGACAACCTTCCTTAATAATGTGATTGAGGAAGAGGTTTACCTCAAACAGACACAAGTATTCAAATTTGAAGACATAGAAACTCATGTATGCAAGTTGAAAAACGCTCTATATGGACTAAAACAAGCTCCCAGAGCTTCATATGGTAGAATAGATAGCTTCTTGACAAGAATAGGCTTTACCAACGATAAAGATGATCCTAATATTTATATGAATATTATGAATGATGAACCATTCATACTATTACTATATGTGGATGATCTATTTCCGACTTGAAATGAGAAACAGATCAAGGATTGCAAGAAGAAGCTAGCTGAAGAATTTGAGATGAAATATCTTGGATTGATGCATTATTTCCTAGAGCTGGAAGTGTGGCAGATCCCTGGATGAATCTTTCTAAATCAGGGAAAGTATGCAGTAGAAATATTGAAAATATTTGATATGTTGGATTGTAAATTCATGGCCACACCCATGGATACCAACTTAAACCTATTGTCTGATAAGACATCCGAGCTAGTAGACAGGACTTACTACAAATAGATTATTGGGTCATTGATGTATCTGATGAGCACAAGGCCATATACATGCTTTGTTGTGAACACCTTGATTTAGTATCAAGTTAAACCTACATGGGTTCACTTGATAGCTGCAAAGCAATGTGATGAGGTACCTAAAAGGTACAATTGATTTGGGATTGTACTATGGAATAGATCATGACTACAATTTGCATGGGTATACAGATTCAGATTGGGAAGGAAGTGTCACATACATAAAAATCACAATAGGTGGATATTATTGTTTGGGATCTGCCATAATCTCATGGTTTACTAAGAAATAGTCCAGTGTTTCTCTCACCATGGCTGAAGCAGAGTATATTGCATCTTGCTCCACTTGTTGTGAATAAATATGGCTTCGAAAGATGATGTCAAGAATATTTGACATGGAGGTGGAAACCACAATAATTTTATGTGACAATGAGAGTTGTATAAATATGATAGAGAATACAATGTTCCATGAAAAATAGAAGCATATAGAAATCTGATATTTTTATATAAGGGATATGGTAGAAAATGGAGCCATCAAGCTCTAGTATGTGGGTACTGATGAGCAATTTGTTGATATAGTGACCAAGCCTCTCTCTCGAATGAAGTTTGATTATTTTCGTGGCAAGATTGGTCAAGTTTGAAAGGAATTTACTCGCAAGGAGGAGAAGTGACAGGAATACAAATGATTTACCCTCTTCAAAAAAGAAATATCAAGTTGGAGACATGGACCCTCCTTGGATAAAGGGGGAGAAGGTTGATGATGTGAAAAATTCCCAAGAAAGGGGGATTAATGATGAGATTGACATCGATGATGGATGAAATTAATGATGGTATAACATTTGTTTGTGGATGATAGTATCCTCTCATGAGGATGGAATATATAGCACGTTTTTCATGAGAGTGGTCCTTATTAGCTAAGGATGGCCTTGCAGATGCAACTATTGCATATATAGTACTCACATTCACTTGCAGATGATAGTATCCTCTCTTGAGGATAGCAGGTATAACACTATGTTCATGAGAGTGTTCCTTACTAGATAAGGATGGCCTTGTAGATGTTACTTTCATGAAGAGTACCCATATTCAGTTATGGATACCTTATATTAAACAGTTGCTTAGGAGTGGTCCTAACCTATGTGGTCTAGATGCTTTACGATGATTCCTCATAGATGCCAGGATTGACATTGTGTATATAGTCTAGATCTACTTTGAATATGATGCTCTTGTATGGAGAGTATAGCTACATAGATTGCATACAATAACACTCACTTGGGAGTGGTCCTAACCTATGTGGTATGGATTCTGTTAGTGCCAGAAATTGTTCTCAGACTACAAGAGAAAAAGCCAACACAATATCAATAATCACAATAAAGTAAAATAGGGTTTTTAGGGTTTTCAAGGTTTTTGGTTGAGTAGTTTGAAGACAAGAGGGAAAAAATTCATAAAACCAAAGTAAACAATAAATCACGAGCATTTGAATGACTTATATGCATAACACATAAACCATAATCCAACATAAAACACAATACTGAATTTCACCCACAGTAAGAAAGAATTCCAAGCATAAAAACATTAAATAAGAAATTAATATACCAGCTGAGTAATTAACACAAATTATAAATGAAACCAGTCAATAATATGAAGGCCATATAGTGCATATATTTCATAGTTTAGCCTTCAAAAAACACATAAGAGTTTTTACTTAGCTCATAAAAAAATCCTGATAGCTTCCCCTTGTCAGCAAAAAATTGAACCATTTGTCTTCTTTCAGACTTACATTTATCCTATTCTTCAAAATTAGTTGAATAACTGAACCCTAACTATTTTAAGACTACCCATCGAATAGTTCCATGTAAATCATCCTTACAAAAATAAAATAACTTTTCAAACTTAACTAATAACTGATTGTCTCCATTAACTTTACAAATCTTTAGCTGCTTCATCTAGTAAAGAAATTCTTCCCAAGGCTTGAGCTTTCCTTCTCTCCTTCAATTGGTTTATCTCCATGTCTGTAATCCTCCTTGTTAGCTCTTCATTATGCTGTTGCAGGTCCTAGATGGTTTGGTTTAACTCTGTGAACTATCTTTCTATTTTCCTTTTCCTTTTAAGTGCTTCTCTTGAAACTGTAATAAACTCCTGGTAATGACTGTTAACTTCCTCCAAATCTTCTCTAAGTCTTCTGTTTACAGTAACTAGCCCGTCATTAGTTTCATGCATATACTGAATCTGATACTTGTATTGCTTAATGCTTCTTTGTAAATTTTCTTTTTCCAGAATCAATAAATTTGTCTCCTGCTAATGTTTGCATCCCTTCTGGAGTCCATGGGATTTTCAGCTTGTTATGAATTTCCTCATCCTCTTTCATAAGTTCTATAGAAGTCACAGAAAACCTTGGATGTTCTTCATTTTCTGCATTGCATGGAACTTCTTCTTCAACTATATCCTTATTCTATAAATAAGAAGTCTTTACCTAAATTTGTTGCTGCGCTTGAAACATTTGATTTCGAATCTCCATAAATATATCAGAGATCTTGGTATTAGTAATGAAATATTTTCCTTTTGATTCTATTGGATTTTTACCTTTATTTCCATCTTCACCATCATCCAATTCGTCTTCAAAAGATGAATCCTCTATCAGTGTAACCTTTTCTTTAGCCAAATCGGGATTCAACAGCTTTTTCATGTTTAACCTAAGCTTGTTCTTAGGTCTTGTTTTAGGTCTCCAAACTGCAGCAATCTCTCCCAACATCTTGAGAGTCTTTCCTTGATGAGTGATTGAAGCAAAATCAACAACCTTAATTTTCTTCCTTTTTGACACTGCTTCCTCATCACAATGAGTGTGAAGCTCTTGCTCAGCATAAACCCTAGCTTCATTAGTGACAGGAATTTTATCATCATCAAATAAGTATTTTTCATCTTCCTCTAATAGTACTGTAATAGCGCTTTGATTTTACTCCTCAATATCTTCTTCTACATATTGAATTGATTATGTAGGTACAACATCTACAATAGGCTCAGCTTCTTTAATTTCTGACTGTAAAGTCTTTCTCTCATTATCATTAACTCGCTGTTCAAATTCAGAGTTTTTATTTTCCCGGTTTGAAGCTTCTTCTAGTTTAACATTTTCTTCATCCTTGACTGTTACCTTTTTTCTAAGCTTCTTAATCAAACTTTGACCTTTATCTACTTGTCTTCTCTGAGATTGTTCCTCTTGATCAGTTTTGAAACTTGACCAAAAAATGAAATGCTCCCAAGTCTTCTCCCTTTTCTGCAATAGAGTGATTATGATGATCTTAATAAGTCCATGGTGAAAAATAGATTGCCTGGTATGATCTTGGTGCTCCCTCACCCTACATGACATTTTTTGTAAGCTTTTCAGAAAGAATAAAGGTAAGTTCATTTTAGACTCATCACTAAGATGCTGGAGGAACCTAAAGTGATATTTGAAAACAAAGGAAAATCTACCCTCATAGGTGACATAACTATGTAAGACTTTAATGGGCTCAATCCATTCAGGTTTAAAGTTTTGGATTGGAACACCTTTTCCCCAATCTGTAATCACACCAAGAAGCTAGTATTTTTGAGCATTAAAGGTGAAAGGAACCTTTTTAAACCATAACTCTCCCTTGTCCTCGATCCCTGTTTCCTCAACTATTAATTCCTTAGTTGATTTGAACTTTAAGGTGTCAAAAGACACTATCTCTTTGTCTAGGCATTGAGCAAATTTGTAAGACACCTCTGCATGATATCCTTCAATATTTTTGAAAATCATTAACCATCCTACATTTGAAAACAACTGTGAACAATCTGGAAAATTCTTCACCCAGCTTAAGTCTGAGGGATCTTCCCTATTTGTCTTTCCACTCTTTTTCATTTTGAACTATGGTTAAACAATGTCTTTTGATACACCACAGTCTGATTTTATTCAAAATTTAACAAACTGTTATAGAATACAGAATAGGTACCTCCAAAATACCCTACTTTGAATTCCTCTGTTTAAACGATGAATACTTTAAATGTATTGGTTGATAATTCATCATTTAACATGGATTATGTCTAAAACTAGTATTCTACCTTCAAATTTGTCATTAGTCATTTCTTCAGAAAAAGCCCCAAATTTAAAAAACCCTAGCAATGGCACATGGAATACCTATTAAGATGACCAATTCGAGTGCTGGAATATAGTTATTTTAAAGGTCAAGTGTCGAATTGCACGCTCCACCTGTCTCTAACCACTTAGACCACTCCAGTCAGCCACTACTGAAAGCCCTAATTTCTCGTTCAGTTTCAAGATCCCAATTACTCAGCACTAATTTCTTTCCATGATCTTCACTTACTCTTCATGTCCTTTAGATAAAAACGTAATCCCAAATAGCTTTGTGTCATTATACTCTACTGTCATCATTATATCTACTCTACATGAAACCGCCACGATCTTGCCCTTATGATGATATTCCACCTGCTTCAATGATTAAAATATAGAAGACACATATCAAATGCATCATACACTGTGATTGAGACCTCATGTGTGAGAATCCCGAAGAAATTGGACCAAAAAAATGATGATTTTAGCTCACGTGATTTTCTTGTAGCACTCTAGTGCATCTGTTTTTGTCTTGTGGTACAAGAAATTCCAATTTAATGATTTCACAATATTAAGCTAATGATAAGAGTTTGCACTTGGTTTAGGGGTCTAAATTTAACTTTTATGCTATTTATAAATCTTTTCTAATCCATATAGGCCTTATAAAAACCCCTCAATTATAAAATCAAAGCAAAACTTATAAAAATAAGCTAAGAAATAAAAAATCATGAGAATTAAATGTTAAAATTGACATTGTCCCTATCAACAGAATTTTCAAGAAAAAAAATTAAAAGCAAGATTCAAAATATGAATAAAAGTATAAAAAACAATGGAAGACAAAAAAATGACCTAAAATCTGGCTTCTGCTACAGGACGAAGTCCTCCTTGTGAAGCTTCAAGAACCTTTAGACGAGTGCCTTCTGTACTACTATTTGCTAATCAGCAAAATTTCCATTGGGTTATGGAGTCCTTATTCTATTTATTCACACCGGTATATACAATGAAAAACCAGAATCCATTTCAAAAACTGTAAAAATGCTTGAGGAATCATCCATTAACTTGACTAGGAAACTCCTCACCCTCCAAGGTTTGTAGAACAAAAGTATTGTTTTCCAAAAGCTTTGATACTATGAAAGGACCAAACCAAAGGTTATCAAACTTCCCATGCTCTCATTTTTGCTCCTTCCTAGTATCCCATCTCAAAACCATGTCTCCTACTGAGAAAGTATTGTCTTTGATCCTCCTATCAAATCTTTCTTTAATCTTCAACATGTATAGTTGTTCCTTTTCTTCCACTTTTTCTCGTTTCTGCTGTAACTCTATCATTGCATAAATTCTTCTCTGCATATCATTAGGTTCTTCCTGACAGTCGTGAAAAAAATTCATCATTGGGATACCCAACTGAACAGGAAACATTGCATTTGTACCATATACTAATTGGAAAGGAGAAGTTCCAATTGCTTGCTTAACTATTATTCTATCTGCCCACAATGCATACTTTAGCATAGAATCCCATGATATTTTATTATGCTTCAGCAATTTCCTGATACTCTAAATGATATTTTTATTTGATGACTCAGCTAAACCATTACCGTGAGGATAGTAAGGGGTTGAATGTTTCAATAGGATGCCATTCCTTTCACAAAATTCCCCCATAGCCTTATATTTAAAGGATTTTGCATTATCAGTTAATATCCTCTATGGACATCCAAATCTACTACGAATATTTTCTTCAATTAAATCTATGATCACCTTATCTGTGGCATTCCTTGTGGGAATATCTTCCACCCACTAAGTAAAGAAATCTGTTGCATTCAAAATCCACTTATGTTGCCCTGAGGAAGATGGATTTATCTCTCCTATGAAGTCCAAACCCCACTGCTTAAAAGGGGCATTTACTGCAATTGGTTTTAAGGCTAACGAAAACAACTTTTCTTTACCAGTAAATTTTTGACAAGGAATACATGCTCTTACCTGCTGATATACATCTTAAAATAATGAGGTCCAATAGTATCCAGCTCTTAGAATTTTATGTGCTATTGCATTCAAATACATATGACCTCCACAAGCACCTTCATGAGATTCAAAAATTACTCCTGCGATTTCAGGTTTATCTAAGCATCTAAGTAGCATACCCCCTGGATCTTTCTAGAACAACTGTTGTTATACCAAACAATACTTAGTAGTTTTTAACTTCAAATACCTAGAAATTTTTTTATCTAAGTGTTATGGACATTGCAAGTACAATAGAAAATATACAATGTCTGCATACCATGTAGATGCTGAATAGAAATCCATAATCTTCTATTTCTCCAGCTCTGCTTGGTTTTCTTCCTGTGTTAGTTGTTCTGCCATCAAATGCAATCCTAAAGCTTGGTAATTTGATTCAGCTAATAGCTTAGCTAGACCTTCTCCCTTTACTAGTTTTTTAGGTTTGATATCCACATCATACTCCATGATTTTAGTAATCCACTTTCCTCTTTTTCCCTCACTGTCAGGCTAAGTCAAAACATCTTTTATGGCAGCATTAGGCACATATGCAATAAATTCGGAGTGCAACACATAGATTCTGAAAAATTTCAAAGCTTTTACCAAAGAATAAGCCTATTTTTTTTAAATGTTCTATTTTAATTCAGGATCTCTAAGAGTTTTGCTGAAGAATACAATAGGATGTTCAAGACTATATTTATTCTTCTGTAATAAAACAATAGCCAATGTATCTTCAGATGCAAAAGAAAAGGTTAGAAATTCCTTTCTAAAATCTAGACCTACTAATACTGGAGCTTCAGTAAGAGCCATCTTAATTTTTTCAAATGAATTCTTTGCTTCTATAGTCTACTTGATTTGTTGATCCTTCTTTAGCATGGCTGTAATTTGCTTGATAGTCTCAGCAAAATTTGGTATAAACCAACACAGAAAATTGATTTTACCAATGAAATATTGTACATCTTTTTCGCTCCTGGGCAGAATTATTTTCAATATTGCTTTCACCCTTTCTGGATCAATCCTTATGCCATCAGTTGAAACTAAATGACCCAATAATTTACCTTCCTGTACAACAAAATGTGACTTCTTTGGATTAAGAGACAAATCGTATTTTATGCATTTCAGAAAAGTTTGTTTCAAATGTTTTAGATGTTCATCATCCGATTGTGAAAAGACTATAATATCATATAAGTAAATCACTACAAACTTGTCTCTTTCCCCAACAAATGCTATATCCATATCTCTTTGAAAAGTTGCTCCAACATTCATTAATCCAAAAGGCATTTTATCATACATGAAGGTTCCCGAGGAAGTAGTAAAAGTTGTTTTCTCTTTATCATCAGGATGCATGGCAGTTTGATTATATCCTGAAAAACCATCAACCATAGAAATCATTTGTGCCCCAACAACCTTCTGCAATATTTGTTCTATTTTAGGCAAAGGATAATTATCCTTCAATGCAAACCTATTCAGATTTCTAAAGTTAACACACACTTTGATTTCTTGATTCTTTTTTCTAACAAGAACTAAATTTGAAACCCATGAAGAATACCTAAGAGGAACAATGATCTTGGCATCTAATAACTTCTTCACTTCTTTTTAAATAACAGGAAACAAAGCTGGATTTATCCTCCTTAATTTCTGTTGGAAAGTTTTAACATTTGGTTTCAAAGATATTTTATGTTGTATAATCCTAGTATCATATGTCTTCAAATCTTCATAATACCATGCAAAAACATCAACGTACTTTTTTAACAACTTAATGTACCTGTTTGTCTGTTTTGTTGTGAGTGCTTTTGAAATCTTCACCATTCTAGGATGTTCTGGAGTACCAATATTATAGTCCACCACATTTTCTTCTGAATACTATACAACAGGTTTTAAAGGTGTATCATCTTTTGAAAATATTCTTTCTAGTGGCACCAAACCTTTAGGAATGAAATTACCTTTAAGTTCAATAATCTTGTGGCCAACAATCTCATTTTCAGCAATATCTTCAGAACCTTCAACCTCATCATCTTCTTCTTGATCAATTAGGGAATTGGAAAACTCATCAATCAGCTCTAAAAATATTTTTATTTCAATGTCATCTTCAAAATATTTCCACTGCCTTACGCTATTAGGCACAGAAGGTCTGTACCTAACCTCAATATGATACTTTATCTATGTTGTTTTGGGGATCCTAAAATGTGTGGCTGCTATGTCCAAAGAATCAACAGTCTAATTATGGTCCCTAGGAATATATGTAATGTTAAAATCCACAAAATAATTTTCTATCATATCCCATACCTCATTACGGTAGAATTTCAGCAAATCTTGTTTCACTTTATAGTTGTTCCTCACCTGCTGAACAACCAACTTGGAGTCGCCATATACAGAAATCTGCTAAATGCCTAAATCTTTGGAAGATTTCAAACCTAACAACAAAGATTCATATTCTACAGTATTATTGGTGGTAATAAACTCTAATTTATACATTATCTTCATTGTTTCACCACCAAGAGATATTAAAAGAACCCCTGCTACAGCACCTTCCTTACAAGATGATCCATCAAAGTATAATTTCCAAAGTTTATCTTCTTGTTCCCTAATGCATTTAACTAGATTTTCGTTTTCAACCTGTAACAAACCAATAACATTATCATCATCACTAAAATGTAACATACAAGTACCCAAATCCTGATCAACAGCATATAAGGGATGATTTGTAGGGTTCTTGTCCTCTGTCACAATATAGGAAAACTATAGTTCTCTATACAACCTTCTTTTTTCTCCTCCAAATACAGGAATAGTAGCATATGTTAAACCCATTTGTAAAGTTCCACCAACTTTCTTTTCCCAAGATCTAGAGAGGAGTAATCCAAATTTAGGTGTAATTTCTGCTACTACCACATCCATAATCACACTCTTCATTGGTAGCTGAGCCAAACTAACAACCATATCTTTAATCACTCCCAAACATTCTACATCTCATGAATCAAAAGCATACAAATCATGATAGGGTTTTTTTATACTCAAACCTAGAGCCTCCATGACAGCCTTTGGCATTAGGTTCTATGATGCCCCTTAATCCAAAAGACAGTTATGTATTTGTTCATGAATAGTCAGTGTGATGTAAAAAGGAGGTGATGCACTAGCTTCATTCTCAGTTTTTTCAACTAAAGCTGATCCAATAAATATTTTAGGGCTTTCTTCTTGTAAATTCACTGTATCAGAAAGAGGCTAACTATTTGCTGAACCATTCATTTTAAGGATTGAATCTTTGTAAGAAGGATTTTTCATTAACTCAGTAAAAGGCATAGGAATCTTAATTTTGCCTAATTCATTTTCTAGATTAAAATTCTACACACTTTTGTTTACCTCTTCAACTTCCATATTCTTCTTTTGTTTATCTTGAATTGGTTTTTTCTCTAAGACAGGATCATATTGTTGTTTAGTAGGTACAACTACCTTCTTCTTTAGATTTTGAACTACTTTCTTTGGTCCTGACCTCAAATTCAAAGTTTTCTTTGCCTCAGTCTGATATGCATCAACAGTTACAGTTGTCATTTCCAAATTAAAATCATTTTCTTTTTCAAACATATCAACATCATAGTATTCTAAATTAAAAAACTCTTCTTCAGTAACAAAACCCTCAGTTAAATGCTCTCCAAAATAATTCATATCCTAGTATGTATCTTCAAATAACACTTCCTCTACAATTTCTTCTTCATCAACAACATTATTCTGAAGAGGGGTTGGTACTCTTTGATCCTCAGTTTCTCTCCTTTCTCATTGTATATCGTTGTTTCTTCATTCTCTAGGTATGAAATGAGGTGTGAAATGTCTTTTGAATTGGTTTTGATTGTTAGGTTTTCTTTCACCCTCTTGAGCAGGTTTGTTTGAATTCTTTTCTAGTTCCAACTTGTTTAATTTTGCAGTCAGGATCTTAACTAGCATGGCCATTTCATCAATTTTAACTTCTGTTGAGTGGGATGTTAAAACCCCTGGAACTGCCTCTTTCTTACCTTTCCTATCATATATCTACTCATCTATATTTCCTTTCAATCTATTAGAAGCTAATAAATTAGACTCCACTTCTAATGATGAATCCTACATGTTCAGTAGAGAAACAGGTCTTCTTTCTCTTAGAAGGAAGGAAAATTCATGATCAAAGAAATTTGCATATGTGATTTTTGTAGATGTTTCTGAAGGTTTTATTTCTGTAGGAATTCTTCCATACATTTTATTGAATCTCTTCAAAAAATAAGCTATGGTTTCATTCTTATTTTTCCTAAGGGCTCCAAACTTAGTTATATAATAGGTATGATCCTTGGTATCTCCCCATTGTCTCATGGAAAGGTCCTAAAGCTCTTCTATGATAGTGATAGAATTTGTAGGAAACTCCCTGAACCATTTTTTGACATCTTCATCAAGACTTTATACAAACATCCTAATCTATACATCCTTAGATTCAATATTTTGAGTATCAGCATAACTGAGAAAGGCCTCCCAATGTTCCTCGGCTGTAGTTTCACCTTGTCCATTAAACATAGGAAGGTATTTCTAGTAATCACCTCCAAGAAGTGCATTCAAAGGCTGAGGCAAAACTAAAGGTGCATACCTAGCTGCAACCATTCAGTCCATCATATCTAATGGTTGGTTTTGGGCTACCATTTTTAAGTTGACTGGTTTTGGTGATGGAAAGACTTGACTGGAACTTGGTTGAAATGGAGTTTTACCAACTTTTAGATGAAATAGAGTAATTTTACCAGGAGATATTGTCTTTTATTTCTTGAAGGATTTAGGATCAGTGAAAACTTAAAAATTATTGACAGGAATTATAGGCTTCAACCATGGTGAATTTTGTTCTTCTCCCTTCAAGGCAAATAAAGGTGATGAAATATCTAAGTAATCAGGGTTACGTAGGGTTGGTGATGACTGAGACCTTCTGATTTTCCTAGCTATTTTAAGTATTTGTTCTGGGTCTGCAACACCCAACTCTAAAGGTGAACTAGGCCTGTTTCTTGTCCCAACTCCCTTAGTAGCCACTATGAAATATTGGTGAAAAGTAGTCTTTAATATTTGTTGGTTTAATTTCACTTCTTACAACCAGTGAAATGATAAGTATCCCAAGGAAAAATGAGTTTTCAACTTCATTCCCCGGCAATGGCACCAAATATGTTAGTGCCAGAAATTGTTCCCAGACTACAAGAGAACAAGCCAACACAATCTTAATAATCACAATAAAGTGAAATAGGGTTTTTAGGGTTTTCAAGGTTTTTTGGTTGAGCAGTTTGAAGACAAGAGCGAAAACATTCATAAAACCAATGTAAACACTAAATCAAAAGAATTTGAATGACTGAGATGCATAACACATAAACCATAATCCAACAGAAAACACAAAACTAAATTTCACCCACAGTTAGCAAGCATTCCAAGCATAAAAACATTAAACAAGAAATGAATATACTAGCTGAGTAATTAACACAAATTATAAATGAAACCAGTCAATAATCTGAAGGGAATATAGTGCATATATTTCATAGTTCAGTCTTCAAAAATCACATAAGATCTTTTACTTATCTCATAAACAAAGCCTGATAGCCTCCCCTTGTCAGCAAAAAATCGAACCATTTGTCTTCTTTCAGACTTACATTTATCCTATTCTTCAAAATCAGTTCAATAATTGAACCCTAACTATTTTAATACTACCTATCGAATAGTTCCATCTAAATCATCCTTACAAAAATAAAATAACTTTTCAAACTTAACTAATAACTGATTGTCTTGACTAACTTTATAAATCTTTAGCTGCTTCATCTAGTAAAGAAATTCCTTCCAAGGATTAAGCTTTCATTCTCGCCTTCAATTGGTCTATCTCCATGTCTACAATCCTCCTTGTTAGCTCTTCATTATACTATTGCAGGTCCTGGATGGTTTTGTTTAACGCTGTGAACTGTCTTTCTGTTTTCCTTTTCCTTTTAAGTGCTTCCCTTGAAACTATAATAAACTCCTGGTAATGACTGTTAACTTCCTCCAAATCTTCTCTAATTCTTCTAATTACAATAACTAGCCCATCATTAGTTTCATGAATATACTCAATCTGATACTTGTATTGCTTAATGCTTCTTTGTAAATTTTTTATTTTCAGAATCAATACATTTGTCTCCTGTTAATGTTTGCATCCCTTCTGGTGTCCATGGGATTTTCAGCTTCTTCTAAATTTACTCATCCTCTTTCATAAGTTCTGTAGAAGTGACGATAAGCCTTGTATGTTCTTCATTTTTAGCATTGCATGGAACTTCTTCTTCAACAATATCCTTCTTTTCTAAACAAGAAGTCTTTACCTGACTTTTTTGCTGCTGTTGAAACATTTTATTTTGAATCTCCAAAAATATATCAGATATCTTGGTATCAGTCATGACAGATTTTCCTTTTGATTCTATTGGATTTTTACCTTTATTGCCATCTTCACCATCATCCAATTCGTCTTCAGAAGATGAATCCTCTATCAGTGTAACCTTTTCTTTAGCCAATTTGGGATTCAGTAGATTTTTCATTTTTAACCTAAGTTTGTTCTTAGGTCTTGTTTTAGGTCTCCAAACTACAACAATCTCTCCCAACATCTTGAGAGTCTTTCCTTGATGAGTGATTGAAGCAAACTCAGCAACCTTCATTTTCTTCCTTTTTGACACTACTTCCTCATCACAATGAGTGTGAAGCTCTTGCTCAGCATAAACCCTAGCTTTATTAGTGACATGAATTTTATCATCATTAAATAAGTATTTTTCATCTTTCTATGATATTGTTGTAATAGGGCTTTGATTTTTCTCCTCAATATCTTCTCTTACATCATGAAATTATTTTGTAGGTACAACATCTACAACAGGCTCAGCTTCTTTAATTTATGACTATAAAGTATTGCTCTCATTATCATTAACTCACTGTTCAAATTCATAGTTTTTATTTTCCTGGTTTGAAGCTTCTTCTGGTTTAACATTTTCTTCATCCTTAACTGTTACCTTTTTTCTAAGCTTCTTAATCAAACTTTGAACTTTATCTACTTGTCTTCTCTGAGACTGTTCCTCTCGATCAGTTTTGAAACCTGACCAAAAAATGAAATGCTTCGAAGTCTTCTCCCTTTTTTGCAATACAGTGATTATGATGAGCTTAATAAGTCCATGGTAAAAATCAGATTGCTTGGTATGATCTTGGTGCTCCCTCACCCTACATGACATTTTTTGTAAGCTTTCCAAAAAGAAGAAAGGTAAGTTCATTTTAGACTCATCACTAAGATGTTGGAGGAACCTAAATTTATATTTGAAAACAAAGGCAAATCTACCCTCACAGGTGACATAACTCTGCAAGACTTTAATGGGCTCAATCGATTCAGGTTTAAAGTTTTGGATTGGAACGTCTTTTCCGCAATATGCGATCACACCAAGAACCAAGTATTTCTGAGCATTAAAGGTGAAAGGAACCATTTTAAACCATAACTGTCCCTCATCCTAGATCCCTGTTTCCTCAGCTATTAATTCCTTAGTTAATTTGAACTTTAAGGTGTCAAAATACACTATGTCTTTGTCTAGGCATTGAGAAAATTTGTATGAAACCTCTGCATGATATCCTTCAATCTTTTTGAAAAACATTAACCATATTGCATCTAAAAACAACTGTGCACAATCATGAAAAGTATTCACCTAAAAATTAAGTCTAAGGGCTCTGCCCTATTTTTATTTCCACTCTTTTTCATTTTGAACTATGGTCAAACAACTTCTTTTGATACACCACAGTCTGATTTTCTTCAAAATTTAACAAACTATCATAGAATACATAATAGGGATCTCCAAAAGACCCTACTTTGAATTCCTCTGTTTAAATGATGAATACGTTAAATGTATTGGTTAATAATTCATCATTTAACATGGATTAGGTCTAAAACTAGTATTCTACCTTCAAATTTGTCATTATCCATTTCTTCAGAAAAAGCCCCAAATTTAAAAAACCCTGGCTATGGCACATGGACTACTTGTTAAGATGACCAATTCAAGTGTTGGAATATAGTTATTTTAATGGTTAAGTGTTGAATTGCATGCTTCAGCTGCTGCTGAAAGCCCTAATTTGTCGTTCAGTTTCAAAATCCCAATTACTCAGCACTGATTTCTCTCCACGATCTTCACTTACTCTTCAGGTCCTTCAGATAAAAACATAATCCCAAACAACTTTGTCTCATTATACTCTACTGTCATCATTATATCTGCTCTGCATGAAATCTCCATGATCTCTCCCTTATGATGATATTCCACCTACTTCAATGATTAAACTGTAGAAGACACGTATCAAATTCATCATACAATGTGATTGAGACCTCATGTGTGATAATACCAAAGAAATTGGACCAAAAAAATGATGATTTTAGCTTGCGCGATTTTCTTGTAGCGCTCTAGTGCATATGTTTTTGTCTTGCACTAGAAGAAAGTCCAATTTAATGATTTCACAATATTAAGCTAATGATAAGAGTTTGAACTTGGTTTAGGGGTCTAAATTTAACTTTTATTCTATTTATAAAACTTTTCTAATCCATATATGCCTTATAAAAGCCCCTCAATTATAAAATCAAAGAAAAACTTATAAAAATAAGCTAAGAAATAAAAAATCATGAGAATTAAAGGTTAAAATTAACATTGTCCCTATCAAAAAAAATTTCAAGAAACAAAAAGTAAAAGCAAGATTCAAAATATGAATAAAAGTATAAAAAACAATGGAAGACAAAAACATGACCTAACAGATTCTCTATGATGGGTCCTCACGGATGACGTAGTATAACACTCACTTGAGAGTGGTCCTAACCTGCATGGTATGGATGTTATATGATGTTTTGACATTGTGTATGTGCTCAATAACTACTCTGCATACAATACTCTTACATGGTAGAGTGTACCTACATGTGAGTGTAGATACCATAGTATAACACTCACTTGTGAGTGGTATTAACCTGTGTGGTATGGATGGGCTATGACGAGTCCTCATGAATGGTAGGGATGATAGTGGGTGCGGTCAAGATCTACATTTAGTTGTAGATGATTGATCTGATCGATTTCATGGATCATGCTAATGGAGGACTGCGTCATCCTTGGACTTATGTCCTAATGTGATCGAGATTGATCATCCCACAAATAGATCATGTGTACTACAGGTAGCATGGCGGCAAAGGATCCAAGTAGATCAGAGTACATTAGTGAAGGGTTGAGTAGATTGAAGTGCAGTTGCAAAGGATAGAGAAGATCAAAGTGCTACTACAAAGGATCGAAAGGATTGAGGTGCTGTTGCAGAAAGGATTGAAAGGATTGAAGTGCTGCTACAAGGGATCAAAGGATCAAAAGGCTACTGCAAAAGAACAAAGTCCTGCTGCAAAGGATCAAGAAGATCAAAGTGTTACTGCAAAGGATCGATAAGATCAAAGTGTTGTTTCAAAGGATCGAGAAGATCGAAGTACTACTGCAAAGGATCAAGAAGATTGAAGTGCTGCTGCAAAGGATTGAGAAGATCAAAGTTCTTCTACAAAGGATCAAGAATATCGAAGTGATGTTGCAAAGGATTGAGAAGATTACAGTGCTACTGCAAAGGATCGAGAAGGTTAGTGCGCTACTGCAAAGGATAAAAGTACTACAAAGGATCCAAAATATGAAAGTGTTGCTACAAAGGATCAAAAGATATATGTGTTACTATAAAGAAAGGATCATGTGATCATGTGATGGAGAAGATGAAGAGTAACTATTCCAAGTTACTAATTGTGAAAAACTTTTTGTGATGTATAGATGTATCTCCTCAATGTACTGTTGTAATTGTCTCTCTGTTCTCCTATAGTCTATGATGATGTCATCAGTAGAATAACCTTCTCTCTAAGTGGGAGTGTTGAAAAATTGTAACTTCAAAGGATATTATAAATGTATTTTACTAATGTAACCAAAGGGAGATGTTATTATTCCTCCAACATGGTTTTACTGTTGTATTTGGTCATCATAGATTCATGAGGTAAAGCCTCCTCTTGTGTTGGGTCTTTAGTACCCCAATTAATTATATAATATACAATTTTGAATATTACTAGGTGAAGTTGGCCAGAAAGTTTATTGGGGCCTACTTGTCTAATGCAAAATGTCAATTGATAATTAGTATAAATAGAGGATCCATGGTTCTTATTAGAACAGAGACTCACTCACTTGTGTAGCACATAGGAGAGAGATAGACTAAACATAAGGAGGAGAACAACTATTTTCAGGGTTGTCTTTTATACATATTATACAAAGGAAGTTTTTGTTGGATTTTCTTCCCCTTAAGGGTTTCCCAGCATAAATGTTGTGTCTATCTTATGATTTTGTTTGTATCAGTGATTATTGATATGCTACTATGATTTTGATTTGAATACTATTGAATCTAGTCTAGCATATGAAAAAATTAACAAGACAGGCATGGAGAGAGATAGAGATAGATCGATATAGATAGAGAGAGATAGAGAGAGGAAGCATGCAAGAGATGCAGCAAGGGGGAGAGAGAACACAGAGAGGTAAGAGAGAGAGAGAGAGAGAGAGAGAGAGAGAGGGGAAGGGAGAGAGAGAGAGGGAGGGAGGGAGGGAGCAAGAGGGAGTGAAAGGGAGATGTTGAGTGATAGGGAAGGGGAGGGAGGGTGAGTGGTAGAAAGGGTGAGGGAAAGTAATACATGGAGGGAGGAATAGGTAGATAGAGGGAGAGAGAGAATGATAGAGAGTCGCAATAAGGAAGCAAGGGAAGGAGGAGTGGATAGACTTGGAGATCTAGACAAGAAGAGAGGGATAAACAAGGAGAGGGAGACAGAGAGAAAGGTAGAGGGAGTGAGTGATAGGAATAAAGAGGGAGGGATGGAGGGAGGAAGAGAGGGAGAGACATAGAGAGGGAGGGAGGATGTGTGTGAGAGATATATAGATATGGAGAGATAGAGGGAGAGATGGAGCATGGGGGAGGGATGGGAGAGAGATTAGGAGAGAGATATGGGGGATAGTTAGCGGTAGGGGAATTAGGATGGGAGTTATATATAGAGAGAGAGGGTGGGTTTGGTGTAGAGAGAGATGTGGGTGTAAGAGATGAGTGAGAGAGATAAAGAGTGGAGTGGGGTTATTTTGAGGATTAAAAAAGAGAGAGGGCAGTGGGAAAATAGAGGGGTGGGGAGAGGGTTATAGAGAGGGAGAGAGAGGGGGGTGGAGGTAGAGAGAGAGAAATGGGGGAGGTAGAGAGAGGGAGAGGGAGGGAAGGAGATAGAGAAGTAGAGAGGGGGAGAGAGTGAGAGAGAGAGAGACGAAGAGGGAGGGAAATGAATAGGGATATGGAGGAAAGTAGAGAAGGATGTGGGCTAAGAGAGAGACATAAAGGGAGGCGGGGTGAGAGAGAGGGAGGGATGGAAGGGGAGAGGGAGACAAAGATGGAGGGAGACATAGAGAGGGAGGGAGGGAGAGGTAAAGCAAGAGAAAGAGATGGAGAGAGAGGGAGAGAGAAGGACACATAGAGGGATATATATAAAGAGTGAGGGAGAGGCAAGGATAGTGGAACAGGGAGAGAGAGAGAGAGAGAGAGAGTAAGGAAGGGAAGAAGAGGGAGGGATATTAGTAGATATAGGAAGCAATTTAAGGGGACAAAGAGGAAGGAATGGAAGGGGATAGAGAGGAAGGAATGCAAGGGGAGAGAGAGAGAGAGAGAGAGAGAGAGAGAGAGAGAGAGAGAGAGAGAGATCAAGGGGAGAGAGAGAGAGAGAGAGAGAGAGGGGAGGGAGGGAGGGAAGGAAAGGGAGATCTAGAGAGAGGGGTAGGGAGGGAGAGAGAGATAGAGAGATAGAGAGAGAGAGAGAGGAATATAGGGATGGGTATATTGAGAGAGGGATATAGATAGAAAGAGAGACACAGAGAGAAAGCATAGGATAAATGGAGGGAGGTGGAGAGAGAAGGGAGAGAGGGATATAGATAGAGAGAGAGAGAAAGAATATGAGAGATGGTGAGGGGGAGAGAGAAGGGAAAGAGGGTAAGGGAGAGGGATAGAGAGAGAGAGAGAGAGAGAGAGAGAGAGAGAGATATGGAGGGATGGAAGGAGGGAGATAAATAGGGAGAGAGGGGTGAGACAGTAGGAGAGAGAGATGGATGGTAGTTAGAGGTAAGGGGTTGTAGTAGGGGGGTTATGGAGAAAGAGAGGGGGGTTTTTCAGGTTGCGGGAGAGACAGAAAGAGTATTGAATCCAAGAGAACTGTGAGATAATATGTTCTGCACATACATAGTTTTTCTTTCTGCTTCATCCCATAAATATATATAGGAAAGAAAATTGAAGTTATCCATCTCAAGATATTTGATTGTCCAGTATATGTACATATTTTGAGAGACAAGAGAACTAAATTGGATCCTTCTAGAAAGAAGGGAATATTTGTTGGATACTGTGAAGTCTCCAAAGCAGTCACAATATACATTTCAGGATTCCATATTATATATATTAGTATGGATGTGAAATTCGATGAGGAAATAAATATTAAGAAATCTAGAAGGTGTCATCTTGAAGAAGAACATGAAGAGGACGTACCTCCTAGAAAAAGAGAAGTTGAACCCTCTCCTAAAATAGTAGCATGAGAAGATTATGATATGATAGAACCTCATGAACCCCCTACTATGGATATATATTGAAAGAGAAAAATTGCTTGGTTAAGAGAAATAATACAAGAAGCAGAGAAGTATGGAGCTCCCAAAGACTCCAAAAGAAAGGGCAACAGATCAAATCTATTCTCCAAGTATGTAGCTTTGATGTCTGATCTTGTAGATCAAGAATCCACCAGCTACGAGGAATATGCATAAAAGAAAGAATGGTTGGAAGCGATGATGAAAGAGTACTAGTCAATAATGAAGAATGATGTTTTGAATATAGTACCTAAACAAAAAAACAAGAGTGTGGTATCTTTGAAATGGACCTACAAGATAAAACATGCAATTGATGGAAGTATTGAAAAATACAAGGAAATATTTGTGGCTAGAGGATTCTCTCATAAAGAGGGGATTGATTATGAAGAGACATTTTATCCAATAGAAAGGTACACTTCCATCACAACCATGGTGGCACTTGCTTCCATGATAAAGTGAGATCTACACCAGATGGATGTAAATACAACCTTACTAAATGGTGTGATTGAGGAAGAGGTATACATCAAACATCCATAAGGATTTGAAGTCAAAGAGAGATTGACTCATGTATGTAAGTTGAAAAATTATCTGTATGGGATGAAGCAAGATCCTAGAGATTGGTATGGAAGTATAGATAGCTTCTTGACAAGCTTGGGATTTACCAAGAGTAAATTTAATCCTAAACTTTACCTTAAGGTTATGGATGATGAACCAGTCATACTATTATTGTATGTGGATGATCTATTTTTTACTAGAAATGAGAAACATGTCACAAAAATAAAGAATAATCTAGCTGAACAACTTGAGCTGGAATATCTTGGATTGATGCATTCTTTCCTCGGGATGGAAGTCTGACAGAGCATGGGTAGAACCCAGAAGGAATATTTATGAACCAAGGAAAGTATGTAGTATAAATATTTAAAATATTTGACATTATAGGATTTTTGAGGTCTAAAATCGGCCTCATAAGGGAAATAATAAAATAAGAGTTATAATAACAAAATAAAAGTTCTAAAATTTGGAGGGGAAAAAGGAAAACTATTTTTTCTTATTGTATTTTTGACATATAACCTTATCGGTTCAACCAAATTTCAAGTTTAGGGACTCCTTTGATACAAAATTCATATATTCATCCAACCCATACCTTAATTGCATAATTATGAGGTACACATGACACCCAAAAAAGAAAATTTCAATAGAAAAATGTATTTTAATATTAAAATAGATTATTTTATTGATATTTTCATTCTTGGGTGTCATTAGTTACTCATAAGTATGCAGTGTGCGTATGGATTGGATTCAAATTTAAATTCCACATCCAACGAGTCCCCAAACTCGAAGTTTGGGTGAATCCATAAGGAGATATGTCAAAAATACGATAAGAAAAAGTAGTTTTTTCTTTTTCCCTCATTTTTTTTACAAATTTTACCCTTATGGTTTACATCGTCATCTTGAATCCTATTGTTTATTTTAAATTGAATCTTAATGGTACATTTTTTTGTTTTGAGGCCCATTTTTCACCTCATAAATTACCTAATGTATGTTGGATTGTAAAGCCATGGCCAGACCCATGGATACCAATTACCTGAAGTTGTTATTTGATGAATCATCAGAGATAGAGGATATGACTCAGTACAGACAAATTATTGGGTCATTAATACATCTGAAAAATACAAGGCCGGATATATGTTTTTTTATGAACACCTTACATTAGAATCTAGTTAAACCTAAACAAGTTCACTTGGTACCTGCAACGCATGCGATGAAGTACTTAAAAGGTAGGATAGACTCTAGACTATACTATGTTAGAGATCATGACTATAGATTGTATGCTTATATGAATTCATATTGGAAACGAAGTTCCATAGAAAAAAAGAGCACCGCAGGTGGATGTTATTGTCTAGGATCTTCCATGATCTCATGCTTTTGTAAGAAACAATCTAGTGTTTCTCTCAGCATGGCTGAGAAGTACATAGAAGCTTGCTCCGCTAGTTGTGAAGAATGGCTTCATAAAATGATATATTGTAATTTTGACATGGATTTAGATATGAAAATGATTCTATGTGATAGCCAAAGTTGTATAAGGACGATACAGAATCATGTGTTCCATTATAAATCAATGCACATAGAAATCCTATATTTTTATGAGGGGCATGGTACAAAAGGGAGCTATAAAGCTTTGGTATGTGAGTACCAATGAGAAAGTTGTTGATGTGCTAACAAAGCCTCTATCTCGAGTAAATTTTGAATATTTCCATGACAAGATTGGTTTAGTCCAAAAATATTTTCCTCACAAGGAGGAACATTGATTATACTACAGGATTTCTTTGCAAGGGGGAACAACGAAGATATGGAGTCTCTTCAGAAAGGAAGAACAAGTCAAAGATATGGACTCTCCTTAGAAAGGAAGAACAGGTCAAAGATATGAACCCTCATCGGATGGGGAGTAGGTTGATTATATGGATCCTCCCTTAAAAGGGTGATTGATTATAAGTCTATCATTGATAATATGATGGAAGTGATGCTTGAGTACAAAATAGGCCAAGTGCACCTACAGATGTTGATAAGGTCTGAAATTCACTTGTGGATGATAATATCCTCTTTTGAGGATGCTATTGCAAAAAAATACCACTCTTTCTCTTTATAGTGGTCCTAGCTCTTACCAGCTAAGGATGGTACTGCAATATGATACTCTCGCATGGAGAGTGTACCTACATTCATTTTTATATGTTGTAGAATAATACTCACTTAGGAGTGGTCCTAGATTTGAAGCTGAGGATGCTCTATGATGAGTCCTTACGGATGACAAGTCCCACATTTAGTGTTAGTATATTTAGACACTTAGGAGTTAGTTAAGATCAACTTGTGTAATATATATATTAGGTCAAAGTGTGTTTCTTTAGTATGCATTAGTATGCATTTGTAAATATTCTAAACCGATGGTCACGATATGTTCTAGACATAGAGTGATCCGACGATTCAACTTCTCTTAGATCATACCTACCATTAATCCACGGATTAACATCTGATTGGTCCATGATCTCTATTTAAAGAGAATGGAGGGTCCTTGTCTAGTTGATTGATTATCAGAAGCTCATATGTAACTTTCTTTCTTTTGCATAATAAATTCCTCCAAGCAGCTATTTGGCTGGGGCCATGGACTATTTCCCTCTCAAGGGTTTTAACTGCGTGACAAACATCGGTGTGTTGATTTGGGATTTATTTGTGTGAGGAAATTTCTCAAGGTGTTTGTTCTTTTGGGAGTACCTGTGTACTTGAACATTGTATCAAAGCATTTATGAAGATCTGCTTTCGGTTTTGATCAATATTTGGAACCGATGTTGCCAAAAATTTGAAAGGGTTTCTGGTTCTAAATTTTCTGAGAATTTGTTTCCTGTGGGAGTTGTTCCATTGCATCTAGAGTGTCATTTCTATTACGAAATAGTTTTCATTTCACCGAAAATTGTTTTTGTTTGATCCAGAAACACCCATTTTGGCATATCTGAAGGTATAATGTTACAGTGATGGATTTGTTTTAATTTTTTTTAAATCTCTCATATTTTATCAGTTTGAATATTATATATTTATTGTTTTAGTCTCTAAATATTTCCTTCCCTCGTTGTGTATTCTCTTTTCTATGCACCTTGTGCAATCGCAGCGAATCAGAAATAGAAAGGGAAAGTTTTTTTCTTGTCTTCTCGGCTATGTATTCTTTTTGTTGTGCACCTTGTGCAATCATAGCAAATAAAAAACAACAAGAAAACTTAAAAACATAGACTTTTTGGGTAAGCTAATCAAAATCTAACCCCATTATGTGGAAAAAGTTCTTTTTGTTTTTTTTGTGATTTGTAGAAAAAAAGGCAAGCACGGAGAACGAGAAGGAAGAGTAAAAAAAAAACGCACCCTTCCTCTTTCCATTATTTTACATACCTTTTAAACTTAGCTCACTTGGTCCAAAGTTCATTTATTTCTTAATAGGTCTTGAGTTCAAGTCTTATTAAGCTACTTTTTAGTGCATGGAATTTCTATTTTCAAGTTATTTTATTGTAAAATTGCATCTCACTTAAATAAAATAAAATAAAAAGTGAGTAACTTAAGTCTTTTAATTTAAAGTAACATTATTGTAAAAGTTAACATCACTTATTCTACAAAAGTGATTCACTTAAAAGAAACTTTATTATACAATGATTGTCAAAGGTTGATCTTGGGAAGAGGGGGGTTCTTTTTTTTAGTTGGTCAAGTTAATATTTCCCACATCACTATTGGGGACATCTTCAACACTTTCTTTGATCAAGCATAACTTCATCATCCAAAATTAGTTTTTAGTGCCATTTTTTTTTAAAACCGCATATGTTTCCAAGCTCTTTTCATCCATACAGTTAGTTTCTATTCTTTCAGACATTATTTTATAGTATGGCTGCCCCTTCTGATATTATACTTACAAGCTCTAACTATTTCTCATAGAAATATCATATGGAGGATGTTCTGTGAAGTAGGGGAATTTTCAGGATAACCCCAGGGAAAGAAACAAAACCCACTGATGATGATAAGAAAATTAAATGGGAAAATAGATATAACAAAGCTCATGAATTGATTAGGATGTCAATCTCTACTGATTTGTGATTCCACATATCTGGAATTGATTAACCTGATAAAGCTTGGGAAAAGTTGGAATCTGTGTTTGGTAAACACAATGAAATTTGGGGTCATCAACTTGAGAATGAGTTGATTTCCTTGAATCCAAATGATTTTTCATGCATTCAAGACTATTTATCTAAGTATAAAACTCTTAGACTCTTATGTGAATAATGCAAGATAAAGAAAGAAGACAAACAATGTATTTATGATATTCTTTCCAAACTTGAACCTAGATATTCTTTTTTTGTATCTACATTCTACTCCATGAAAGAATCCTTGACGGTAGCTAGCTATCAAGAGCCTAGTATTGAATCCTTTTGTGATTCCTTAATTAGAGAACATGATAAGATCATTCATCTTGTAATAATTAACAATGCAGACACATCTAGGAAAGCCTTATTGTCCCAATAGAAAGAAAAGTCCAAGCCTCCCAAGAAAAAAAAAATTCGCAATAATAAGCCAAAAAAAGGGTCCCAAACCCTTTTAGTCAGCACCTTATTTAAAAAATGACAAAGGATCCAAGCCAAGAGGAAAGAAGACTGAGTGTCATTTCAATTTTTGTGGAAAATATAATCATGATGAATCTAAGTGTTTCAAGAAGATGGCAGCATTGGAAGCAACAATGAAGAAGCACCACATTAGCCTAGATTCGTCTTTAGAATCTACTTCTCATGGACATGCACTTTGTGCTTTTGGTTACTCTTATAGTGCATCTTCTTCTTTTACTTCAAATGAATGGCTCATTGATTCTGGAGCATCTTATCATATGGATAAGGATCAAGCCATCTTTTCTACTATGCATGAATGTAACACTAAAAAAATATTTGTTGGTGATGATAGATCTCTAAGTGTTGTAGGATTTGGAATAGTTCCAATAGAAAATGGTCATTTCAGTGATGTACTATGTGTTCCAAAAATTTCCTGCAATTTGTTATCAGTTTATCAAATTACTCATTCAGGTGAACGTAAAACTGTGACATTTACACCTCACCAAGTTGTAATCAAGGATTTTAAAAATCCTCAAAATGTCCTTGCTACTGGAACTATTAATGATATTACCAGGTTGTACAAATTTAACAACTTTGGGTCATCACCTTTTCCTTTAGTTTTTGTTTCTCATAGTGATAACTTGAGCAAACTTTGGCATGAGTGATTTGGTCACTTAAATTATCGCTAATTGCGACAACTATGTAAAGACAATATGGTGACTGTTCCTTCAATGGTATCTTGCAAGGATGGTGTTTTTTCTGATTGTATACTTGGAAAACATCATCGGGACAGTTTTGACAAACGTGCCTCTTGGCATGCCTCGATTCCCTTGGAGCTTGTGCATAGTGACTTGTGTGGCCCTCTTCCATCTGCTTCCTTTTTTGGTTTCAAATATTTATTAACTTTCATTGATGACTACTCCATACACAGTTCGGTTTACTTCCTAAAACTTAAGAGAGAAGTATTTAACATGTTATTGGCGTGCAAGGACCTTGTTGAAAAATAATATGGTCATCAAATTATTAAGTTAAGATCTAACAATGGAGGAGAATATGTTAACAACAAGTTCACTACTTTCTACACTGAACAAGGAATCCAACAACAACACACTATTCCATATACACCACAAAAAAATGGTGTAGCTGAACGAAAGAACCGCACTTTAAAATAAATGGCTAATTATATGATCCAATCTAAGGGACAAAGTCTTCAATATTGGGTTGAGGCCATAAATTGTGCAAATTACATAGTTAATCGCACACCCACTAAATTTTTACAAGGTATAACATTGGAATAAGAATGAATTAAAATTAATCGAGATGTAAGTCACTTTCATGTGTTTGGTTGTGAAGCATGGGCTCACATTTCAGCTGAAAAATGGAAAGAATTATAGCCTAAAAGTGAAAAGTGCATATTTGATGGATATTCTGAAGATGTAAAAGGTTAAATACTTCTTCAGCCACATTCTCATGATATAATCATTAGAAGAGATGTTAAATTTGATGAAAATATCTTGTCCTACAAACCTAACTTGAAGGGTGTGCCATCTTTGGCCTGCGAGCCTGATTTGGTGATTCTGCCTTCTTCTCCTTCTTCCAACTTCCTTGACAGGTTTCCAACTCCAGTTTTTGATGATGACAATAAGGATGGAAATCCACCTCCTCCTTCTCATGTTCCTCTATTTGCATCAACACCAATGCTTCCTTGATGGGTCCATTCAACATGTGAAGCAGCTAGTGATATTGCCGATGATCCCAGAGATCAACGTTGAAAACGTTATCAGTTTCAGCGAGCCTCTTATATTTTGGCTCAAGTTTCTGAGAATCATGACCAAAAACTTTTGCAGAAGCTTCATGAAATCTAGATTGGAATGAAACTATGGATGAAGAATATCATTCCTTAATGGCGAACGATACTTGGGATCTTGTTCCTCTTCCAAAAGGAAGAAAACTTGTCAGATGTAAATGGGTCTACATAACTAAGTATGCATCATATGGAAGTGTTGAAATACTTAAGGCAAGGTTAGTTGCAAAAGTTTTTTCCCAAGTTGAAGGGATTGACTACAATGAAACCTTTTCTCCTATCGCAAAAATGAACTCCATCCACCTTGTCCTTTCCCTTGCAGCCTTACATAACTGGGAATTCCATCAAATGGATGCCAAGTATGCCTTTTTACATGGTTATTTACAGGAGGAAATTTACATGGAACAACCTCCTGGATATGTTTAGGATAACTCTATCCTTTTATATCTCCTTAAGAAATCCTTATATGGCATTAAGCAAGCTCCTAGAGATTGGTATGCCAAAATGGATAGCTTTCTCCTTGACACTTGTTTTTCTAGATGCCATTTTGACCCCAATGTCTATACCAAGAAAGTAGGAAACCATATCATCATACTTGTTCTTTATGTTGATGATCTTATCCTTACTAGTAGTGGCCCTAAACTTATAACCCATGTGAAATCTAGTCTTAAGAAAATTTTTGAAATGCCAAGCTTAGGACATTTGCATTATTTTATTGGTCTCCAAGTCTTGCAAACCAAATAAGGAATATTTCTTTCCCAGTATCAGTATGCTTGGGACCTTCTTTGTCGCTTCCACATGGAATATTGTAAACCAGCCCCTTCTCCCTTCCAGTCTGGATTCAAACTTTCTACCACTAGTACTTCCCCTGAAGTAGATGCCACCATGTATCATCAGCTTATTGGTAGTCTCTTATACTTGACTCATTTTTATCCTAACCTTTCCTTTGTCATTGGTCATGTTTCTTGTTATATGAAAACACCTCATGACAGTTACTGGAAAGAAACAAAAATAATACTTGAATATAGTCGAGGTATAATTCAGTTTGGGATTCATTACAGTACAGGGAGGGAACCTTTGTTGGTTGGTTTCACTGATTCAGATTGGGCTAGTGATCTTGATGATCGAAAGCCTACTACAAGTTATGTTTTCAGTCTAGGATCTGGACCTGTCACTTGGGATTGTAAGAAACAACACGCTCTTTCTCTCTTTTCAGTAGAAGAAGAATATCGATCCATAGTTAATGCTAGTCGAGAAGCTTTATGGCTTCGATAGATCCTTTCAGAATTTTGATTCGAGCAGCAACAAACTACTTCACTTTGGTGTGATAATCAAAGTGCCATCAAGCTTACCAAAGATCTAGTTCTACATCAATGCAGAAAACACATTGAGATACACATGCACTTCATTATAAATGTTGTTCATGATCATGTTATTGAAGTGCTCTATTTCCCTATAGATGATCAAGTTGTAGACATCTTCACCAAGTCTCTTATAGAAGCAATTTTTTCTAAACTCGATCTATGTTAGGAGTTCAGGAATGTGTCCTTACAGGAGGATAGGCTCTAATGCCTCCTTCCTTATCATAGTAGTGTCACTTTTGTAAATCCTTCAATCCTATCCCAAGTTGTTCTTAAGGGGGGATGTTAGGATATTTAGACACTTAAGATTTAGTTAAGATCAACTTGTGTAATATATCCATTATATCCGTTAGTTAAAAGTGTGTTTCTTTAGTATGCATTAGTATGCATTTGTAGATATTCTAATCTGATGGTCACGATATGTTCTAGACATAGAGTGATCTGATGGTTCAAATTCTCTTAGATCATACCTACCATTTATCTATGGCTTAACACATGATTGGTCCATGATCTCTATTTAAAGAGGATGGAGGGTGCTTGGCTAGTTGATCGATTATGAGAAACTCATATGTAACTTTATTTCTTTTGCATAATAAATTTCTCCAAGTAGCTATTTGGCTGGGGCCATGGACTGTTTCCCTCTTGCGGGTTCTAACCATGTGACAAACATCGGTGTGTTGATCTGGGATCTATTTGTGTGAAGCTGTTTCTCAAGGTGTTCGATCTTTTGGGAGTACCCTCTGTACCCAAACATTTAGGTATGGACGAGATCTATAGTTTCACATGATACTCTCGCATGGAGAGTGTACCTACATTCGTTTGTATATGTCATAGAATAACACTAGCTTAGGAGTGGTCCTATATTTGAATCTAAGGATGCTCTATGATGAGTCCTTACAGATGAAAGGTCCTGCATTTAGGTGCAGATGATATCTACAGATGTAAATGAATCTCTCGCATGGAGATTTTCCTACATGCACATGTATATGATATAGTATAGCACTCTCTTGGAGTGGTCCTGACTCTAACAGGATGACGATGGTCTATGATGAGTCATTTTGGATGATGAGGTTCTACATTCATTTGTGGACAATCAAGCTAGTTGATACTATGGAACCTTCTCATTAAGGGGGAGTAGGATTATGAGGATTGCATCATCCCTTAACCTATGTACTAAATTGATAGGGATTGATCATCCTAAAAATATATCATGTGTACTGTAAGTAGTGTTGTGACAAAGGACTGAGAAGATCAAATTGATGGTACAAAGGATCAAGAAGATCAAAATGTTGTTGCAAAGGATCGAGAAGATTGAAGTGATGCTGCAAAAAATTGAGACGATCAACATGTTTCTACAAAGGATAACAATATCTAAGTGCTGCTACAATGGATTGAAATATCAAAGTGTTGCTGCAAAAGGATCAAGTGATCAAGTTTTGCAGAAGATGAAGACTCAGTGATGGAGACGCTGATGTTATAGTACTAAATAAATTGAAGAGTAACTGTTTCAATTACTAATGATTGTTGAAAACTTCCTATGACACATATTTATTATCTTGATACTACTAAATATTCTCTCTTGTTACTCCTATAGTTGATGATTTTATTGTCAGTAGAATACCCTTCTTGTTAAGGGGGGGTGTTGAAATATTGTAACTTCAAAGGATATTATAAATGTATTTTATTGAGGTACCCTAAGGGGTATGTTATATTCCTCTGTCGAGATGTTATTATTATAATTTTTCATCATAGAGTCAGGAAGTAAATCCTCCATTGTAATACAGTTCAATAATACCCTAATGAATATAATATAATATTGTTTTCAGTCTTCCTATGTGAAGCTATCCCGGTAATTTTAGTGGGGATGACTTGTTAGGGTAAAATTCAAGTGACTTAAAGTGTATAAATAGAGGAGTTAGGATCCTCATTACAACATACATACACACACTTGTGTAACACATAGGAGAGAGAGATACATACCATCAAGGAGGAGAATACTTGTTTTTTGGGTTTTATCTTATACATATATATAGAGTAATTTTTTCTTGATTTTCTTCCCCTTGAGAGTTTTCCTAGATAAATATTGTGTCTATATTGTGATTGTGCTTATTTCAGTGATTCTGTATATTCTATTGTCATGAATTTGGATTAAACACTAATAATATCTATCTAAGAATATGAAATATTAATATTTCTGAGGCGACTCTCTGGTATCATGGTATAGCAAGAAGAAATCCTTAGTATCCTTATCATCAACAGAAGAAAAATATATTGCAACATGAGCATTTTGTACTCATATCCTTTAGATGAAGCAGATACTGCAAGACATACAGGTAACATATGATAAGCCAATTCTAATTTTATGTGACAACACAAGTTCCATTAACATCTCCAAGAATATGGTATTGCGCTACAAGACAAATCCCATTCCTATCAAATATCACTTTCTTCGAGAACAAGTCACAAAAAATAGCATCAAGTTGGAATATATTGGGACAAAAAATAATATACCACATATATTCACCAAGCCACTTCTTAGAGAGTTTTTTGACTTTTGATAAAAATTGGGGGTACTTACATCCTCACACTAAATTCTATCCTATTCAAGAAATAGTAATTGAGAAATATTACTATGACAGAGAGAAACATTGTCAAAAATAGTACCCTTTTCCATTGATTCCAAAGGGGGAGAAAAGTTATGAACAAGGGAATTCTGTTCTCAGGGGGGGTTTTTGTGTTTTCATCAATGAAAAAGGGGGACATTATTGATTAAGTTGCCATTGATGACAATATTTTATGAACATTGAGGTCACATTGGTGTCAATAGTGCTTGAGATTCAAGTTTTTGTGTGTCTCAAAGGATCTCTTTTGTGGTTTTCCAAGCCCAATATTGAAGTCCTTAGGGCCTTGGGACAATGGAAAAGGTCCTAGTTACCTACTAAATTTGTAGATTCTTATAGGTGTGTCTTGGTCCCCTTTGAAGTACAATTAATGGTCTATGTGTCTTCTTGTACTTGATTGGTCATGTTGTAGATTAGTATTTTACACATTTTCGTGTTCCCCTCCTAATTTCAGCTTAGCCTATTGATGAATCCATTCATCTTAAGAAATGACCCATAGTGTGTTCATTTAAAATAACATAATTGATGAATCTTGAATCCTTTGAACATAGTTGTTAACCGTTTGACTTGACTTGGTTTATGGTTTGGGTTTTGGCATCCTTATGAGGTATTTGACATCCTCAACAAATTAAAGAATTTAAGGGTATTATACAAAGTAATTACAGATAATCCCATCAAAGAGAGATTATCCTCATCAATCCATTTTCATTGATATGTGGATCATCTGCTAACTCCTCACAATTGAAGAGATTTTATTTTTTGAAGTCTAATGAATCAATAATGAATTAATTAATGAATAAAATTTTAAGCAAGCACTAGGAGGTCAGATCACTAATAAATAATTAACTTATAAATTAATTAAATTACATCACAAGTTGGCTCCAAAACTTTTGTAATTAATATCATTTGAAAACAATATAATTTTTTTTTTATCCACAAAAAAAATGCAAGCAAGTGAATAGTGATTTTTGCTCTGCTGAGGGAGAAAAAAATTCAGTGGAAAAGAGTTATCAGCAGCAATAGTAAATTACATTTATTTTCAAATTTTGGGTGAGATAAAACATATAATTTGTTTATAATTTTTCTTATCCTATCTTAGGAAGATACCATAGTCCTTTGGTTAAAGGAGGTCAACCAAATCACAGCAGTGAGACATGAGGTTTTGTTTTTACACCAAAGATAAATTTTTGGTCAATTTTCTTAGTTGAGTTTTGGAGGAGTTATAGTTAGCTTATCATAAAGTCAACAAGTGTTGATGATTATTTTTATTCCTAAATTATATGCTAGATCAGAAGTACAAAATGATATCTTTTACATGGTCCTGAAGTGGAGCTTCCACAATCCAAATTTTGCAGACGTGACTTAGTCCAAAATTTAAACACTATGAATTTCGCAAAGCTTCCATACTCTAAGATTTAAACAGTTCAAATTTAGAAAATCTACAATATTATGAAATTTACAGACCTACAACTATCTGAATTTTACAAAGATTCCATAGTTTGATTTTTTGTTGACTAGCTACAGCTCAAGTTTCTTTGAGAAACCATAGTTTGAATTTGTGAACAATCTCAGTTGGGGTTTTGATCTACCACAATCTAAAGGTTTTTAACAATATTCCATAATCTAATCCTTTACATAAGATCTGAGTTAAAATAAGTGGATATGAGTTTGATAAGGTTTTGAATAAATTCATCTAAGCTATGTCCTGATAACTATTGTTACAAAGAACCTACAAGACTAAGTATTGAGACTGAGTTCCTAAGCATGATTGAATAAGTTTGATATGCCATCTAGTCAACAACAACTTGTATTTCTTCTATAATGGAGGTAGGGTGGAGCACGAAAAGGACTCTTTTTTCCATTGGAAATTTTTATCTTGTCTAGGGTGTAGAAGCATCCTTTCAATAGAGCTGATAAAGTCATAGATTGGAGACTCTTGAGATACAAATGGAAAGATCAATCCAAATTCACTGAACTTCAATAATAATACATTCAGGAATCCATAGGTAATATGGGATTCTAAGAAACATAATGGAAATGAGTGGAAACCTCCCCCTTTATCTTTCAATATTTCTCGTACTTCCTCACTGATTATGTGTAGTGTCACATCAAAGTATCCTTACAAAATTGTGTATTCTTTGCAAGGTATGTTTAAACTACTGTGATATGTTGAATACACAGTGATATAAATGTTTACATAGTGACCTGTTTCAATATGCATGATTATCCATAGTAGGTATGATTATATATGCATGAAATATTTATACACTATTTAGTATGTAAGTTTAAAAAATGATGTGATGTTAATGATGGGCTATAAAATTTTGCACAATGATGCACGAGAGAAGTTTAAACATATATGATAGTGATGAGAAAGAGTGATCTGATGTACTATGAAGTATATGAACAATTTGCTGTGGTGAAATGATATGACACATGATAGTGACACAGTTTGATATGAGTACATGAAATACACATTGAGTGCATTGATAAGGTTTTACAGGTCCCCAAGTTCAGAAGTTGAAATTCATTATTCTTTAGGGTGGCAGGGTGGTTTTAATGCTTACAGTTATAGTTGTGATTTGAAATGTTGTAGAAGATCAATGTCTTAGGGGTTGGACCCCCTTCTAATTTTTGCTAGAAAAATTGTATAAGAATTGTAACTCCAATTGTTGTTGGATCAAATCTTACTATAAAATTCTTCTATCATTTTTCTCCCAGAGCTTGGGTTTCCACCTAAAAATTATGTGTAATATGGATTTTGTTGTGATCTTTATATGATGGTGTGAAGATGTTATATTGATGATCTAACTATCATAAATTTCTCTAAATAAAATTTAAAAGTATTTTACATTGATTTAACCCCCCTCTAAGTGCACCTGGGTGACTAGCATCTCCCTCTCTCTCTCTATCTCCATCCCTCCCCATCTATATCCCTATCTCCCTCCATCTCTCTTCCTCTCTCTCTCTGTCTACCTCTCGCTCTCTCCATAAATATCCCTTCCTTCTCCTCTCTCTATTTATCTCTCTCTCTCCCTCTCTCTCTCTCCCTCTCTCTCCCTCCCTCTATCTCTACATATCTCTCTCTCCCCTTCCCTTTCCAGTTACCTTTCTCCCTAACCCCCTCTCGAACTCCCTCCCTTCCGCTTGATAAACCTCTATCCCTAAAACTCACATATTTTTCTATCTATATTTCTCTCCCTCCCCCTCAATCCATCTATGCCTTGCTACCTCTCTCTCTTTATCTCTTGCTCTCTCTCTCTTCACTTCACCCACCCCCTCCCCCTTTCCCTCTCATTCTCTATATCCCTCTCCCTCTCTCTCTCTCTCTCTCTCTCTCTCTCTCTCTCTCCCTCTCTCTCTCTCTCTATATATATATATATATATATATATATATATCCATATTTCTCTCCCCCTCTCTCTAGCCATTTACCTCTCCATACCCCTCTCTCTATCTATTTTCCCTTCCCAATCTCTCTCTCTCTCTCTCTCTATATATATATATATCTATCTATATATATCTCTTCCTCTATCTCTCTCCCCCCTCCCCCTTTATCCCTCGTCATCCCCCTCTCCCACTCTCTCTCCCTCCCTCTCTCCATATCTGCCTTGATCCATCCCTTTCTCTCTCTATCTACCTCTCTACCTCTCTCTCTCACACACACTCTCCACCTTCTCCCCCTCTCCCTCTCCCTCTTCCTCCCTCTCTCTCTCTCACTTCCTCCATACCTCTCTCTCTCCCTCCATCCCTCCCTTTATCAATCCATCCCTCTCTCTACATTTATCTTCATCACTTCCTCTCCCCCCCTCTCTCTCTATGTCTCTCTCTCTCT
>LPNX010498478.1:526309-537156 GCA_001517045.1 Pseudotsuga menziesii
CTCTCTCTCTTTCTCTCTCTGTGTGTGTGTCTCTCTCTCTCTCTCTTCCTCTCTATCTCCCTATCCCCTTCATGTTCTCTACATCCTCCGCCCCTCTCTCTCTCTATATATAATATATATATCTTGCTATCTCTCTCTCCCTCTCTCCCTCTCTCTCTCTCTCTCTACCCCTCACTCTCTCCTCTCCCACCATATTTATCTCTCGCTCCCTCCCTCTCCTTCCCTCTCCCACTTCCCCTCTCTCTCCTTCCCTCTAACTCCATCTCTCTCTCTCTCTCTCTCTCTCTCTCACTGGGATCCTCTCCCTCTTCTTCTCTCTCTATCTCTCCCATTCCCTCTCCCTCTCCCTCCTTCCCTTCCTCCATCTATCCATCTCTCTCTCTCTCCCCCCTTTCCATCCCTTCCTCCATCGCCCTCTCAATACATATCTCCCTCCCTCCCTCTCTCTTTATCTCTCTCCCTCTCTCTCTCTCTCTCTATCTCTCTCTCTCTATGTGTGTGTGTGTGTGTCAACATCACTCACCCCCTCCCCATATCCATCCCCCTTTTCCCTCCCCTCCCCCCTCTCTCTTTCTCCCTCTCTCTGTCTCTCCCTCCCTCTTTCTCTCTCCCTCTCACTCACTCCCTCACTCTCCATCCCCCAACTCTCTCTCTCTATCTCTCTCTCTTCCCTTCCATCGCTACCTCCCTCTCTCCTTGACCCCTATTCTCCCCATTCCTTGCCATCTCATTGTCATTTATAATAACTAATGCACCATGTGTCATCCCATCCATGGGAATCGTGTCTGCTCTTTCCTATGCTTAGAATTAAGAGTGTAGTTGAGTTTTGATTTCATGAGGCCCTAGTCTATATCTAACATCCTCCTCATATTCAATTCCCTCATTGGCAAGAAAGTCCACCACCTTTTATGGATGAACGTTTCACATGAGAGGGATGCTAGTAATAGTGGATCCCTACTAGAGATGGCCCACTGAGGCAAGTAAATGATCCAACCTCTAGCCAGTTAGGATTTTAGCATGGATTCTACCATTATGAAGTTGACAAATCATGTCTATCAGTATTTTGGAGTCTCCCTGTACAACCACATAGGAGAAGCTTTACTAATGGGCGATGCTTATTCTAGTAAGTAAGTGCCATAATTTTGTTTTGTTATTGGATTCCATGGATAGGATTCCAATATAAGTGCTCGAGATATTCCCTTTCTAATTTTGGAAGAAACCTCCAACCAGCTTTCCCTGGGTTCCCTTTGAAAGCTCCATCAAAATTAAAATTTATGAATCGAGCATCTAGAGGTGACGAGGTTGAGGCGTTTATGGGGAAAAGAGGAGGGGGTTTTCCATTCTTAATGAAGGAGGATGAGCGATCCATATCTTGATAATTTTGGTTTCTCTACTTCTCTAGCTAAATATTCCTTGAACCAAGGAAGAATCAATATCATTTTCACTATGTTATGTTTGATGAGAGCCCATAACTATTGTTGTGAATGTTTTGATTCTTTATAAATTATTTTGTCTCTTTGTTTCCAAATTTCCTACATGATGAAGCCTCAAATAAGCTTCTAAATTTTGTTTAGAATAGGATTCTTGAAAATTTTAGGTCTGCAAGACTTGAGGGTTCCTATAAAACATTTCTTCTTGCACATACTTTCTCTCATGATAGCTACCATCTGGTCCCAAACCTATGAGAAAAAAGGAAATTCATCTAATAGATTATTGTTAGTTTCAACATTTTCCTTGTAGAGGTGACAGAAAGAGGTTCCCTTGAAGCCTCTTTTTAGCAGATTTTCCTAAGTAAGAATTTGTCCTCTCACAACAATATAGAGAAAGAAATTGATATTAGGCCAAGAACCAAAATTCCCAATTTTTTCCCATAGGGAATCCTTGTTGAGAAGGATCTCCCCATATTTTAAATGATAGGCTTCCTTGATTAAGAAATTTCCTGGAGTGGAATATCCACAACGCAATATATCAAGGACATGTTTGCTTTTGATTTTTTGCTGACTAATATCATCAATCCGAGGTCGAATGTTGGTTTGTTTTGGAAGGTTGAGTTCTTATTTAGTGAGCTTCCTAGTCCGTCGGTGCCCTACTTCATTCATATGTTTCCAATAATGTTGTTCCAAGTGGTTCTGAGGATTATTCATATTATCCATAATTTCCTATAGCTCCTCTTTTTTTTCTGTAGTTTAGGGAGATGATTCGAGGAACCCTTCCATATATGAGAAGAGGCCCCATTCAATATTTCCCCAAAATAGTTCTCCTTGATAAGAATTTGATGGTACCAAGATGTGTTCCAATTTAGAGTTCCCTACCTTTTCTCATTGAATCTAATGATTAAGTATCCTTATTTGATTCACATGGTGTATTTATATATCCAAAATTGATCCCCTCTATCATTGGGCCTCTTTATCCATCACCACCATGTCGTGTAACTTAAAACTTGATTCATTATTTATGGATATGTTAATATAAGGAATACAACACTCTTCAGAGTGAAAAGGTTTGGCCACTTAATCAAGTCCCATTTTTGCTCCTATCCAGCACACAACCAAAAAATAAAATTGGATGGCTCTAATCTCCTTGAGGACCATATTTAGAGAATCAAGATCTATGAAGAGATACCAAGGTATGGTCTACACAAATGACTTCAGTAAAAAAATATGGCTATGGAGGTTTAGAACACATAAAGTCTAGTTAGAAAGACATTTTTCCAAGGAAGAAAGGAGATATTCCTAAGAGAAATTTTGGAGGGAATTATCAATTAAAGGAATGCCGAGGTATTCAGAACAAAGGTGCTCCTAGTAAAGCCCGCAATTCTAGGAATGTGTATTATAATAGCCAGGGGAGTGTTAAATAAAAATATCTAGGATTTGGTTCTATTGATCAAAGTGCCTAAAGCTTCACACAAATCAGTGTGAATTGATTGAATGCAATTGGATTCATATACTAAAGGGACACCCATCGGGAGTATGTCATCAACAAACTAGCTATGGGAGGGGGGAGGGTTTAATTCATGTAGTGGTAGGCCTACAAGGGAGTTATTATTAAGGGGTGACTTTATTATCCTTCTAATAAATTCCACCATAAGAATGAAGAGTACCACTGAGCAAGATGGAAAATATGGCGGAAGATGTAAGGTTGAGAACCCAGTTTATCAAGCCATTATCAAAACCAAAGTCTTTAAAAACTTCATGCATGTAGTTGCAGCTAATTTGATCAAAATATTCTAAAATATCCAACTTTATAAGA
This sequence comes from Pseudotsuga menziesii, assembly GCA_001517045.1. Classification (NCBI taxonomy): domain Eukaryota; kingdom Viridiplantae; phylum Streptophyta; class Pinopsida; order Pinales; family Pinaceae; genus Pseudotsuga; species Pseudotsuga menziesii. The sequence continues at coordinate 529,559 of LPNX010498478.1, forward strand.
ATACCTGTAGTGAATGTAGTCCTTAGGGAGTGAACAAATTCATGAGACGAAATACCGTTGTCCATATCTTGTTTTCTCCAAACAGATAAGATTTGGTAAAAGAGGCTTTAAGCATATAGCAATGAATTTAGTGATGAGTTTGTATATGTCATCGAAGTGTATGATGGGGATAAAGTTATTGGGATCAGAAGCTTTATATTCCTTCGGGATGAGTGAAAGGAAGGTATCATTTAGAGCTGATAAGACATCTTGAGAATCTATTGAATCTTCCATAAGCTCCAAGAACTCTTCCTTGAATACACACCAACATATATGGAAATATCAGTTGTGAATCCATTTGGTACAGGATATTTTACCAACTCCATTTCTTTCATCACCACATCAACCTCCTCTTTGCAAATTATCCTCATTAGAGTGTGGTTTTTCTCTCTTGTGGAAATATTGGGAATGTGTTGTGTTATTTTACTTATGGAATTTCCTCTACCAGCCACATGCTCTGTACCATAAGATTTTTGTAGAAAGTGATCATCTTATTTTCAATGGAATCTCAGTAAATGATCAAGTATCCCTAATTAGTCTCGAGCTTGTTGATTTTGTTGGTGTGTATTTGTTGAAAAGTTGATTGGTGGAAGAATTTCATATTTCTTTCCTCGTCCTTGAGCCATTGGACTCTACTTTTTTCCATAAGGTTGTTTTCTCGGAATTGCATTCTGTGATTTGAAGATTGATGGATCGATCTATTTCCTCACGGTCTAGAGTACTTCCCTTGGATATTATATCTTGTTGCAATTTCTTCATCTGGGTATCCACGTCCCAATGTGTTTGGAATATGTTACCAAATCTATGTTTGTTCTAATATTTTATTTTTCTTTTGAATTTCTTGATATTTTACTGAAATCGAAACATGAAAGAGCCAATGTGTATGGTTGATTACTCCCACCATTGTTCACAATTGTCTTGGAATTCCTTATTGGAGAGCCAAAACTTTTCAAACCTCAAAGTCCTATACCATGTTGGGCTGCCAACATCCACTACCTGTTGTATGGGAAAATGATCCAAGCCACTCGGAAGGAGAATGTTAGAGTCAATGACCTCCCTAGACATGAGTAGAGATTCTAACAAGGAATCCATAAATCCTACATGCTATATGATTTGTTCCCTATCTTCTATTGTTCCATGTGAAGGTACCATTCAAGGGATTCGAATCTGTAAGATTTAGAACTATAATGAGACTCGAAAATGATTCTGTATCTTTGTTGAGATGTTGAATCCACTGTTCTTCTCATACAAGGAGGTGATGATGTTGAAATATCCCCCTTTGATCTAGATTTCAGCATTCATCATATTCTTCAGATGATCTAGGCTCTAAAGGAAGGTGATTTTTTTAGGAAGAAAATGTAGTCCATAAAAATTTGTAAGGAATTCACAAATTCCTTTTTACAAGGTTTTGACTATAATGGAAAGTGACTAGAATTTTGAGAAGGATAAGAGAATATTTCTTTAATTTGGATTCCATAGAATGGCTAGTATTCTTGGTTTTCCCTTGACATCCATAGCAGTAAAATCACTATTTATCCAACATCAGGGTAAAATTATGTGGGCATCCTCCTCCAAGCATTTTGTTTCCTGAAGAAGGAGAATATTTGGTTGTTCCTTCGTGATAATTTTCCATAGGATTCATTGATTTCTCCTACTGTTTATACCCCTAATATTCCTAGATTGCATCTTCATTTTGGTAATGGATTTGAATAAATGGGTGAGAAAGTGCATGCTAGAACTTCCATTTCACCCAAATTTACCATTATATGCCAAAAATCCTCCATTAGCTTCTTTTTGGAATTTATTACTTTTTCTTATCCAATTTGCTTTTTTTTTGGGTGGATTTGCTTGAACCTTAGGCTAGTCCTAGGTTCATTTTGGCTCGAGATGTTTCCTCTAGTTGGTTTTTGAGAAATACACTATGGACATTCTAGAGATTCTCAAGAAGTAGTACTACATAATCACATTTTCTACAAGCCTCCACAATGTTATCCAATTTAATACCTGCTAATTCATTCTCATTATATTCAAAATGTAGATGATTACCCCCCTCCATATTGATGGCCACCTAAGTGTTTGGTGGTAGTATTTGATGAATATTGGTATTCATTGACATAGTTGAAGGATGCAGTTGCACCTCTAGGGTTTCCATGATTTCTTCTCCCTCTGATATCGATGGTTCTTCTTACTATTATTCCTTTATTATAATTCATATTGTGTCCTATGTTTATGGTAAGAGATCCTCAAAATTGTTCTTGGTATGAAATACTTTCCCTGCATTACCTCCTTCCCTTCTATGAGCAGTTCATTTTTTGAGTTTGGAATGGGATATAATTTCCTTGTCGTTTCCATTTCCAATGTTTGAGGTCTTCGGGGCATTGTTTAGAGGGAAGTACCAAAATAGATGACCATGAATATGGAATTTTCGGCTCCTGAAAGGTGTATGCTCATAATCTATTGTCTGGATCCAATCCTCATCTTTCCACGTGAGACATATTTCGCTTGGGAGCGCCTTAGATATGTTCAAATAAACATAGATTATAACATATGAAGTATACTGATGAACTTTAGTGGCTTCAGATATTTTAACAAAATTACCCAAGGTGTTTCAAATTCCTTCCATCATTTCTAGCAGCCAAAATTCTAACGGCAAGGAATAAATCCTAATCCAAACTAGGACATAGGTAAAATCCTCCTTGTATGGGATGAGTTTTTCATTCCAGTCACATAAAATAGACCCGCAAATTGTATAAGTATCGGTATTTTTCAAATATTTGGTCTCAGTATTCCATATTGTGGAAAGTATCAGTGAAATAACCCTTAGATACTAGGCATAGGTCATAATGGAATTTAGGATTCGACCATATTGATACAAGCCATGAGATAAATTCTTGCTTAGAGGGCCAAAGCCCTAAATTTTTTTTATTAAGGAATGATCCTTCATAAATTGTTTATATCCTTCATGGCGGTCTGACTTTACCTCATGTTAGGGAATTTCTATTTTTTGGGATATGCATTTTCCAGGTTTGGATTCCCAACCCACCTTTTGATTCTAGGATGAGAAAATATTTTCCCCTTCCTTACATTTTTCTGTGCACATTATTGATTACATCATCCTTTGATTTAGGTTATTGTTGTTGTATTTTGCATGGAGGAGTGTCACCAACTAGTGGAGATGAAGATTTCCATCCTGTCGCATCTTGAAAGGAGAAGGGAGAAGGAGGACCTCCTCCTGATGCATGTCATAATTGAGAAAACAATCTTGCAAGGAGTAATGGTGAAGGTAAGATCCAAGATACATGAGGAAGGTTTGTAGAGATCTTCAAACCCTCATTCAAAATGAAGAAACCCTAGTATCAGTATCCCTCATCATCATCTAACCTTCTCTAGCAAGAGAAATTATAATATTTGAACTTATGATAATTAAAGAGGAAACAAATTTAACCATTAAGCTCACTTAAATTTTCTATTCATAATTGAATGAAGTTTAGTTGAATCAACATAAGTTTTATTTAAAGTTGATGCAAAATTGTTGTTTTATATGAACCATTTCCATGTGTTTTTTTATTTTTTCTTTTAGGTAAGTAGCCATGGGGGATTTAAACTTGTGACCTTCAATTTGCAACTTTTTATTTCAATTACTCATTACCAATTTCTCTAACCATTGTGGGAACATTTCCCTGTGTTTTTAACTAAATATTTCCATAAGTCAATTTTAAATATAGTTATTCCATATTGAACGAATAAGTGGTTTTCCATTAGAGCAATTGAAGTTTGTGTTCATGGATTTTTTTCTCTACATTGAATCAAAAAATCCAGATGGGAAGATGATTTTTTTCCACATAAATATTATAATAAGATTGAAATGAATTATAAAGTATAACATAAATAATGGTAAACACTATTTAATAGCAATGATATATAAGAATAACTTAAGGGGTTGCAAGTGTGGGGTCTTTCAATAACCCCTATCCTTAATGCAAGGAATACATATTGCTAAACACTTGAAAATATAGACTCTTTGAATATTTGGATATTCTGCAATCATAATTCCATGGATGGTCTCCTTCTCCCTTACTCATGATCATTTTTCAAGAAGAAGAATATCACAAATGTTTATGAACACTCAAGTATTGAAAAATGTTCTTTTATCAAATCAAGGCTTAAAATAATACAGAAATAGAATGGATAATAATGCTTTTCATAACCCCTATTTTCTATTGAATAAAATTAGGTGTAGTATATTCCACTCTTTACCCTAAGTTCAAGACTCCACCAAATTCAATTAATTTTATTAAAGACCTAGATAAGTGGCTCATTGATTACATGTGTAACACAATAATGATACCAGTCCCATATGCTCATATTCCCTTCACCTCACACCCATTATGGTTAATTAAGTTCAAAATAATAGGATCAACTAAGTTGTGTGGTTTTACTCTTCCTGTAACCCTACCTGGTACAAATTATCCATATCCTCTACAGTGTAGGGTAATTTGGATTTTCATTATCGTCAAGGTTGTAAGGAAATAAACACACTTCCCTATGAGAGGACCGGATATTGATGAGAACATCTATGGATTATGTAGGCTGGGTGAATCTCAAGCGACCCAACCTAAGAACAAAATGCAACCTAGTAATTGTTCAACATATTGTAGAAAATATGTTGAGTGGAATTTATGTTTGTTTATGCATATTGCAATTGGTATTGGATTAGGTATTTAATATCCTGTGCTTGGAATAGCCGTCACCAACACAAATAGTAGTCATTGTTAAAAAAAAACTCTCTATAAAATAAGCCGCGGATGATGCACATTTATGAGCTCCTTTAAGAAACTTTACTTACCACATTAATCTGAAAAATCAGGGAACCATTGAATTCAAGACATAATTAGGGGTAGTTGTAAAACATATTTTTAAGACAATGTAAAAACAAAAAATATAGAAAATAAAATAAGCTTTCATAATATATAATTTTTTTTTTTTTAAATCTTATGTAGATTAAAAAAAAAAAAAATCACAACAATATAACATATATGTGTGTGTGCATGCAACACTATATGAACTAAATGATATTATTTTTGCATATAATTATGTACATACATAGAGGACATATTGTTCTAGTGCAACAATATTTTTCCAAAATTATTCATGATGTTTCATTTTTTATGATATATTGAAGTAAAAAAACCTTGAAAAAAAAGATGGTGCATGCACATGCAACACTTTAAGGGAATAACCTAATTTTTTTTTTTTATACGAGTCTATAGAATTTTATCTCTTCTAGTGCCCCATATAATTTGTTTGAGAAATGGTGAATGCAGTAAAAAATTAGAGCCAAAAGAACACATTGTTGTATTTTGGAATCATGACGCCTGTCACTTCAAAATTTAATAAAAATTAGAAAAATAAAAAAAATTATATGAACAAATTATTTATTTAGAATATGTAGAACCTACTCTACATTTTTTTCAATTTTATAAAAAATTATGATGGTTTTAATAGTAGAAAGTGTTGATGAAATCAAGCTAGTGGAGAAAGTTTTGGAGGAAAGCTGTTAGGTCTATTTTTTTTGTCCTCACCAATAGCTTTGTTAGTTTGAACCTAATTCTAAACCAGTCACTCATGCCAAAATTTGAAACTCAAATAATATACATGTGTTACAAAATGCATATGTGAAAAAACATGTATGTGTTATCTCTCTTTGTGGAATATTCTACAACTAAAGCTATATCCTACTCTTCTATTTCTATGGGTTGGGTGAATCCTAATTGACATAAAACAAACCAACTATCACAATAATCATAATATCTTAATCCTTCTTTCATGGAGTTTGAGAAGGGGAGGAAGGGAGGAGAATACCTCTTGTAGCCTTGAAGTTTGATGGAGTTCCTTGCATCTCATACAATATCCTTCAAATGTACAAATATCACCACAAAATATTTACTACTATCCTACCAAACTATCTTTAAGAAATTTAGGTTATATCTACTTTCCTACCAATTCTAACTCAACATCAAACTTGAAGGGAAAACATTGAACAAGAATTGGGAATAAAATTGAATTGATTCATATAATAAATGAACATGAATAAATACTTGCAACCCTTGAAGGATCCTGTAACACACCTAGCACTGGAAAATAAATATTTTTATTTATTTCGGGGAACATTATGTTAAATTTATTGTAAAATGTTTTATGACCAAGTTGGTCAAGGATGATTGTAATGGAATATTTATTTATTTTAATAATGAAATATAAGAGACACCTATCCAAAGGAGACCGTTGAAAGAGTGTTCAATAAAACACTAGGAGGAATGAGCAGTTGTAGAAGGATGGTTGAAAAGTGGCAATACTAGCATTTTAATTTCTAGCTGCTACTGCAGGAAACAAAATCCCTAAAATTGTGGTCATGTTCCCTAAGAGGGGGAACTGAGCAGGTAACTAGTGGAAAATTAGATATTAGTGACCAGGAGACCAAATTTTTTGGCAACCACAGTTTTTTTCAAGGGAGAAATGACCAAAATTAATAAATTTAAGTGAGCTAACTAAAAAAGACCAAGATAAATGAACAAATTTGGTCATGAGATATCTAGACTAAAAATGACCACATAATAACTAGTCATTTATTTGGTCACTTTTAGTTGTCACTCCGGCAATGAAAAAAATTACAAATTTGACAATGAATTTTTGCATTTTACTAAATTTTAACACTGCAGATGGATTCAGAGACTCCCTTCTCTGAATCCATCTGCAGTGTTAGAATTTATTAAATTATAACATATATATAATATATATTTATACATCCCTATATTAACAAAATTGAATTAATGTGTCCTATCTATATGTTAATTTGGACATGACCTTGGCATATAATGTTAATTAAGCTATTTTATATGCTTGGCATAACAAAAACAACACTAATAGGCATAGTCATTACCTTTTTTGGAATGGTGGCATAATATCACTTAACATAATGCTACCAAAATGACATGATATAATGCGGTATATGGTGATCACAATTTTTTTTGGACTTTTAGGGTAAACCTTCAATTCATAGTTTATTTATGAATTTCCTTACTAGAGGAATAGGGAGTAGTTGAATTCCAAGGTTCAAGGTTTTATTTGGAATTGCCTCAATATTGGTGGGATCTTCCATCATAACACAACATGTTATCTCAAAATGATCTTGTTCAAGACCGTACCCAACATGTGGATTTACATAATGCTCATGAAAAAGGACCTTTATTTAGGGGAATATTGTCAGGAATGGGATCACTAAATCCCATATATATGATCTTATCAAACCTTTATAGCTAAAATATCATACACAAGATCACTCTATTAAGGAACTAGCACCCTCCTTTAAAATCCACATTCATTTATTCCCAAAGAGAAAAAAATCACTAGAAAATATCCTCTACCAAAGAAAGAAAACGAAAACCAAGCATTGCCATTAACCTTATAGTTTTCCATAATATAACACCCAATAGTTATCTCCGCTATCCATACACCCACAAACTTACAATTTTACATTACCGAATTACCTTTCCCAAAAT
>LPNX010498478.1:537189-561548 GCA_001517045.1 Pseudotsuga menziesii
CGAATTGAATTAAATCGACTGGAGGGCCAATCACGATTGAATTCAGATATATTTGGATGAGGTTCAGGTCAGAGCTAGCAGGAGCTATGTTTAATGTCATGTGGTGGATTTGAGTCAACGTTGTAGTCTACAACTTTTTCGAAATCCCCTTCCTCTATTACCTTCTAGGGATTTTGTTTCCACATCCTTGAATTTATAATTACATTCCATTGTCCATCCACACATCATTGGTGAAATTTCATCTACCATCAAGTTTCCGTCCTTAATCATTTTCCCTTGTATTCTAGGTTTGTAATTTTTTAGTCGAAGGGTGTTTGAAAAGCGTTAGGGTCATTAGCTGAGTAGATTGCAATGAATGAATGAAAATAAACATATTTCCATATAGCTTGACCTTCGTTGTTAGGATAGATGTTGTGCTATCTTTTCCTTTATTTTCCTCTACATCTTCGACTTCAAATTTCCTTGCTAAACGATGGCAAAGAATGAGTGTGGCATTCCAATTGGCATATGTATTTTGTCTGTTGAAGGGTGTTGTCTTGTGAATCCCTTCTATTTTGTTGGATTTTGAGGATGTACTCTATAGACATAGTTTCAAACATGATTGTCTCTACCTTGATATATGCTTATCCATTGGATTATCGTATAAAGTTAGACAAGACCTTTCTCTCTTGTTGTTAAAGGGGGAGAAACTGATTTTAGCACCATGACTGAAAAATATTGTCATGAGGAATCATCAAAAACTTTGAAATGAGGAAGGGAATACTTTGAGCAAAATCAGGTTTTAGCAGAAACACCAGTTTCTTTAGGTTTCTTAAGAAAATATTCACATAGGCACAAAATGAAGTTTGAGTTAAATGCACCATATAATAGTGAGGAAGAAACAAATCCCTTCAAAATGGCCAAATTAGAGAAATAGGAGATTCAAAGTGAAGGGAATGAGTAGGGTATGCAGAATTCTGAGGTAGCATTGATTGTATCAGTTAAAGTTGAAGCTAAATTTTTCATATTATATGATAGTGTTAATGAGAAATAGAATGAAAAGGAAATGTACCTTCTATTTAATATTAAGGATAGAAACAACCCTGAGTTAAGATCATCTATTCTTTAAGGGAAAGTTTCCCCTCAACATTTTTGTTGCATGATTGCAAAGCAATTAGTATCTAAGGAATTTTTACAATGGAGAATTCCCAAAATAGATGACCTTTCTTATATGGTTGTTCTACCTGAATCAGATAGGTTAGTTAAGAAAACATACAACAAATAATTTAAAGTGGATGTTGATGAGGGTGATGTACCTATAGAATTAGTTGTTGGTGGAGGATTCCATCTCCAAGGTAAAAGGGACCATACTTAAATCAATGAATCCCCAAATATTGATGAAGTTGTTGCAGATTCCCTTGGTGCTTTTCCATCATGTACATCATCTGGTTAAATATTTGAGGTAAATGCATCAAACATGAGTGCAGCTGAAATTGTTATTGAAGAGATAAATAAGGAACAAAAGGAACTTCCTAAAACAATGTCTCTTGATGAGTATATAGGTTCAAGGGTATATCAATTATAGTATGGACCCTCAATGATATATTCACCAACATGATATATGTAACTTTGGTATTAACTAACTCCATCAAATAAGGTAGGAATCCTATAGAGTATGCATATGAGTACCATGCCTCAAATCAATTGCTTGATGGATGGAGAAACCTAATACAATGTACATGAGTGATAGCACATCCTACAAATATAATTATAACATCTCCTCAAACTATGTTCTATTATGTAAACAATTTGCAAATGCCAGCAAAACCTCTTTAAAACCAAGGGTAACAATGTGAAGCGACCTTGAATAAGGTGCATGTAAGGTCCCCATTCCTGTGAATTTAAAATATGTGCAATAATGATAAAAATGGAGGGTGATCCACTCTATCAAGTGATCAACCATTCCAAATATTCCAAACAATGTCAAACTTTCCATATCCTCTAGGGAATTCCATTACCAATCCCAAAAAATCATGGAAAATCATCAAAACTAACCATTGGAAGGCCGATCCTCCTATGAACATGTGCACAATGGAACTACTACATCAATTAAACTATGAAACACCATTTCTAAATATATTCTAAAATTCCCAAAGGAATGTAAAATAGAATTGATTTTCAAGGAACCCTAATTTGTATCCTAATTAGGGAGAAACTTCCTCCATTATGCAGTGTGGAAGGGTGGAAATGCAAGAGGAGTAATGTAGTAAGAAGAAAAGTCGTGAACATCGTGTTTTTTACCAAAATACATTATGATCTCTCCATGGGGGAATCACTCAAGGACCAATATGATAACATGTTCATTCATATCGGGGGGTAAAAAATAAAAAATTTCAAACCATTATATTGGTGCTATATTAATGGTAAAAGGCCTTAATTTTTTTATTATATAAATACCCAATATCATGGGCCCCTTTTTATTCAAAAAATTTTCTCATCCCTTTTCCATATGCATGCATAGCGTTTTTTTGGATTTGGTCATGGTTTTGGTGGGTTCACAACACTTTGGAGTGTTGGAGGAGGGCACGCATAGCAGTGTTGGAGGAGGGCATGCATAGGGTTTCTCTGGTGTAGTGTTGGACGAGGGAACACATAGGGTTTATCTGGTTTTGGTGGGTTTGTAGTGTTAGAGGAGGGCACGCATAGGGTTTTCTATTTTTCATGGGTTTGTAGTGTTAGTTGGTTTTCATGGGTTTGTAGTGCACTTGTAGTGTTGTCGGGTTTGGAGAATAGGGTAGCTTTGTTGCTGGTTGTGGCATGGGAGTGGCGTATCCTGGATTGATTCCCTTCTTCCTTGGTGTTGGGAAGACGAGGCATAATTCAATACCCAATATAGATAAATCTCAATGAAATCCTTAGCCTTATGTTTATTTTGTTCAGAGATAAGTTCAATCTTTTTATTTCTAGGAAGGGGAGAAATTATTTTGGTGACATCTAGATTTGATGATATTTGGTTGTTCATTTTAGGAAGAGGAGGAGGAGGAAGAAGCTACAGCAATAGCAGGAGTAGCTCCAATGGACCTTGTAGACCCTATTCCCCGCAAGATTTGCACAGGTCTGCACCTAATGTTCACATGTTGTTTAGAGATGTAAGCAAATTTAATATGTAAATAAAAACGTATATGTCATTTTTTTTACGAATTTGGTTTGAGCTTGGGGAACTTGCTGTTACATTGGTTTAGTATTTGGATTGGAATAGCGATGACGAAAAGGTACAAGGAGATTCCTCCTTGGAATCATGTGAATGAGAGTGATGGTGGTTCCATATCAAAGAAGAAGCATAAGTAGTAGTTTCCCTCCAATGGAAGAATCAGGCTCCTACCACTCAATTCAAAAAAGGCATATTTTGAAGATGCATCTCTCAAATCAGCAACCTCATGGACGATCGGTAGATTCATATGCCATCATATTGTGTATTATTGGTCTCTTAACTTCATTTTTCATTAGATAAGAGTTAAATTGTTTTTTTTTGTCTTGCAGAAACCCAGCAATCACAATAAGCCTAGGGATTCCAAATTAGCCAAGGTATGCTTTTCCTTCCTTTAACTACATTTGATTTTTGATTACCCTTACCATTATTTTCTTACTGTATTTGGGAATTCATGGATAATAGGGGAAAATATTGAAATTTCAATTTTCATCCATATACACAAAAAATCATGTATTTGTAGTGAAAGTGACTAATAATGAACATTGATTGGAAAGTTCTAAATATGGAAATCGAGGTATAGACAACCAACCTACATTTTGTGCAAAATTCCAATATAATTCTTCTTCCTTCGTGACTATGAAAACCCAGCAAATGGGCTTGTTTAGTGAAACGTTATAATCCCCACCCTGTATTTCACACATGCCAAGGGAATAAAGTCTAGCAAAATTGTGAAGTCCTTACGAGGTAATCATGGTTTTTGATTCATACTTCTTTAGAGACATCATATATTCCATATATTTAGGATTGATTAGTTAGAAAAATTAAAGCAAATGCCCAAATAATTTGTATATTTAATTATGATTTGTTAAGCTAATATAACCATAACGCTTGGCACAAACAACACATGATTAAGTTGAATATTGGTGAGATGGTAGGTTACATATGTGATCATTCTACACAATGCATAGAACTGGATTTGGTTTTTGCACATACTAACAATTTTATGGATCTTTCGGTATAGACTCATAAGTGATGTCCATATTCCTTTGCATCATAGGTGGAGATACTCAACAATTGGGAACCTGGCTGGTTATCTGCTTGGGGGATCTCAAGCTTACTATGCTTTCTTCTCCTAATAAATAGTAAATATGGTATCCCTGCTACTCATTATCACTTTTGTATGCTAAGGTTTGGTTAATGCATACAGATATCCCCATCAGAGAAGGAAGTGGAGGTTTTAGAAAATTTATATGATCTTGAAAGGATGTTTGTAAATCAAGAAATACCGAATGAAACAATTCATGAAGTTAAATCTAATCCAAAGCTAGAATGGAAGATTGAGGTGAAACTTGAACCAACAATTGCTAGTTCATTACTTCCTGCATCTGATGCAACATCTACTCAATCCATACAACATGCTCCATCATCTGGAATTGGACCATCTGTTTCTATTTCCAGATCCCAATCGTAAAATCATACTTCTGTTCACTCAGGAGGTATGATTTTGATGCTTATTCATGTAACTATTAAATCTAGATTGTGAACACAATTCTATATTAATCTACACTCAATATAATTAGATTATAATGCCAACTTAATTCCCATGCTCTTTGGTACCAATACTACAAGTGCAGACTTCATACATTCAAAACTATGCTTTAGCTATGTCTTTTAATTCCAAAATCCTCTTTCATATAATTTAACTATGTTTGTAGCAACCAAAAATAAATGGCCACAGCTCAAAGGTGAAGGTGGGGGGAAAACCAGTGGCATCAACTACTACTAGTCCATGCATATCGAACACATCAATGGGAGTTGTTGAAGAGTTGGTTGATTCTAAATAGGTTCAACAACAGAGACAGTGTACTGGGATTCCTTCATCAGGACCGATGTTAGTGCTAGAGGTAGCATTGGAAGCTAGCTCCCCCAGCTGAACCAATGTTCAAGCATCGACTTTGCCAACTAAATAAGTGAAAATGAAAAATAATAACTCTGCAACAATTAATAGAAATCCATGTAGAATTGAGGTCAGTGGTCATTCATCGGTAGACAACACAAGTACCAAATATTTTGCAACTGCTATTGACAAGAGACGGGATATTGGGAGCTCTATTGCAAGAGAAAGCATGACTAAATTTTAGAATGAGGAGAGGTAAGTTTAATTTATGGAACTTGTAGTTCTAAATATGTTAATCTAGCATATATATACTACCGATGTGCTATTCTAATAGTGTGATCCATATTTCTCACAGATCAGTGCCATCTCCTCTAGCTAAAGGTGGTTGTACTAAAAAATTTGAAATTGATTTTATGGTAAGATTTAGAGTAGTTCCTTTTGCAACTTTTTGGAGATATTCCGATGTGTTGGAGGATGAGAAGACATAGTGGTAAATGGGATGCTTGTTTAATTTAAGAAATTTTAGTAACAATGTTGTAGCCTTTGATAATTTATTAACTGTTTGCAAATTCTTTGGACATATTGTGCACATAATTCTCTCCAACCTAGGAATTGAATTATATACTTAATGTTACCATGACTATATTTGAACTAGGTTCATCTCTCTCTTATTCGCTAATATTTTTTTTTGTTTTTCTCACCTTTTTCTTGAGAGTAAAAAGTTGTATGGTTTATTGGTTGTTTTCCCTATAAATTTATTTGCAATTTTCTTTTACAGGCTCCTACATGAATCTGAACTTTTCCTTTAGAAGAATGTCCAAGATCTCAATGGAATTATTTCTCTGGAGTTCAAAGGGTAACTTCTCTATGGTTTATATTTTTTCATACTTAGTGTGAATTTATTTGCATTTTTTCTTAATAGACCCCTCCTAAACACAATGAAAAGACAGAGGAGAATACAAATTTTAATATGTACAATGCAAAGGAGAAATAGGAGGTTTGTTTTCCATGTTTCATAGTCATCAAGAAAGAAAGAATTAAAGTGATATCTACTGTTGCAAGAGATTACATCTTATTACCATGATATGGTTAGAGGATATGTTGATGGGTTCTACCATGGTTCATTTGCAACTGCAGTCTCATTAGCAATAATTTTGGAAAACATATGTCTTACTTTCATGTTACAATGTATATAGCTCTTACCCAATCTATTCATTGGTAGGTGGGCTCACTAAATTCGTAAGAAGTTATTTATAATGCATTTTCAAACCAATATAAAGATAAATATGAACCAAAACCCAAATTTAAGAACACTGAAATTTATGATGAAACTAGGGAATCTGTTGCGAACATAGGGAATGAACAATGAAAATATTTTTATCCTCAAAATAATAATGAAATAGTTGGGGATATGGGAGAATGAACAGATTATTCAAGGTAGAGGGAGAAGCAGGATGTGGATAAACAAATGGCAGAGGGAGCTGTCAAAAAAATTGTGGAAGATTCAAGGCATCAGAAAGTAGATGGATCTTGTAGGATGAATGCATCCCAATAAAACTGATCTATATTATCTAACTAGATTCTGGATATATATTCCCTTTTTAAGCTGCTAGTGGGGATTCATTTATTTTCCTCGAGGCTTAATTTCTTTTGTTTCAATGCATATTGATTTTTTTTGTTATTTCTTGTGATTTATAAACAAATTTAGCTTTGCTGGCTTCCATAATAACCATAGCAGAATGTTGTTGGAGACATTTACCATCATACACACTCTTTTTGGTCAAATTGGCCTATTTAAACCACTATCCTAAGTATAATTGACATTAATTGACATCAGTGGAGCATTAATTGCCATCATCCAGTCACAACCATTCCTACCTACAGTCAACAAGGATAACATAGCCTTCTCCTACAGTTAAGGAGGCTAACTGGAGCACTCCGGGGGTGTTCTGAGTGATATTAATGCACCTAATTGCTAACTGGTGGTTACAATCAGTTCAACCAGTCAGTTAAGGTGCCATCTCTCATTAAATATATTATTTAATGTTTATTTATTATTATTTAATGATCTGGAGTCAACAGGGCGCCTCCACCAACTTCCGATGGTCACTTCACCTTCATTTAACCTCATCGGGGTTCATTAAAGTCATGGAGCACTAGCACTTAATGGTTGGCTTGATATGACATGTGTTTGATCTCCTTTAGTTGAGATTTAGTCATTTATTGCACTCCAAATTCAGTTAGGGTTTGGTGAGTCAATTAGGGTTTTGGTCAAGTGGTTAACTGAGTGTGATTGAATGGATAAGAGTCAGTTAAGCCAGAATCACTCATTGATTTTGAATTACCTCCTTAGGTATTCGAATTCCTCATTGATTCAACCTATTGCTTGACATTGTTATTGTAACTATTCATTGTTTATTGAATATACAGAGAGGAAACCATTCTGGTTCCGATTAACACCAATTCATGAGTATTTGTTGATTATTCTTTGATGAGATTGATTCTTTGTTCCTAGATCATGTGCAAGAATTAATATGGTATCAGAGCTTATGGAAGGACGAAGATCTATCTCTCAAAAAAAAGCTTTTTGACAGATTTCTCCATGAAATTTGAGCAATAGCTCAAAAATCCAGCACTGCACCAGAAGCCAAGGATTACCACTCAATATCCCAAGTAAAGAACTTGTTGATCAAGCTTGCTTGATTGACTATGATGGGTGTGATGAAAGCCTAAAATGTGTATGTTTTTCGACCTTACGGTGCCCCTTTTTTTTTTTATTTGCAGGTTTTAATAGGTACAACTTTGAATGGAGTCATCAATCCCTCTTCTCACCCCATTCACAAGCTATTCGGAATGGAAGTTGAAGATGATTGCATCTCTGAAGAGACGAGGTCTCTATGAGGTGTCTATTGGACTTGGAAAAGAGTGTTATGAGAATGAGAATGACTGGCTAAATTATGGTGATAGATATTTTGGAGCAATAGGTTTGGCCCTTTCTCCTAGCTTGTACTACCTTATTTGTTCTGCTGAATACCCAAAGGAAGTTTGGACAAAATTGGACAGAACCTTTGGCAAGCACAATGAGGATCATAATAGTACTTTGGATATCACATCCAGCACCACAAGAGTTCTTTACTCAAAATTCTTGGCCTCTACTCTCTCTAATGAAGTTGTTCAAGATGAAGATGAAGCATAATCTTCTACACAGTCAATTTGAATTGAAGAAAGTCTCCATGCAGTGACTCCTTCTTCTGATGCTCTGGAAGTTCATGAGATCTTTGATATCTCATATCCTCATATTTATGAAACATAAAAATACATTCGAATCTATGATATTGAAGAAAAACACTGCTGCACTTCCATGCAAACATTCACTTGTGATTTTCCTTTGAATTCTGTGCAAAATTTACCAGTAATTGCTTCCGAAAGTGAAGAGAAATTTGATTTTTCTTCCTCTAATGTTGTTGTTGGTGTGAAAATATGTAATACCTTGGATATTTTGGAAAACATATCATATTACAAGAGTGTTCAATTCACTCCCCATGATCTATATCTTCCAGCAAAATCCTGCAGGATTGCATGCACCAAAATTCAAAATTTTGAAGAAAAAGACAATTGTGCATCCACCATCTCGGTTGGCCATAATTTTGGATCTGATATGAAACTTATTGGATATGATATGGTATTATTTGGATATGATATGATATTTATTGGTTCAAAATTTCAGGTTCATACAACTTCAGTACTGCTTATAGCTGTTCTCATCAACAGTGTGAAGAAACAAGTACCGCAAGTCTCCTACAAAACTGCTGCTGGGGATTTGATTTCATTTCATACTTTTGGATATATTGTGAACTTATTTAGATCTTATTTAAATTCTGATATGATATTATTTTGTTCATATTTTAAAATCCAAGATCTTGCAATCATGCTTGTAGCTTCTCTCACCAATTCCGGTGTGAAAAATCAAGTACCGCACTTCTTCTTCAATTTCGTTGATGGGGATTTGGTGTTAGTTTAATTTTATGAGGTTGCTGATATTTTATTTTGTGAATAATTAGATATTTATGAATCTATATCATATTATGGAGATCAATCATTTTCTCTCTAGAGTCCCAGGGATTCTCTACCTTTGGTCACAAGCTCATCTCCTCACAGAACTAGTAAAGAGAAAGACAGTATGCATCCGCTTGGACACTTGCTCCTAAAAATTGGGGCTGATTTTACCACTCATGGTTTTATGTTAAAGGCTGCAACATATCATTTTCTTGAGTGTTCCACACATGTTTCAAATCCTCAAGATCCTTTGCTCTCTCGTCAGATGATTTTAGCTACTCTACATAGGTCCCGTTTTCACCGTGCAACTATTTATATTTCTGATTCAATTGAGTACATTGTTCTTCTTCCAAAGTGGAAGATTCCTCCAGAAAAATTCATTTATTTTGGATTCATAGGTTCACATGCATAGTCTCAGGATGCTACTGCATAGAAGAACCAATTCTTGATTTACTGCTTAGTTTGAGGGGGGGTATTTTTCCCATGACATTTTCCCCATTTCCTTGGTTATATTAAGCAGTTAATTTATTGTACAGGGTGACCTATGGCCTTTGTTTCTAGGGCGCTATCATTTTTATGCATCTATGTTTTCTAACTCTTCCTCAGTATAGCTTAAGCAGGGTTGTTGGAGACATTTACCATCATACACACTCTTTTTGGTCAAATTGGCCTAGTTAAACCACTATCCTACATATAATTAACATTAATTGACATCAGTGGAGCATTAATTTCCATCATCCAATCACACCCACGCCTACCTACAGTCAAGGAGGCTAACTTAGACTTCTCCTACAGTCAAGGAGGATAACTGGAGCACTCCGGGGGTGATCTGAGTTATATTAATGCACCTAACTACTAAGTGGTGGTTACAATCAGTTCAACCAGTCATTTAAGGTGCCTCCTCTCATTAAATATATTATTTAATGATGATTTATTATTATTTAATGATCTAGAGTCAACAGGGCACCTCCACCAACTTCTGATGGTCATTTCAGCTTCAGTTAACCTCATCGGCGTTCATTGAAGTCATGGAGCACTAGCACTTGATGGTTGGCTTGCTATGACATGCGTTTGATCTCCTTTAGTTGAGATTCAGTCATTTATTGCACTTTGACATCAGTTAGGGTTTGGTGAGTCAATTAGGGTTTTGTTCAAGTGGTTAACTGAGTGTTATTGAATGGCTAAGAGTCAGTTAAGCCAGAATCACTCATTGATTTTGAATTGCCTCCTTAGGTATTCAAATTCCTCATTGATTTAAGCTATTGCTTGACATTGTTATTGTAACTATTCATTGTTTATTGAATATACAGAGAGGAAACCATTCTAGTTTCAATTAACACCAATTCATGAGTATTTGTTGATTATTCTTTGATGAGATTGATTCTTTGTTCCTAGATCACGTGCAAGAATTAATAAATGTAGCACTACAAGTCTACCACTAGATCTCTTTCTTTTGGTGTCACTGGCTAGCTTGGTGGGGCTCCTTCATTAGGGTAATTTGATTTGAGCTTTGGTTCCCTCTTTAGTGTGGAGAGAAATTTGCATATGGTTCACCAAAGTAGGGTATATTTCACATTTTAATTTGAAATATTTGACATGTATAATTCACTTGCCATAGAGGCTAGTGTAGGTTCTTCCTAATCATCTCTTTTTCTATAATGGCAACAACCACAGTTGAAGATAAGAGTATATTAACATCTGTGGTAACATGGTTTATACATTATCTATGCATTTAGATTTATTCTCTTCCAAATATATTCTTTATTGCAACATCTAATTTCATTAACAACAAACTACAACTATCTTCAGGGCCATTTTTTCTCCAACCATGTGAAATGCATGTTCTTTTGTTGCTAATACACTTGATTCTTTAATTTCTTTTTCTTGGAAAAGAATGTCAAGCTTTAACATGCTATCTATTGAGACTTCATTACAACTCAAAAGGCCAATAAATTAAGGATATCTAGAATCCATGGATGAGTTTTATTTATTCCTTGAAGATCATTCAGGACATGTGTTTTGAATCAGTCATATGTTACCTAAAGGGTTTTCCTAGACTTTTTTCTATTATGGTGTAGATAATGGGCACTCATTAATAATTTAACTATTGTCGTTGGTATTTCTACCATTTAGGGTGGCTTAGTGGCTTAGATATTACTACAAGGAATGATCACTATTGATTGCAAACCATAGACATTACATGCAATATAAATTGGCTATCAAAAACTAGGATTATTTCAATGAAAGGATAAAATCATATTGATCTACTCACCTTTTCATGTTGAACAAATTTTGTGTCATCATCTACTCACCTTTTCATGTTGCAAAAATTTTGTGTCATCATTTGAGAATCTGAGCAAGATGGAAGTGTCAATAACAAATATGCATGAGAAAACCATATATCTCACCTATGGAAGTGACAGATGTGATCAAAATCACAAAGCAATCAATCATCAAGACACACCTACATGTCATGGGGTAAGATGGTGCACATGTGGCTCATGCATTAATGGTGTGTTATTGGGTGCACTTCTGGCTCATGCATGCATTCTTGGTGTGGATCAAATGAATTGTACTTTATTGGAGATTTATTTTTCAAATGTATGTTTTTAGTCTAGACAATTTATCAGCCTCTTTATTTGAATTTAAAATTCACCTTATAGGAAAAATATATATATTAATATGAATGCTAATATTTGACTAGTCATTATCTAGGAAACACAATTCCATCTATTGAGGAACAAAATATAAAACACACCTGAATAATCACTGAAATGCATCCTTGTAGAACACTATCCTCCATGTGGTCGCTCCATCCATCACCAGGGAATGCCCCATAGAAAAGTGAGCTACCCAACTTAGAATAATAGTTTGGACTTCTTTGTGAAACAACGATGACATATTTGGTAATTTGTCTACCAATATTTCCCTCCTTCTTTGGTTCAGAAGCAAATTCTATAGCAAGTTTCTACCTAATACCCAAGCTATAACTGCAAAATGGCAAACATATTGAAATAAATGTATAATATTATTTGGATGTATAGAATAGGACTCCTAGAAAACAAGGAAACTATAATAAATGCATACTTTGGCTCTGGACTATTATTCTTAAAATAAGGTCCCAAATTCCCATTAAAATAAAAGAGAGTCGGGCATTCTCTACATGATATGCAAGGAACAAGAGACATACATCCATTCAAATCTAGTGTCATATGCCAATGTTTTAAGATGCAATAACCATCTCCCTTATGTTGCAATAAATAATATTAAAAATGTCAAGATTATGAAGTGAAATGTCAATTCCAAAAGAAAGAATAATTGATTACGTAGCGCAAACACTATCCTTAACATTATATCGATCTGGCCTTTTCTATGCTGGAAGAACCATGTCCTTTTATGGGTCAAAACATGGGTGGGTACCTCTTCTCTCAATGGGAATATGATCCCAATTGTCAGCCAAGTAAGAAGTTGTTGAATGATTATTCTTTGAAATTGTGTTTCCCCAGTGGACCAACATCATGCTATTCTATATCTCCTTAGGAGAATAGCAGGAACTTTCATCCTAGGAAAAAAACTGAAGTTCATGTAGAGCACATAAAATAATGTCAAATCCTTTATCCCCTACATTGATTATACAGTATAAATTTGTATAAATGAATTTATGTTTTACTAGTAGATATTCTCCCTCACAAACTAGTGCTAAGAATGTGTTGCAGCGGCAACCTTTTTGCCAAATTTTTCAAATTTTGGACCCTCCTTTTGATTTTATCTGGCCTGGGATTGTTGGTTTCCTGAAATTTGTCGTTCCTCTGCTATAAACTGGGATTTTTTGAAGACTATGGAGTTTGTTTATTTTTAGAGCTTAATGTTTTTCGAGGATTTTGTTTATCACTGTCGGAAGTCAGATGATTCGTTAACTATTTTCTTTCCATTATTTCAGAGTTTAAACAAGATAGTATCACCGTCACCTAGCCAAACGTATTTAGTTTTATTTGAGCACTTAACATTTTTTATTTTTTGATGGGTTGGTTTTATCGCTGTCGGAGGTTTGTTGAATATCGAATCGGGGCATTAGTTCTCTATGCCACCGACATTTCGAGAGGCAAACGACGAACAGTTCTTTTCTCTTTGATCCGTGGCCTTTATCACCATGTGGTTTTATTGTTAAACCTTTGACTATTGATGATTTGATTCTATTTGATCGCTATCAGAACATTTTTTGAATTTGATCGGAGGGCTAGTCCTTTGCATTACCGACACTGCGGCAGCGTTGAGGTTTGAGTCACTGATACATAGTGATTAAAGCTTCCGATCGCTAATGGTTTCATGATTACTAAGACCGACCCATAGTTGGCTTGTCACCCATCGTTGTGGCTGTTAACACTCAGAATGTACCTAGGTTGTGAAAGGTAGATTCCAAGGTAACAGCAAAAACCACTTTAGAATGTATTTCTGACCTAATACAATCAGAGAGGGATCTCTCACTATTTACAAAGTTTTTATACTCAAGATATCCAATCAAAGACACTCAGAAGGTTAGATTTCTAATGGGAAAAATAGGACAATTTTTTTTTAAAATACTTGGTAGGACGGTCATGGAGAAGACCATTGGGCAATGGAGTCAATAATCAGATCTGAAATAGATTGCAAGAGGTAGGGTTTTGAAATTTTATGAACAGAGGCAAGGTAGGCACCATTTCCTCAGTCTTGAGGTATTAGCAGGTTGATTAGTAGACAAAGGGAGACATTCCATCAAATAGAGCACCTAACTAGGGTGAATTCTGCAAGACTTTAGAAGAAAATATTTTTAGAATGCTTGAACAATGGACCTAGAGCATGCAGGATGAATTCTAGCCCATAAAAACTAATGCTCAAGCATGAAATCAAATACAAAATGGAGTGGGAAACAGGATAAACAATCACATAAAGAAATTACTTACTGAAGAAAAAGATGGCACAAGAATCTATGACATGAAAAAGATTTTAAATTCTTCCTCTGTAAATTTCATTCATTTACTGAAAACGTGAAGCCATTACAATGTAGAGTCTCTCCGCTCTTGAAAATCCCTTATTTAAAGTATCAATTACATTTTAATTTATATAAGAATAACCTCTACCTAACTTTGAATTCAAAACCTAACTGAACTCTAAAAATAGAAAAAGTTACAATAACGTTTCTCATGCATATATCTAATGGTGACAGTTGTGTCAAATTTGGGAGAGGTTTTTATAATTGGACAATTTCCCAACAAAAACCATGTCTTAATTTCTCCAAAATCCTCTAAATATCCTCAAAATATTCCTTTGAAGTTGATGACTCAAATAATAAAATTGTAGATTTATGGAAAAATGACTTGTGAAGATATTTTAAATTCTCCCAACCTATGATTATTGTGTAAAAACAGAAGGATTTTTTTAATTATAGACTTTTTAGGAATAAAAACCTCTCTCAGTTTTGTCAAATTAAATTTCATTTGTCCAAAACAATTCTTTGAATTTGATGGCTGAAATAGTCCTTTGGAAAACATGAAAAATGGCCTGTACAACTGACTTTGTTGCTGCTAAACTATAACACCTGTGCAAAAACGGAAAGAGGTTATTTTGGATAGGTATTTTTTGAAGAAAATAATCTCTTAGTTTCACAAAATTCATCTTCATTTGATGTAAACAATTATTTTAATTTGATGACTAGAATAGTCATTCGGACATCTGAACATTTTCCTTCTAAAGATGATTTTTTTGCTCCCAATCTGTAGCACCTGGGTAAAAATTGAGAGATTTTATTGTATATCACAATGTTATGACGAAAAACCTCTTTCAGTTTTTGAAAATTCTTCTTTTATTGCTGGAAACAGGTCGTTGCAAAAATTGACTAAAACAGTCATTTTCAGAAGAAGAAAAAAATATGCTATGTAAATATGGCAGATTGTCTCCTTCCTTTCGCGTGTAGCACACAAATGAAATATTTTTTCAAAATCAAGTCACCTTTACCTTTACATAATGGTCTATTCCAGAGCCTTCACTGAGTTTTTTTTCTTAAACCATTTTTTCTCCACGGAATTCACCAAAAGTTACCACTTGGAAAGTGGTTTAAATTTCTCTACAACCTTTCCAATTTAACCACCTCACAACTTTACTCTCTGGAAACACTAATACATGTTGATCAGTTTTCACTTTTTACATTAGCCATTGGATTAATAAGAGGCTGCTTTTTGACTTTGGAAAAAATATCCAAAACTATATAAGTTTTAATATAAATAAAATAATAGGTTTATAAAACCCATTTTATAAATTTCATTCAAAAGTTAATAAAACTTTTTTCCCCACTTGTGGAAAAATTATTTCTCTTTTTATCTAAAATTCCTTTAACTTCTCTTCTTTTCCAACTTGGAAATAGATTAATGAGAAAAATTTGGAAACCAACTCAATCACCCATCAAAACTTAAAATTTTTAAGGCAATAAGACCAATTCTGACAAAAATAAATTTAGTGCTAACAACTGGCTCCAACTAGGATGCTATCGTCCCTGCGAGGTAGCAAAGAACCCTATAGACCAGGTGCCAAATCCATTGGGTTTCTCTTAATTTTTCTCTGAAATCCTTAACCTGTTTTGAACTAAACCATCAACTGAAACCATTTTTGCAAACAAATCCCACTCTGTCAACCTGTAACCTGTAACTGGATTGCACTTGAAATCGAAACCAAACTGAAAACTGCTAAAAGAAATGCTCGCCATGTTGAGCTTATTCATGCCTACCTATCATACTTAACTAAGCACAAATTCCCAATCAAGAAAAATCTGACTTCCAATGAAGCCAATCATTCAATTCATCCAATAATTTCATTTCTTCCTCATGCTTGATCAAAATTAGAACATAAGAACAAAATAGAAATAGGTTATGATGAAAAATTTGTCCTTTGCTGCAAACATATAGACAACTACTACATCTGAAAAATTTATCCATGTACTCTACTATTGGATCATAAAAAACATGACAAATTTCAAAATACTCAATCACTTGTTTGTCATGACAAGGCTGTCCAAAAAGTAACTCCTCTTGCATACTATCAAACCAATCTTTAGAAGAGCTTTGAAATGAATTCTCATGATTGTTTTTCAATGATATATCAGCAACTTCATTTAGTATTTCTACATTTACAACTCTATTCTTTTTAATCACTTCAAGAGGAATATCATTTTGTTCTTCAACAAGATTAAGCAGAAACATGTCTTCTTGACAAAATGTTTCTGAATTGGAAATATTTAAAGAAACATCCCATTTAGAGTTCTCATCTCCTTCTTTGTGATCCTTTGGTTTATTGTACATTGTTGGTTCTTTCACATACTAAGATTGATGGCATGATTGCTATTCCTTTTCATTATACATAAGTAGACTAAAATTTTCTTTAAAACCATCACTAACATAATTTTTAACAAGCTGACCGCAATCATCAGAAAAACCATCAAGAGTATAACCCCTCTTCTTTCACATCACTATGCTAATCATCTTCATGCTCATATGTTTTTTCCAATTCTAGTCCAAGGGATGATTTCTCTTTAATTTTATTTTCAGAAAATAAATATGTGGAGGGACTGTAAAACTAAAAATTTGTAGAATCAGAATTCTTTATGTAATCACCCACAGAAGCATTAGAATTTAGAGGAAATTGCTGCTGCAAAAAGGAATTTTCTGATTCGGAATAAGTATCCTCATCTTGAAACAAAACTTCAGAAGTTGAATAATATGAAGAATGGTTTGATTGAACATCCCAACTTCCTTCTTGGTCACACAAAGAATGACAAGACTTCTGCAAATTATCATCTACTTGAGAAAAAGAAATGTAGCTGGTTGAATCAAAGTTTTGGCTCATGTTTTTTTCAGTAGAGGAAGAAATTATTAATTGCTGAGATTTTTCTTGAATGTGAAGATAGCTAATTTGTATTTCTTTTTTCTTAAATGGGTTCTCATATAAAATTTCTAAAATCTCTTCATCCATTAAATCATCATCACCATACAATTTCTCCAAATTTTCAATGAAACTTTTAACATGCATACAACAATCTTGAACCAGCAACAAGGAGGGGTATTGATTTTTGTAATGTTCATGAAATACTATATGAAAATCAATAAGGGAAAATAAAATTTCTGATGGTAACCCTTCATACCATGACCTTGCATCTCCGTCTAAAGTAGCCATGAACATTTTCATTAAACAATCCTCATGCAATTTAAATCCTAGCTTATGTATACGCATATGAAATTTAACCAACTGAGCCTACTTGTCAATCAGGGGGTGGATTGAGTTGACACATCAACCCACAGACTGACACATCAATCCAGAGAGCTTCTAGGAGATCCCACACATGTGGAGGAGAGAGAGAGGGTGCAATTCCCCATAAAGGATGATGAAGATCAACTCTAGATCTATCCAGATCACCTCCTTCAGTCAAGGATTTATCAGATCCAGTCAATCTGGTTTAGATCTGACTAATTTCAATCAAATCGGTTGAGAATCCACTGATCTAGGATTTTGGATTTGCTCCATTATTCATCAATTTATTAATTAAAATAATCAATAATTGATTTTTTGGGGCTTTTTGACCTGAGTGATGGAAAATCACTTAAAACTAGGAAATATTGGGTCTATAGGTTTACTAGGTGCTCTTAGCTTGAAAATGAGCAGCTACATGACTGAAACGGACTTCCGAGCCCACTTTTCTTACAAAACCAATTTTTCCAATTAAAATATTAAAAAATAGCCTAAGTTTTGGAAAAAATAAATTTTAATAAAAAACACTGAAAAAATTAAAAAAATAAACAAATTAAAAAACCTAGGGGGAATTAGACATGTTCATATTACTCGACCATGATGCCTAGAATGTTTATACATTGACACATAGACTCTAATAATCTTAATAGGCCTAAATTCCAGGCCATCCACTCCAAATTTGGATGTATTGAGTGAAAAACTCATAAATTATAAGTCGTTTATTCAACAACCAATAATAACCTAGGGAAAAAACACCCTGGGGTGATCAGATTGACAAATAAAGTCTATGAGACCGAGTCTTTTACAGACACTATCATGCTATAACATTTATTACAACTCCCCCAATGGGGTATGAACATGTGATATGGTATAAAAAAGTTTCCCAGAAGCAAGAATGAAGGTCTTTTGAAGTCTGAACAAGCTATCCTTGTTCGGCTCACCAGGATCACTTGATAAAAAACCACTAAGTACAACTCATTGTCCAAGAATTTCTGCAAAGAAGAAACATAGCATGGACATATTTCTTATTCTGGAATGAATTTGAAATAGCTTATAGCTAGAAGACAAAGGAGAGTCCCCTTCAAAGAAATCCACCACTCCCAGGAGTGGAAAGAGGAATAGAAGGGATATCTCACCAATGACAGTTAATCAAACCTCTCCGTCTTCTAAAAACAACCAAGCCAAAATAAATCTAGACTTTAGTGGAAAGGGGAAGGAGGCCCAAGCACAAAGTGAAAATATACTTAACCTACACTACTCAGATTCAGAAGAAGAAAAGGAGCAGGAAGTTGACCTAACAAAGCAGGCTGTAACAGAACATGAGAAGTTTCCCTCACCAACATCAACGGAAGGTCAAGAGGAACCAATGGAAGAGACTTCCTCAGGAAAACCTATGTCTTAGAGAATCAACCAGCTATTAGGTCTTAGACAGAGAGATCAAAATAAATAATGCAATATTAACCAAGAAGAATACTGAGTTGCACAATTCTCTTCTAGAAATGAGAGGGTTGTATGTCCTGCTGAAAAGGAGAAATATAAGATTAATGAAGGACAACTCCAGGCTCTACACAATGATCAAACTATCGAGGTTATAGAAGAAAAACTCAAACCCTATATCTCAAGCTCACCTTGTGCTGGAAACCCTAGCAAATGCAGCAATGGGCCTTTAGGATCCAAAAGTAGCCCAGGATGTTGTTGTTGTTCCGTAACCTATGCAAGTTGAAGAAGTACCAGAAGGTCAACAGTAAATATGTAAAAGGATGATTGAAAGGCTGATTAAAATTTTGCAGAAACATAGCTTTCATTGGCTTAGACAAATGCAGTAGCTATTCATTAGCCACCGAAATCAGAGCTTTCGACAGCTTCCAGACCTAGGATTTTGTTTCCTTAACCACCGAAAGCACAAAAGGGTGCATAAAGATATGTTTACACACAAAACCAATTTTGGTGAATAAAAACACCTCAGAGGTGAATTATGAAGCTGAAAATTGATGAAAGGCACTAGTGGAGGGTGTCTATTCCAGTTTTGAGGGTGCCATCAAGGTGAAAAGGGTCACAAAACCTACCTTCTTTTGACAAATCATGACTCATCTGTGAAATAAAAGGTCATAACTCTACTTCAGTGATCACTACAGTTATCAAAGAGTTCAAGGAGTGAACAAGTGTTAGATTTAGATAGGTTAGCACTTAAATTAGGCTTTTTTGACCTAATTTTGCAAAAAACAATTATTTTATTTACTTTTAGTAAATCAAATAAAAAAATTTAGGATCTGAAATAAATTTTGTAAAGGCTATAAATCCTAAGACTTATGTTGAACCAAAGGTTTAACTTCAAAGACTTGTGAGACTTATTATATTCAAGCTTCTCATGTTATTCATGATTTTATATAAGCTCATTTTCCATTATATGTTCAGGTTCCATCTCTTTTCTATTATGTACTTGTGCTTGAATGTCTGATTCAAGTTTATTATTTTTATCTAATGCCAGATATCTATCATACAATCTATGTGTTGATGACTTGAATTACAAGTATTTTTCCTTGTTATGATTATCCATTCATATGTGATTTTTTATATATGAATCTGCCAGCATAGTAAGTTCTCCATTTATTCATCTTATTATCAACCCTCTGAACATTGGTGGTTAGAAGCCTTATATTTTGATTGATTTTTATGCATTTCTTGAGTGTGTGATGTCCTTTAGGTCATCTGACTTGATCTGTTTAGAAAAACCATTAAAAACATTTAAGTTAGTAGGCATCCTCGAGCTGCAACCTAGAGGAGTTTCCTAGAGTGCTAACATGGGGGGTGGTAAGTGGTAGGGGGAGGGGTAATAGGAGAGAGAGAGAGAGAGAGAGAGAGAGAGAGAGAGAGAGAGAGAGAGTTAGGAGGAGAAGGAAAGAGAATGGGCATGGTAGAGGATATGTTAATGGGTAGGAAGTAGGAGGTGGGTTAGGGAGAGAGGGGAGGGGGTTAGATGTAGTTAGAAGGAGAGCGAGGGGGGTTGCTAGGTTGTTGGGGAATAGAGAGAGTATTGGGGATTATGTGTAGATGGAGGAGTACAAGATAAAGAGAGTGTGATAGTTGGGGTTATTAAATTTTAGGGAGAGAGAATGGGTGGTGGTTTATTACGGGGTTGGGAGAGAGAGAGGGGTATATATATGAAGTTATTTGTAAGGGGATGATTGGGGGTGTATCTATGTGAGAGAGAGAGGCACATAGAGAGAGAATGCTGAGGGAGTTCATAGATTTTGGGGATAAAGGTAGGGGGTGGTTATAATGGCAGGTTTAGGAGTATCATTGGACACACACACACACACACACACACACACACACACACACACACATATATATATATATATAGAGAGAGAGAGAGAGAGATCAAGGGAGCAAGTTGGGGAAGAGTGTTTGTGTCTAGGGGTAGGGGTACTATGAGAGTTAGGAAATAGAAAGAGATAAACATTTGGACGAGAGGAGGGGGTAGGTGCTTAGGGGTGATTATGAAATATAAAGAGAAGAGGGTGCATTGTGTGGGGGTAGAGAGAAATAGGTTTATAGGGTCGAGATAGAGAGAGAGGATTAGGATTAGAGAGTATTAATTTTTTTAGGTAGAGAGAGGTGGGGTTATGGGTAGCAAGTGTGTGTTTGTTATAAAGGGGGTTTTGTTAGGGATTTGGGGTAGAGAGAGGGTTAGGTCTTAGGTGTAGTTTAAGGAGTATTGAAGAGAGAGAGTGATAGAGGGCATGATCAATGGTTGAAGGGAAGAGGTGTGTGTGAGTGAGAGAGAGAGGGTTAAAGGTAGGGAAGTATAAGAGAGTGAGAGGGAGGGGAGTAGGTGTTTTCTATTGTTAGGGAGTATGAGAGGGGTTACAGAGAGAGTGGGGGGTTAGCTGTAGCGAGAGAGAAAGGGGAATTCTTAGGTGGTTGAGGAAGAGAGAGAGTGGTGTGGATTATTCATATATGGATGAGTAGGAATAGAATGAGTGAGAGTAAGGTCTAGTAAGGATCAATGGGTGGAGAGAGAGGGAAAGAGATAGAGATAGCACAAAGTGGGGTTAAAGGTACTATGTGAAGTAGGGTAGTCATAGAATGAGTGAAGGGTTTAGTAAGGATTAGAGAGAGAGAGAGAGTGGTTAGTGGTAAGAGGAGGTGTAGGGTGGTGTATATGTGCCTATGTTTATGTGTGGGAATTGAACCCAAGAGATAGAACAATTACACTCACAAAAATGCTAATCAAACATGCAAAATTAACATCAAAGGAGACTGAAATTGGAGCATAACACTAATCTGTATTGAATAAGTGTACAATAGACAATCTTGTGAAGTAATAGGCTTCTGAAATATATAATTACATTAGATATTTGAATGCATAAGGATGCCATTCGAAATAGTCAAAAGTAGGCTTACTAAATCTAGTCACACTAATACAAAAGCGCGGATTTTTCCACAGAGGTTTTCCACGTTTCATACATTTTGGTGTAAAATTGGAAGCAAAATGAACTTGCCGTCGCTGTATCGACTCTTACTCGTCGCTGTATCGATGATGGTGATCTTCTTCGTCGCTATATCGATGTCGTTATCCTTCAACGTCGCTGTATCCACGGATCTCCGTCGCTATAGCGACGGCAATGTCGATATTCCTTAAATTGTTTAAACTTTATTATATCATATCCCTCCGACGCCTTGTTTAAAATTTCGATTCCAAAATGTATGTGTGATATTTAAAGGTTTATTAACATATGGAAACCAGGCTCGCAGGGATTCATCTATACCAATCCATTTACCACCTCCATTTCCGTCCCTCACAACCCTCACATCTCCTCACAATTTCGTCAGGCCACCCAAAGTCAGGAACAGAACACTTGGAGGCAGATTCAGAGCACCCGTGGTCCTAAATCAGCATACAAGGGTTTATCTGAGGCGTTGAGGTTTTTGACAATCTGCTACAGGCGTTGAGGGTTTATCTGAGGTGTTGAGGTTTTTGAGCATCGAACATGTCTGGTCAGGTATGTCTGGTGACATTTTCAAGTTTTTGGTGCCTGTCATATTACGTCCTCGGCAATTTGGTGCCTTTCAAATATATTTTCATTTCTAAGTTTGCTATAAAGGAGCATACACTCTGTTCTTGATTGATAATGAAATACAAATTAATCACTGCTTATTTTTATTCCAATTGATTCTACTACGTATTGTGGGGGCAGTTATAAACCTGTAGTAGTTTAGAGAAACTCGAGTGCTCATAGAGAGGGGTAATTTATAAATTTTGTTCTTTTGAAAATAAAATAAACAATCTTATTTGCATTTTATTTACCAACAGGCAATTTGTGCTCGAAGTAATCTACAGTTCAATTCATGCGCTAGCCAGTGCTTTAAAAGTTGGGGTTTAGGGTTGCTGCACGCATTAGGGTATAGGGTTTTGGGTTGCAGCATACATTATGTAGTCATGTTAAATCAACAAGTTACAGTATTGCTATCAAAACAAAACACTGGCAGACAAAATTCGTTTCTTCACATCAACGCATAATTTGTTGAGTGTATATATTAGTGTATTCTGTGGTTGAAGACCGATTCAAGCTTTATGTAGGCATAATTTTAAAAATTCGAAATATTTCAGAGGGTTTTGACAATTTGTTATTACAAATTTTTGACAGGTGGTAAGCTTGAAAAACTGAAAGTGGATCAGTGCAAGCTTTACCTGCGAAAGCATGGTCTAAGAGTAACAGGTCGAAAGTCAGTTCTTCTTGAACGAATTCAGGAGCACCTTAAGTATGTGATCACAAACCAAATGCCCTTGTTTTACATGGTTATATGCTTATAACTGTGCTTATTCAGAAAACTCAGTTTGTTCTTAAAAAAAGAAGGAATTTCTTAAACATGATAGAAGCTCATATATTGCCTTTTTAATTTTTTATTTTATGAGAAGCTGATTCTTTTAACATCCATGAAGTTGATATGTACTTGCCGATGACTTCTCAGAATAAAGGATGGCAGTGGCGAAGAGAAGTACCCAAAATCCAGTTTTGTGTTGGATTGTAAAGATGGGAGCATGACTTATTATGAATGCGATTTTTATCTCTTTCTTAAATTCAAGGTTCTAAGGAGTTTGGCTTGTAGTTGTAGATTTCATACTATTGCCTAGTCGTCTAAATAAATGAAGAGGATAGAGACGACAGAGTTTCTTGCATAGATTCTCGATGTTTGAATGATAACAAGTTTGCATTGATAGTGCAAAATGAAACGAGTTCTGACAGTCCATTCCTACTAATTAGTAGTTTCTTCTTCGTTCCAAGAGCATTCCTTTGCCCATTGAATATTTGTCTGAATTGTATGCCTTCATTTTATTCTATTGACTTGCCCTCTATTATTTTTTGTTGAAGTTCTTTAAGAAGCATGCCCATAGGAGCTGCATTGCAAAGAATGAACCTCCTTTGTCTTAGAAGCTAGGTCTGAGGCTTATCTATTCTGCCACCGAATCCCAGGACTTTCACTCATACTCATCCCTTCTTATCTCATTCCATTTGAGTAGGGGCAGACTGCAACAGGAATGTAACCGTGGTGGACGGCTTGACATTGTCAACTGCACCAGTAGATCAATGACTCATTGGTGATTTTCCTTTATGTTTCCAGGTGATGCATGCACTGGGGATATTGTTATGTTTGAGCAAAATGTCTATGACATGTAAGAGTCTTCTGAGCTGAATAAGTTATGCTGCTATTCTTTCTTTTAAGGTGTAGAATAGAATTGCTATTTGTCAAGTTAGCCACTTATATTTTTGGCCAATTACGATTTTTAGGTATAATGTTGCTGCAAGAAGTTCTCGAGGTCCTTCTATTGGCACTCGTATTGTTGCAGGTCGGATCATAAAGGAGAGCTATGGTGCAGCCAAACAGCAGCACACTTTTACGGTGAGAGCAAAGGCTATGGCTAAAGTAAATTTTATGACA
>LPNX010498478.1:561884-602243 GCA_001517045.1 Pseudotsuga menziesii
TGAACAATATATACTTCTACATGGCTGTCTCTTTAGGGAACTCTAGTGAAGAGTTGGCCATGGTTTTATCTTCTCATTCATTTATAAACGTTGTTCCGCTAGGGACCTGAATAAACGATTTTACTTTATTATGTTGGTATCTTCTCTTTGCCTAGATATTCCATCTTAGTGACACATCGCTTATTTGTCTTCTCTTTAGGGCAGGGGGCCCTAATAGGCATGGCTTGTATTATGTATATATATATGGTTTGCAGGCAAGTATTAATTGCACAATTATCATTCTTTTTGTTTATATAATTACACAGATAATGACAACTATGCAATTTCCCTTAAGTTCACAATCACTTTTTGGATGCAAAAAGCTTTCCTGCTGGTCACACATATGATGACGACAAAGGATCAGTAAAGTCAAGGCGGTGGTCTCGCACACCATCAGGAGATATTCTTCAAATTGCTGATAAACCACTTCCAAAACTTGCAGAGGATGAGGAGATTGTGGGTATAATAACAAGGGAAGATGTTATTGAAGAGCTTTTACAGGTTTCCATCTCAGGCCCTAACTTCATCCTTGCTCTTTTCTTAGTTCACCGTCATTTTCATGGGTGGGTAAATATATTTTGGGCCAGAAACCTTTGGCTTAGATGCTACATCCAAGGGTTTTTTATTATGCAAAACCATTCAGGACTTGCACATGGCTTTCTCCATCTAATTCTTAGAAAAAACTGCCAAGGCTCAATTAAGGAGTATAACAAGATGGTACAATTTGGCTACATAACTGCAGTAGCATAAGCAGAGCAGTTGAACCTATTTCTCCCAATGAAACCATTTTTATATTTACCACTTGACTACAACTTGGTTGACTGTGCACAGTAATTTAATAGATTCCTTATATTCAGTAATATTTTCAGTGAACTGAGAAATTTGGATGAGAATACCCTGTTCACTAAAATGACAAGTTTTGAACAGTGAATATGGTTATAACTCATTTGTATGGCATGGGCGTGATTCCCTAGCTTAGAGTCAAGTTTTCCAAATCATGTAAAGGATCTGGGTATGGCCTTAAACTTCTTGTGTCATTTAGATTGAAGGTGAAAAATACATCATGTCATTGGCTTGCATGACTAAGCAAAGAAACTATCAAATTGTCTTGGTATCATAAATCGATTCTAGGATTTTACTTCAAAATACATCTATGCAACGTTTTGACATAATGTTTCTGTATTGTGAGGGCAGGAACTATTCTTGATACTTGAAGTTTGTCCATTGCATCCCACTCGTTTTAGAAAACCAACTTTTTCAATTGCATCACCTGATCACATTTATTACTGAGGGTTGATTCCTACAGTAGTTACATTGTTTAGGAAGAAAATATCTTGATACTGACCTACTGTTTTCAATTGGGAACATGGAATCCCTCCTGTAGTTGGGAAAAAGTGAAGGCAATTTCTTGTGAAATAAGCTTTGTCTTGGTTCGCACTAAACTATATATGCACCCACAGAATATCTAACTTTGATTTCTGGCTTTCCTAGCTTAACAGCCTCTTTCACTATTTGATCTTAGTGACATATATTTTAGTCTCTCTGTGAATGTTGGTTGGTTAGACCATTCTTATCAATGGATCTATAGACCTATTTCAAGAGGTTAGGTCGGGAGCCACTAAGCATGAAACAAAATAGATTTTTAATTTCAACCTTTATGAGATTTAGTTGGTCAGCACGTGCACTGGTTTTGGTTAGTTCTCTTAGTGAGGGCCAGGATTTGTTGCTTGGTTAGTATTAATATAGATATATTTTCTTTTTCTCTGGGGCTTGACCAATGATGTAGGTTAACTTTGTGTGTGTGCAGGAGGAGATATTTCATGAGACGGATGCTCATGCCCTTATTTCTGTTATAAAAATGTACCCTTCAGTCAAGAAAAATCACTTATTAAGCATGGGAATATTTTTCTACCAGGCATTCCACCATATCAGTTGCACTTGTAAGTAGATGCTCTTTAATAGATAAGTTAACCTCCTTGGTTGAGTTCATTTCTTTTACCAGGATTTCCATGTTCTTCAGCAAAAATAGATCACTATACATACATCTCTCTTCTATAGAGGGAATTAAATTATTGAACATGAGTCTACATTTATCAGGTATACCCTCAAATAGCCTGCCAAACTTTATGGTCATTATGACCTCAAGCAAACTATTGAAAAATTCTGCATCAACCTCAATTCCCCCTAATGCATCTCTTGCTCTGAAAAATTGCTCAATTGTATACAAAAATAAGTAGCCATTTTATTCTGCACCTTAAGCTGTTAATATTTAATGTAAGAGCCCAATCAATCTCCAACCTTGAGACATTAATCATTTCAAAATTCAGAAGGTAGAAAAGGCAGGCACACCCAAACTGGGGTCTTTGAGAGAATATTTTCTCTAGGGTTGAAGCCTCAACCCATGGCCCAATATTTCATTGTATAAACCTACCCTGTTCATGAACCATAAGCGTCCTTCAAAACTCCATTCCCTCTCTGCCACAGATGCACAAACAATTAGGGAATAATCTCTTCCCACAGGAGACAAGTCGTAGCTTCACCGAAGTTTCCAGTTTTCCACAATCCAAATCTTCAGGGTGTTCTCTGATGACTAGAGCCCCATTAATATACAAATCAAACCCCATGATCAGAGTATAGCAACTCTCACACAATTCCCATAGGGACAATATCAATCATAGTTTCAGTTTCACCTTTTTCCAAACAACCTTTTCTTGGCATAACTGATCCCACTTGCCTTCAGCCTTCATCTTGAAGGTAAGACATTAGATACTCTTGGGAAGGAAGATCAATACCCCTGGGCTAGCATTTCCTTGAATCTTTTCATATTTGAACCCTTGTATTCCTCACCTTGCTTTGCTTCACCTCCACCTACATACATATCTAGACATTTCTTTATCATGGATTTACTAATTGGAAATATTTTTAAAAAGAACCAGGTAAAGGATAAGAAGGGCACCATATAAAGCACCATATACTTGCTGATCTTGCAAATTACGCTTGACCCAGATAAGAAGGGCAGGCCAATGCTCTAGATAGTCTGCATTAATAATAGTTTTAATGCACTAGGTCTCAGGTATAGAAGGATGTGACTTCAGTCAATTCGAGATAGCAGTTTCTTTATATCTTTTATGCCATGTTGAGGAATTTTGTCTTCCTAAGAGTTTGGGTTAATTATCTGTACCAAGGAGTATGTAATGTGCATATATATTTATATTTCTATTTATCTTTAGTGTCAAGGATGTGGCTCCAGTCAATTCATGATAGCAGTTTCTCTCTATATCTGTTATCCAGATCCTATGTTGAAGACTTTTGTTTTTCTAAGACTCTGGGTTAATTATCTGTACTAAGGAGTATGCAATGTGCATATATTTGTTTATTTCTACTTATCTGTAGGCTCAAGGATGTGGCTCCAGTCAATTCCATATAGCAGTTTTTGTTTACATTATTTTGTGCTTTGTTGTTTTGATGAATAGTGTATTAGTGTAGTTTGAGGAGAGAGGGGCAGGCTTTCAAGAAAATTATCAGATTGGCGCTGCTTGTTTCTGCTATTTGGAACTCTTGTTATTGAATAATATAACTGCTAGGTTTTTTATCATTATGACAACAGGTGGCTTTGTGTTCTCGTGTACTTTTGATGGGGGTTTACAATGCAATAAAGGAACTGATGTTGAGTATATTGAATATCGCAGAAATAGAACCTGTCGCAGAAACAGAACCTGTCACTGGAGCAAATGAGAGGGTACCAATGGCCATTGAAAGGAGTGGCCACCAAAAATTCAAGCTTTAACCTGTCGGTGGTATTGAAAAGGAATGGAAAATTAATAAACAACTAAAGAGAGAGAGGAAGCAAAAGCACAAGAAGAAGAAGAAGCTGAACCTCTAAATGCAGGGGAAACATTAATTCTGGTTTCTTGCACAGTGGAATTTCCAGCATACTTTCCTAAAAAACTCCAATGTATTGCAATGAGAAGCTGTAATTATAATTGATAATTAATGGAACAGGGTTTTTTGATTCCTTGGTGAACATGAAATACAAAGTGATTTATGGTTAAGTCCCAAACTTATCTTGCCTTGGTGAACATGAAGTAAAATGTGATTTTTGGTCATGTCCCAAGCTTACCTTTGAGGATCATGAAATATACATGGAACCATAGAGAGTGTCCTTGTTTCATATTTGCTTTACCTAATTAGATGTTATGCTTTACCTAATGATTTTCTTGTTAATTTCCAGTTAAGCTGAGTGCATTGCCCTTGTACTAGGTTTCATTTTTTTATTTCTTAACTCATGTTTTGTTTGGGTATGCTTCTATTTGGGATATTGGTTCTCTTTGAAATTATGCACTAATCTCATAATATGGATTCTCAGATTTTTTGCAAATGGTAATCAAACCTCACGAACTGAAGGCTCTCAAAGGGACGAGACCACACAAGAACGACCTGATCAGCTTGCTTTGATTGTAGAGTATGTTTTCAGGATTCGATCCGTTGTCTTCTAAATTCAAGTCTGAACTATTTGAAACTCTGTTTGACTTGGTGTGTTATAATGCCATAAGTATTGGGCTGTGTAGAATGCAGGATCATGAGCGTAGAAGAGAGGCCATAAGAAGGACACAATGGACAGCGAAGGAAGAACTCATTAGATTCATTGGCTAACTCCGACAACCAAGGTAATTTTATATAAATTTTCCTTTCCTGTTACTGTAAGGCGGAGATGTGCATGAATTCAAGAACAAGTTCATTAGTTGACAACCTATTACTTTTTGAAGACTTTAGTTTTATATTTGTCAGAGGATAATTCTCTGAATTGGCCCTGTGAAACTTTCAGATGATGACTGTGCAAAAACCTGCATTGTTTATTCTTCAGGTCTGCATCTTTTTGATACTTTATCAATTTCTCAGTAATCTCAAAACATTCAGCTTTGGTTGCTTCTGCTTCCCCTATAGATTTTATTTTAGGACTGAAGCTTCAGAGTTCTAGCATAGGCTGCCTCTTGTTTTGAATTCCTTCAATGCCATAACAATAATCTCAAAACATTCAGCTTTGGTTGCTTCTGCTTCCCCTCTAGATTTTATTTTATGATTGAAGCTTCGGAGTTCTAGCATATGCTGCCTCTTTTTTTGAATTCCTTCAACGCCATCAAGAATGGTCTCTTAAGTGAAAGGAATTTCCATTTGCCCGATATGTAACTGCAAGCGAGTCCTAAGAAAATGCTGGTGGAACTTCTGATCCATAAGCTACAGGTGGCTAAAAGTAGGCTGGAGAAGTGAGGGGCTGTTGATAGATAGGACTGGGATAATATGGCTGATGAGCAAGAACACCATCAGCCCCAAGCATAGCACCAAGAAAATAGGTATTATAAGGATTATAGGCTGGCTGAGGGTAACCATAACCCGACATGTAGTATACCAAGGATCCATTTTCAGCTTGCATTCCCTGCAAGCATACATAATGCCAATGAGACAGTGCATTCTGATAATAATGAATATCAAACAAGCACAAATACAGATGGAAGGTGTATGACAGTGCATTATTTAAAAAAAAACTAGCAAAGCCAGTAGAACTTACTGTATAAGGAATCTCCGAGCCATCCATTCCAATAAACCCACCATGCTCATCCCATTCATTCCCTAAGACTTCATAACCTGCTAAGAAAAAAAGGTTAAGACAATATATCATGCATCAAGTTTTGCCCAAATGAAGGCCAAACGGTATTAATGCGTAACACCCCATCATTGCTACTTGGTTTCAAAAAAACTGACCTAGGTAATAGTATCCATAGTAATTATTTGGTGGGTAGTATAACCCATTTTCCACCACAGGTTCTTGCTCCAACTCACTGCCTCTTGTACTGGCAGAATCTCCAAGCGATGTTACAGAAGAAGTGGCTTTAGATGGGCTCCCCTCTAGAGCAGGTGACTAAATACAGAAATTTAGAAGTGATTATTCATTAAGAAGATTATTAGTAATGCAGATGGTTGAAATTTTTGAATATAAACCATGATGGGAAGTTATGAAGCCATCATATACATATAGAGCCCAGAAATATTATAATAACTTGTAACTTAAATTATTTTGTGTCAAAAATCCAAAAAGAGGCTGTGAAACCCCAAGGTATGAGTGAGCAATCAAATTAATCTTTATCGAGGTTATAAGAGCTAGAAGTAACGAAGAGAATGTGTGATTTAGCAGAGTAATGGTCCCTAAATAATACGCCCGACTTTCGTACCCAAGGAAGACCTACTTCTCATAAATTTAATTGTTTATACGTGAACTTGAAACATAGGGCAGAGCCTCGAAACTTTAAGACTCCTTGGGTTTCATACCAATAACTGCTAGATATACATGATCCCCCAAGTAGCTAGTGCATATTCCCTAGACCTTAAAAAATCCAACCACAACAAGCACGACCTTAAAAATTCCCATATATTCCAAGCAGCCAGTGCATATTACCTAGACCTTAAAATGCCCATATATATATATTTTTTAAAACTACAGAGAGCGTCGCTATAGCGATGGCTTGCCGTGGAACCTTGCGACATCTTACCGTCGATATAGCGGCATCTTACCGTCGATATAGCGACGTCTCTCCGTCGATATAGCGACATCTTACCATCACAGGTTTTGGGGTTTGTCATTTTCATTTTAGGAATTTTCGTTGCAATTGCGACATCTTCCCATCACTATAGAGACGGCCTACCCATGGAAATCTACACACAGCAAAATAGAACATCGTCGCTCTTGCCACACAATTAACGGGTCGTCGCTATTGCACCGAAATAGTTTCCATGGGAAAAAAAACACATAGACGTGGCAATATCCACACTTCTTCGTGGATATTTCCACGTTTTGGCCGTGGCAAAATTGATCACTTGTACTAGTGTCAAATCCGCCATAGGTGCATAAAGCAGTTTCCAAATCCACTTAGAGGCTCACAAATTGGAAAATTCAAGTAGGAAAGATAATAAGGGATGGAAAGACAACTCATACATGCTTTTATTAGGAGAAAAGGATGGAGGATAATGAGGGAAAAAAACAAGTCAACTACACCTAGTCTTACTTTCCCTTTTGCAATAAATCTCAATAAAGAAGGAAACTTAGCATAAAAAGAAGATATGCACTAGGGAGGATCTAGAATAAAATAGACATGCTAAATATGATTTCCAAGAGGTTTCCCAAGTGCTCCATGACTCAATTTTAGCAAGTATGACTTCTAGGACATGTGGAAGACAACTCGCATAGATTGGAATATAGGAAACTAGGAAAACAAGACAAAAATGGATTAATTAATATCTAAGATAGCTAACTATGGGTTGATTATTCTAACAACCCCCATTAATCCTGAATTTATGAGTAAATATAATAAAAAAACCATAGGGCCTAGAAACAAGGCTTAGTCACCCTTTACATACTGCATGTCCATTTAACCAACGAAAGAGGCAAAAACCCAATGGGAAAAATCCTCCCTTAAACATGGAGAGTAAAACAAAATTTAAAAATATTGTCATCAATCATGATTCATAGCATGATTAGAAATCCCCAGCTATGATTTGAAATTGCTGAATGTCTTCTCACAAAAAACTTTGGTGAAGATGTCTGCTACTTGTTCTGAAGATGCACAAAAGAGTAGGTGAATGGTTCCATCATGCACAAGCTGTCTGATGTAGTGCATATGGATTTAAATGTGTTTGGTTCTCTGTCTCTGAACTGGATCATTGCATATTTTAATGGTACTCTAATTATCACAATAGATAATAGTTGAAAACTCTAATTTGAAACCACAATCACCAAGTATCCCCTGCAACCATAAACATTGAGTTGCTGCATTTACAACTCCTCTGTACTCTGCTTCTATAGATGAGAGTGCTATGGCACTCTATTTCTTGCTTGACAAGCTGATTGGTCCTTTAGTAAGAATGAACAAATATCT
Source organism: Pseudotsuga menziesii (assembly GCA_001517045.1). Lineage (NCBI taxonomy): Eukaryota > Viridiplantae > Streptophyta > Pinopsida > Pinales > Pinaceae > Pseudotsuga > Pseudotsuga menziesii. The sequence continues at coordinate 569,852 of LPNX010498478.1, forward strand.
TGATGTCGAATTTCGATCTGTGTTGTCACCCTCCCAATCACTGTCAGTAAACCCAACCAAATCAAGATCAGATTTATCTTTGTAGACGATCCCATGAGTTCTTGTTCGTTGAACAAAGTTAAGGATTATTTTGGATGATCTCCAATGGATATCATGAGGCTGATCCATGTATCTTGAATCCACACTTACTACATAATAAATATCAGGTTGAGTGTTTGTAAGGTAAAGCAAACACCCAATCAACTGCCTATACAGTGTATTATTTACCATAAGAGAAGAACCTACTTCTTCAAGTTTAACTCCTGAAAGGAATGGAATCTTGCTTGGATTACAATCTTTCATGTTGAACTTGTTCAAAAAATCTAAAGCATATTTATACTGATGTACCTTTTTTCCATGTTGGGATTGAGCAATTTCGAGACCCAAGAATTGGCTCAACAACCCCAAATCAGTCATAGAAACTGCATGGTTCATTGCATCCTTCAAGGAGGAAATATCTTTCTTTGAACTTTCTGTAATCAGAAGGTCATTTTTATACACCTGAATGGCACCTCTCCGTCCGAGTGCTGATATCCCTCATGTCGGCACACAAAAGGACATCTATGGATTGAGGTTGCCTGTTTTCATTATACCTTGGTTGATGATGAAATACATTGTCTATATGCCCAGCTGATTACTTTTCCTTTTGAAGATTTTGAGTAGCATGCACGACTATCCCTATTGACATCTCATGCATCATGCACGAGTTTTATGTTCAGCAAGTCGCGTATACTTGTATGCGCGGGTCGCATTTGTATGGAGTCGCGTATCATGCGCGGGTTGCTCTACTATAGACCCGCGCATGGTTTCCTCAAAATTATTATTTAAAAACATGAGTTAATGGGAGATTAGTTTATTCATTTACCTTAATACCACTAACTGCTGCAACCTCCCTAACCTTCGAGAACTGCCTCATTTCATTCATATAAATAGAGGCCTTAGGGAGGGGGTTGGGGGATATACTTGGAGAGCAAAGTTATGCTGGTGGATTGTCTACAGAATCTTTGGAGCAGAGAAACTCAGAGTCCTTTGGTGACAGAGGAGTCCCTTGTTCAGACATTGGGTTGTAACCTAAACTCCCTCTATTATTGTTAATAAAGCAGATTACTTCTTCCATATTGTGCTTCATGTGTTGTGGATTGGTAAATGTTTACATTTTCATTACAATATATGATCTGTCTAATCTGCATCGTTATATATGAATCATACTGTATTTGGAAGAATCTTCATTAACACGTAAAGGAGGAATTATCCTGGAGACTTTGGAAGTGGATCAGAGAGGAAGAAGCTAGCTTGGATCAACCTTCGTATTTCACAAGTAAGTTCTTGCTACTTTCCTATTTCCTATTCTGTACTTCTAAAGTCAATTTGTCTGCAAGGTTAGAGTATGTTGGTAACCCCCCAGACCTAGGTTATTAGGTGAATTATCCTGTACAACAGAACTGGCGACTCCGCTGGGGAAGCCTGGTCTGCTTTAGGTCTTTTTCTGTTGTCCTGACCAGTCATTGCTCGAAGTCTTGTTTGTGATCTTTTGTCCTGTTTTATTACTTACTGTAGCATTTGAAAGTCTTGGGTCTTTCTCTTTTTTTGAGAATTTTTCATGCCCATGCGTGGTTTGTCCTTATAGACAGTTGCGCATACTGAGTTGCATACGTGGGTTGTTCTATAGAATAGTCACGCATCATTCGTGACCTGCACTACTACACAGTCGCGCATACTCCTGAAAACTGTGATTTTTGTGTTAAAGTTTGCTTGTTCTTTAGCCTGCTATAATTCCTGTTTTCTATTGAGACTTTCTTTAAGAGTGTTGCAAAGTTGTCTGAGTGTGTCAGGTGATCACATCTTAGTGCTTCCCGAAGCCCTTGGGTTCTTTTTACTTGTTCTATTTACTGTCTGCATCTTGAAACTTTCTGGCCTGTTTGGGTTGTTGGTGAGTGCCTGAGTCTAGATCAGTGATCAGGGTCTTAGACTCTGTCTGTCCAGTCTGCTGTTTATCAGTTTGTGGTTTGCACTTGCCTATTTAAAAGTCTGCAGTGGTCTCTTGGTCATTGTCTGCACCCAAGTTGAGGTCCTAGCCTGCTTCTCTTGCTGGTTTTTAGGTTCTGTTTTCCTGTTAGTTCAGTTTGTGTTCTTTATACAGTCTATAAGTGTCAAGTTTACTCAAGCATTGCATTTTATACATGCACAGTAGTTTTTTGAGCATTTTTTAAAGTGAAAAACAAAACATAGTTAATCTTTTGCATTGTAATTTTTGCATTAGAGTAGTGTTTGTTTCAGTTTAAGAAATACTATCTCAGAAAAATACAAAAACATATAGGCTTAGTTTCTCTTTTTGCTGCATATAGTTCATCAATATTTATTTGAAAAAATGAAAAGAAGTTTATTTCATAGTGTTAGTTTTCTTTAGATGCACTTTTGCTTTCATTTATTTTTTGCTGAGTCATAACATCATACAGTCCATCACTTCCACTTCCTTTGAGTAAAAAAAAAGCCCTTAAAATTAATGCTTGAATTTAAAATCTATTAGTAAGTTTTTATTTTTAGGGCCTTCCACCTACTAGCTTAGGCTAGGTTTGTGGGCTAGGGAGTGTAAAATTTCCACAAACTATAAACTCAGATGTAATGGGCTATTCATTAGGTAAATCCTTGGTTCTACCGCTGTATCTGGGAAGCTCCTCTCAAACGGGAGTTAAGCACTAGGCCGCGTGGAGGCTTGGACAGAGGGGATAACCCCCCGAATCATTGTCAAAACGTAACCCAGGAATTTTACGCATCTGGGGATTCTGTCTAGGAAGAATTTCGGGCTCAGCTACCCTACCCATGCGTACAATTTCAGCTTGCGAATGTCCCCCCAGACAGTAGGTATTGTCAAGGTAGCCTTAGTCTCTTGTCTTTTTAGGGCTCATACCTAGGTAAACCGGAAGGTTATTTCTGGTTCACCTTGAATGGACTTGGAAGGTAACCCTTGTGGAAAGTGTAGGAGGGCGGTTGGGTGATTCCTCCGCTTGTGCCTAAGAACCCCTCAAGGATGCCTAGTAACTGTTCATCGGCTTTCTTCGGGAAAGCATATCTTTATAGCTTGTTTTGATTGCTTGAGACTTAGGATTTTTTTAGTGTGTGCTTTGTGGATCTACTTGTGTTTAGTTGGCCTTAGGGTGTGATTTTTTAAGTCTTAATTCTGGAGGACCAACTTGTTAGAAGGTCAAGAAGGTTGAGAAACCTTCCTCCTCTCTCACCACTGGAACCTCCACCTTTACCTCAAAGGCGGAGACTAAGCACAGGTGGTTCTTTTGAACCAGTAGGAGTAAGTGAGGTTCTTGGTGAACCGGAATTAATAGCTAACCGCTTTGACTTTGATACAGTTGAGGTAGAAGAATTGCAAGCTGACGAGTTTGCAAGAAATTATAATACCCCCTTGACTGATTTGAACGATCCAGTGATCGTGCAGGTTAGGCCTTTAGTTCACCAGTGCTAGGTGTACCTATAGGTAGAGCTATGTCTTCTAAGGGAGAAATTTCATTTGTTTTCACCTCAACCCTTCCAGTTGAAGGGGTACTATCTCCCCCGGTTAGTACCCCTATATCTAGTTTACCTTCCACACCCTTAACTCCAGCAAGCCGGGTGGTCCAACCATCGGTTTACTCGAACATTGGAAGTATGTCTGGTGATATGGCTACTGGGATTCCTAGTATGCCTACAATTCCTTCTTCCTTCCCTTACCCTACCCACAGTGGTCCGGTGGGATCCTCGGCCTTTGTCCAACGATTCCCTTGGAATGGGGGGCACATACCCCCTTCCAGTCCATACGTAGGCCCACCACTTGCATATGTAGGAGTGCAGTTTGGTAGCAACACCTCTTATGGGAAAGGATACCAAAACCCTATTTCGGTCGCATATACGAGCTCCCCCTTCTCTTTGTTTAGTGGAGGGATAACTGCTCCAGTCTTTCAGACCCCTACTTCTATGGGGCCGGACCGAACCACTTACACTGCATCTCCCACCCAAAACCCAGTGGCTTACGGATGGAACCCATTCCAAAGCAACCTACCCACTTCACAACCGGTGTCTGCGGGAAACCCCACCTCTACCTATGGGCATTCAGGGGCTGGACCCTCGAATACCCAAGCTGGCACTTCTAGTACATCGGCTGGGCCCAAGCTTCCTTTTCTGGCAACTTTGAACTTGCCAGACTTATTGAAATTGATGAACGATCCAGTGAGGCATGACCCCTTGTGGCCACCTATTCCCACCAAACTGCCTTCGGACATCCCTAAGTTGAAAGGTAAGGCTGGTGAAGATCCTGGGGCACATGCCACCACCTTCCATCTTTGGTGTTCTTCCAACTCATTGAATGAAGATTCAGTGAGACTTAGGCTATTCCAGAGGACATTGACAGGCACTGCAGCAAAATGGTACATTGAGCTTCCTTCTGCTGCTTTTAGAAGCTTCTGGGACTTGCCTACCGCTTTCCTTAGCCACTTTCAGCTTCCAGTTCATTACGATTTCGGAACGGACTTGTTGTCCACCTTTAGACAAAACAAGGCAACCCACATCTTGGATCATATCCAAGAGTGGAGGAGGCGAAAGAGCCTCATTAAAGCCACCATCCCTCCTGATTTTTTACTAGAATGGTTCCTTAAATCTTTATTGCCCTCTATATCTAAGGATGTTTCTACATTAGGAGTGACTAGTGAGGAAGAAGCCATACTCAGGGCCCAGCAGTTGGACTTGATATATTCACAGTCTGGAATTTTATATGAAATCATCCCTGAGGCACCAAGGCCTTCTCATGAGGCCGAGAAACCCAAGCCTGGACCCCATGTCGATGGTGTGGTTGGGTCTGTAAACTCTCCCACTGTAGAGTCTTTGAGAAAACAACTTCACCAATTGTCTGTCAAATAGTCTACAGCGGAGGCAGTAAAGGCTGCCCCCTCCTCCCAAAGTGCAAATGTTTTTGCACAAACCTCTTCGAAGGGCAATCAGCAGCCCGGCGGGAAGAAGAAGAAAGGCAAAAAGGGAGAGGGAAACCAAAATCAAAACAAGCCCAAGCCCGCAAACAATGCTGATGGGGGCAAAAAGGAGAAGAAGAAATTCAAGTTTCCTTGTAAGTTGCACCAAGGAGACCACCTCACTCACCTTTTCCCCCTCATGGAACAAGCTCAGAAGCTGTTACAAATGCAACCATCGGCTGTCCTGAAGGATCCATTTCCCCAAGGGAAAAATTCTGCTTCAGCTTCTACCATAGCAGGGGGCACTCAAGCTGCCCCTGACCCCAATTATATCAACATGGTTAGATCCTCAACCTTGTTACAAACCAGGAATAAGAACTATGAGAATGAGACCGATGAGAAGGGTAAAGCTGTAGTTGAAACTTCCAGCCCTCTCACTATAGAGAAACCTGCGGAAATAATGCCAAAGATACCCAAAGGTGTCTTTAAAAATACTTTGCATAACCCAAATGCCAGAGCTGCTACTCACTACTCTGTGGTTGAAGACTTGGCTCAGACTCCGTGTGCAATGTCAGCTTTGGAGGTGCTCCAGAGTTGTCCCACTCAAAGGGATGCCCTCTTAGCAGCTCTAGGTAGCATGGATTCTTCTGGTCTCACAGCGAAATTTCAGTTCTCTGATCTTAAAATTCACCTCCCTTACCATGTAGCTTTATCGATAGATGTTGTGCATGGTGGTAAGACCATTGGACGGGCAGTTATTGATGAGGGAGCCTCTACTTGTGTGATGTCCCTGGCTTGTTGGAAAGCTCTAGGATCCCCAGAGCTGGTCCCATCAACCACTTTACTTACTACTTTTTATGGAAGGTCTTTCTGTCCACATGGTATCCTGCCAGCTTTCGAGCTTAATTTGGCTGGCAAAGCAGTCTCTGTTGAATTTGAAGTGATTGATGCTCCATTGGACTACAATTTGCTTCTGGGTAGGAATTGGACATATGCAATGTCTGTTGTTGCATCTGCTATCTTTCGTGTCGTGGTATTTCCACATGAGGGAAAGCTGGTCACTGTTGACCAACTTGATTTTACTCGTAAAGGCCGCTTAGAGTCTAAAGATTCCACTGTGCCATTGGTTGATCAGGCCAAACCTGCTGCACAGAGCTTGGGGGCTGGACTGTACGCATCATTGATGGGCACATTCGATATTCCAGCTCCAGTCCTTTATCTCGGTTCTACTACTGTAGGGCAGTCCATTGATTCGATGGTCGATAGGACTGATCCTTGGGTCCTCCCAACCCCTCAGGAACCGGAAGTGCCCTTGTCTGCAGTGGAAGTGGCGTATCAAGCTATTACCCAAACCACTGTAGATCCCATTCCAGATCCTCTTACAGTCTCGGATGATATGGAAGAAGTTTATATTCCTGCATGGGCAGAAAACTCTTTACATTCCATAGATTGCTTAGACATTGTTTTTCCTTCAGATGAAGCTATTTTGGAAGCTATGTGTTCAAGTGATAAGATATGTGAGGATCTTCATCACCGATCTTATTTCCTTCCAGAGCTAAGCAAGATAAAAAACCAAGAGTTCCATGTGAGACTGTCAGATGATGTTGATACACCCGTCAATCCTTTACCTAGGGAAGGAGTGTTTGCCGAGGGGAATATGGCAAACATTTCCGCTAATATACCCATCAACATCTCCGTAAAGCCAGATGTCATGGAAAATATCTATATAGGTGCAAACTGCTCTTTGGAGGAGATTGCCATTTATACTGCCCTTTTCAAGGAATTCCGTGATATCTTTGCCTGGTCATATGAGGAGATGCCAGGCATTGATCCATCTATTGTTCAACATGAGATCCCAACCTATCCTAATGCTAAGCCGGTTCGGCAAAAATTACGCCCCGTGAACCCGTGTAAAGCGGCGGCTGTGAAGGCAGAAGTAGAAAAGCTCTTGAAAGCAGGTTTTATATATCCCGTTGCTTTGACTGAGTGGGTGTCCAACCCAGTCCCTGTTGATAAAAAGCAAGGGACTATTCATGTTTGTACAGACTTTCGAGACCTTCACAAATCCTGTCCCAAGGACAACTACCCTACACCGTTTATTGATCAAATCATAGATACATGTGCGGGTAGTGAAGTATTTTTGTTTATGGATGGTTTTTCTGGCTACAATCAAATCCAAATCAAACCGGAAGACCAGCATAAAATGGCTTTTATTTTCCCTTGGGGTACATTCGCATATAGAAAAATGCCTTTTGGATTGAAAAATGCAGGGGCAACCTTTCAACGAGCCATGAATTTTGCTTTTCATGATATAAAATCCATTGTCGAGCCTTACCTGGATGATCTTCCTGCTCATTCTCGCAAGAGGATCCAGCATCCAGATCATTTACGATTGATTTTCGAGAGATGTAGGTACTATAAAATTCGCTTGAATCCCCACAAGTGTGTTTTCTGCGTCGAATCAGGTAGATTGCTTGGATTCATTGTCTCTAGTAGGGGCATACAGTTGGATCCGTTAAAAGTCGAGGCCATTGTAGATCTGCCTCCTCCTCGTTCACTTAGGCAACTTCAGAGTCTACAAGGTAAGTCTAACTTCCTTCGACATTTTATCGTCAATTATGCCAAGATCACAAAAGGTTTCCTGCGCCTGCTTAAACAGGACACCCCATTTGTATGGGATGAAACTACACAACTCGCGTTCGAGGCATTAAAGAAAGCTTTGTTGTCGGCTCCTTTATTGCGCCCGCCAGATTACTCTAGGGATTTCATATTATATCTAGCCGCGTCGGAGTCTACCATTGGGGTAGTGCTAGTTCAGGAGGATGACAAGCTTGTTGAGCATGTTGTCTATTATCTTAGCCATGCTTTGGTGGGGCCTGAGCTTAAGTACTCCCACGTCGAGAAGTTAGCCTTAGCGGCTGTGTATGCTGTACAGAGGTTACGGCACTACATCTTACTGAGGACCACTACTGTAGTGGCGGATGTAAACCCTTTCCAGTATGTTTTATCCAAACAGATTGTTGGGGGAAAATTCAATAAGTGGATAGTCATTCTCCAGGAGTTTGACTTGGTTTTCCAATCCGCTAAATCCAAAAAGTCAGTTTTTGCCGAGCTTATAGCAGAATTCCCTACGGAAGAAGATGTAGTGGTTCAAGATGACTCATTCCCAGATGAGCACATCTTCCTTATATCAACCTATGATCCTTGGTACGGATATATTCTCATATATCTCCAGACTTTGAAGTATCCTACCGCTTACTCTAGGGAAGACCGACGCAAGTTATGTCTTCATGCAAAAAATTACCTCATAATCGGAGATACATTATATCGAAGGGGGGTAGATTCTGTCTTGCATCGCTGCCTTACCCATGAGGAAGCGGATATTGTCCTAAATGATTCCCATAGCGGAGCGTGTGGGGGTCATTTATCTGGGTTAGCAATGGCCCAGAAGATATTACGTGCCGGGTATTTCTGGCCCACCATCTTTAAGGATTGTGTGGAAGCTGTAAAACGCTGTCATCCATGTCAGCTGTACACCAGAAAAATGCAGTCGCATCCTGCTCCCTTGTTTCCTGTTGTCTCGGTAGGCCCCTTCATGAAGTGGGGGATCGATTATATGACATGCAACCCAACCTCGGCTAGGGGGCACAAATATATCATTGTCGCTGTCGACTATTTCACCAAATGGGAAGAGGCAATGCCTACTTTCAAAGACAATGGGGAAACGACAGCTTACTTCATGTTTAATCAGATTATTGCTAGGTTTGGTATTCCCAAGGTGATTTTCACTGACCATGGCAGTCATTTCCAAAATCACATGATGACAGAACTGACCACCATGCTCGGATTCCGACAAGAGCATTCTTCTCCTTATTATCCGCAAGCAAATGGTCAGGTCGAGGCTATAAACAAAACTTTGAAAACTATAATTAAACATACTATTGATATAGCTCGTTCAAATTGGCACATCATGTTATATCCTGCTCTTTGGTCTTATCGAACCAATGTAAAAACTGCTACGGGTTTTTCCCCCTTCCAACTCGTTCATGGGGTGGAAGCTATTACATCGATTGAATGCGAAATACCATCCTTGCAGATAGTTGTTCATGTGTTACCTGACACAACTGAGCTTGAAGAACGATTGCTTCACTTAGAACACCTTGATGAGCAATGCAGATATGCGTTGACTGCAAATCAGGCTCATAAGAATAGGGTTAAATCTCAATATGATAAAACGGTCAAGCCTCGGGTTTTCTCTGAGGGGGAACTTGTCTTGCTCTGGGATCAAGATAAGGAACCCCTGGGGGCAGGAAAATTTAAGGCCATGTGGTTGGGACCCTATGTTGTGTTTAATGTTTTGAGTAAAGGCGCATATGAATTAGTGGATTATGATGGGAATAAGCTACCTGAGCCTAGAAATGGGCTCTACTTGAAAAAGTACTATTCCTAGGCCTAGCACTTTTTCTTGTATATTAATGTATGTATTTTTATGTACATTAGGTTGTTAGTTTCATTTTTTATACTATCTGCTGGTTGTTGCAGATGTCTTTCGAGATGTATGTAGGCTTTGCTGATGGCTCCAGCCATCACACTTGTAACCTGGCTTCAGCAGCAGGGGTTATTTATTCCCCATCAGGACAGCTTGTTGCCGCGGGTGGCGCTTGTCTTGGTCCTGCTTCCAATAATGTTGCTGAGTATAGGGCTGTTATTGAGCTCTTATGGGATGCTTTGTCATGAGGCATCACCCAGCTGGAAGTCTGTTTGGATTCTCAGTTGGTTGTTTCCCAGCTCAATCGAGCTTACCAGGTGCGTAATCCTACATTGTTGCGTCAGTTCATGCAAATACGTTTACTGGAAAGACATTTTGAAGTTATTACTTTTAATCACATTCCAAGAAGCCAAAATTCATTAACTGATGCATATTCTAATTATATTTTGGACTGGCATCTCACACATATTCCATAAAATATACAGCAAATACATAAAAAACACTTGTAAATAAGCTGACAACCAAACCAAATATATATATATATATGTAAATATCTGTTCATACATAGGATAGGTCAAGTCTGATCCATGGGTCCCAAAATGTACAAAATATACAAAAAGTGGATCAAAATCCATCAAAATGCCTAAAACTAAGCCTGCCCTCCATGGCCACTAGGACCTCCTTGGTCCCCGTGATCTCTGCGCCCCCTGGCTTCCTCATCCTCCTCAGCTTCGGCAGCCTCCACTGCATCTCTGTATACACATACTGCTCTGGCTACCCGTCTGAAAAGGCGTAACCAGGCTGGTGGAACCCCAACTACTGACTCCTGCATAGCCACAGGGAGATGCTCTATCCGTATAGTGGGTACCCACTCGATAAGCCTATTCATCTTTGCCTCGAGTACCATGACTAATCCTGGGTCTCCCCCTGCAACAGGACATACAAAGGTATGTGGGTGCCCTGCTGGGCGGACTGGTCCAATATCTGCATTTTGACATATGAGTAAGATTAGACTTGTGCATATGTATATATCCTATCATTATAAAATCCATAAAAATTTGATAATGATAAAAAATAAAAAATGACTTACCCATCTCTCCCCATGCTCCTCCTGGAGGGAGGACTAGGTCTGGATCACCTCGGAAATCTAATCCGGCATATGGGAACTGCTCTAATGCTGGCACCTGTCGTTCCCACCATGAATAGAACTCATCATCATACATACTCTGTACCATGTCTCCTCCTCCGTGACAGAGGAAGATATCACCCCATCTGCTCAGCCTCGGCTGACGTGGATGTCTGATCTCTAAGGGTATCGCAGGGCTCATAGCAGGCACTCTCTCAAAGAAGAACGCAACCAATATACTAGCATACCCAAAGTTCTTCTGTCTCCCTCTCCTACAATCAGATAATTGCCTCTTCATAAGAGGGGCAATTCCCAAGCACCAGTCATATAGAGTGCCCTGAAACAGTCAATCGCCACTCCCATCTGAGTCCTGGTGGCATGATGTAGTCCTGCCGATCCTGAAAGTCTAACAATGGTACTGGTCAATACCTGCAATGTAAAATCCTGTATGTCTACGATGAGAATTCTACTGCCCTTCTTTGGAGTACCAGGCCTGCAGAATACATCCACATAGTTTTGGACACTCAAGGGGACTCCACCCCTGCCAGTGCCCTCCAGGTTCACCGGTGCTCCCCGATGTGATAATCCTGTGATGAAATAGATGTCCTGTGAGGTAAGCTCCAAAGTCTCACCTTGGATGTTAAACATCCCCAGGTCATGGTCCCAATAACTGACCAAGAACTCCAATATGCGGACATTGGCCCGCATGGGTGATGTGCAGAAAAACTTGAATATCCCACTATTCCGCAATGCTTGCATAGTAGGAGGGATTTGGAGAGCCGCTTGGTCCATCATCTCATGCTTCCTCTCCCTCCACTCCAGCACCATATTTTCCTGACAAAAAACACATAGCGTGGTTCAGTAATTCATCACAAAAATTTAAAAATTTTGAACATTTTCAAAGCTTTTATCTTTAGCGCAGTATGCGCGACTGTCCATTGGGACATGTCGCGATCCATGCGCGACCTCCCTATACAGCAACTCGCGCATCAAACGCGTATGCGCGGCTTTTCTATAAGGCAACCCGCACATACATTTTACCATTTTTATATTGATGAATTAAATTGAATTAACCATTAACTCTAAAATTTGTTTGGATGAAATTAAAGAGCACAGGGTGTAGATTTACCTGACACTGACGGATCTGAATTCCATCGGTCCAATTGTCCACAACGAGCAATCAAAGATAGAGGGTAAAATGCTCCTTTTTGGTCCAAAAAGTACAAAGGTGAGAAATGTTTTGTTTTTCAAAATATTTATAGAAAAATTATTTCGTCAAGTGGGTTTTTTCTATAGTTTGAAACGTCAATTGATTAATACCATCCCTTTTTGTGCCTTGGAACAGGTTTACTAACTATTTCAAAGTGTTGATACTTCTATAGGGTGGTTTTTTCTCTTCCCAACACATGTTGGCAACTTATCACTCCACATTAACCTTAGTGTTCAACATTTTGCCACGGACTATGGTATTCTAAGCCATTAGTCCCTTGTCTCTACCATTGTTCTTCCGTGGCTAGGATCCCTATTTCATGGGTATCATTCTTATATGCCATTGCCATCCTTTGATACTCATTTCCGTCACTGTTTTAGGCCTAGGGGTTTCCTCATAGCTACTTTTCATGACAAATAGAGCTTCTTATGAATCTCTCTTTACAAGCTATCCCTTTATAGGACTCCCCGCCCTTATGGAGTTTCTTTAGGCCTAGGTCTGACTCCTTAAAAATAGACTTGACTGCCGAGTTATCTCATCCGTTCAAGCTCGTTAAGAATATGTGAACGGGCATCCGCATTGGTGATAGGTTATCTCTTTCTCAGACCATGGGAATAATACGAGAAAGGATCACTCTCTTTTCTTTGGAATTGAGAAGATTATTCTCAGGTATAGGTTTATCACTTTTCTGGACTTGAGGGACTAAATTTACGGAAAAGGAACAGCCGGTTTGAGCTTACTTTTTATTTTTCGTGCTCTAGACCCAAACATGAAAAAGATTGCGAGTGTACTTTGTGTCTTTGTCATGCTCATTAAACACTAAAGAACAAAGCAATGAGTTTATTGTTGTAAGCCCCATTTCTCGTAACCAAATGGATCTTTTCGAGTGATCTTGCTTTCCTTCACACTCATAAAACTCAAGCTATTTTATGCTGTTATGGAAGGATCATTGAGTAGGTGGTAATTTAACCTTTTTCGGACCTCCCTGACTAAGTACGAAAAAGGTTCACCTTTTCTTCTTCGGAAGTTAAGAAAGTTCTTTTGAGGTTTGTTTTATACTTTTTTGGCCTTAAGAGACTAAATTGGATGAAAAAGGAACCCCCTGGAGTCTTCTTTGTAATTTTTAGACTCTCTAAATATGAAAGCACCAATCGAGCATGTACTAGTTCGGGCTCATTAAATCCACGGATCAATGTATCAAGCATTATTTTCCCATCTCTTCAAGCTTGTTAAAAAATGAAGAGGGAACCGAGTTGGCTTTCCTGGACTCATTAAAACTTAACAAGGAAGGTAAGGAAGAAGTTTTCTCTTGTTCTCAGTAATGGAAGCATGTCATCCTTGAACATAGCACTCTTTGCCTTCCGATATCCATTTTTCAGTATACACTTGTGGTCAGCTATCACTTTGATTTTTTGACTCCTCCTCTTGTCCATAATACCTGGGGAATCTGTTCATATCTCCTACATGACAGATAAGTCTAGTTGTTCTATCTATCCGTTGTATGCTGCCTTGGGTCATTTCTGTGTCGTGCTCACTGTTCAAGGATTATACCTAGTGTCTGTTCTATCACCTGATCCTATACTGTTATATCTGTTATCCATTTACTTGTGTCTACCTTCTTTTTTCCCAGTTCCTAGTCACTCTTGTGATCCGTTGGAGGATCTATTGCCTTCCCTATCACAGTATGGTTCCGTTTCAGTACCTTCTGATGATGATGACCTAGAGCTTTGACGATGGTACCTCTAGATTCACTTTCATCATTGGTGAACTCCTTTGCTTCAGTTGTCAATTATCATCTATTGGTTGACAAACTGTGGAATCCTTTCCATGTTCGACTTCAGCTTACCCTTATTCACATGGCTTGGATTGTACTGGTTCTTTGGGATCCTATATGAAGACCTTAGTTCCTCATTCATGAACTAAGTTGCGCAATACTATGTTCCATTTCTATATCCAGCTTCCAGATCTTTGCAGACTCATCATTATTGTATTGTGGCTTCGATCCACCTTTGTAAATACGTGGTTTTTATCCGTATCATATGATGTACTCAAATATTGTAAAGGAGCTAGTGTTCCAGTAAATTGAACATAGCATCCTCAGATATGACTTTGTTTATGACATTACTATGTATTTGTTTCAGGTACTCCTTCTGATCCACTGGACTTCTGAGTTTCTCCTGAGTTATATATTATAATGTATTTCGGCCATCGTTCCCCTCTGACCTCACACATTAGGGGGCATCTGTTATACACCTGAATGGCACCTCTTCGTCCGAGTGCTGATATCCCTCATGTCGGCACACAAAAGGACATCTATGGATTGAGGTTGCCTATTTTCATTATACCTTGGTTGATGATGAAATACATTGTCTATATGCCCAGCTGATTACTTTGCCTTTTGAATATTTTGAGTAGCATGCACGACTATCCCTATTGACATCTCGCGCATCATGCACAAGTTTTATGTTCAGCAAGTTGCGTATACTTGTATGCGCGAGTCGCATTTGTATGGAGTTGTGTATCATGCGCGGGTTGCTCTACTACAGACCCGCGCATGGTTTCCTCAAAATTATTATTTAAAAACACGAGTTAATGGGAGATTAGTTTATTAATTTACCTTAATCCCACTAACTACTGCAACCTCCCTAACCTTCGATAACTGCCTCATTTCATTCATATAAATAGAGGCCTTGGGGAGGTAGTTGGGGGATATACTTGGAGAGCAAAGTTATGCTGGTGGATTGTCTACAGAATCTTTGGAGCAGAGAAACTCAGAGTCCTTTGGTGACAGAGGAGTCCCTTGTTCAGACATTGGGTTGTAACCTAAACTCCCTCTATTATTGTTAATAAAACAGATTACTTCTTTGATAGTGTGCTCCATGTGTTGTGGATTGGTAAATGTTTACATTTTCATTACAATATATGATCTGTCTAATCTGCATCTTTATATATGAATCATACTGTATTTTGGAAGAATCTTCGTTAACAGGTGAAGGAGGAATTATCCTGGAGACTTTGGAAGCAGATCAGAGAGGAAGAAGCTAGCTTGGATCAACCTTCGTATTTCACAAGTAAGTTCTTGCTACTTTCCTATTTCCTATTCTGTACTTCTAAAGTCAATTTGTCTGCAAGGTTAGAGTATGTTGGTAACCCCCCAGACCTAGGTTATTAGGTGAATTATCCTGTACAACAGTCATCCACATACAAGACAATAATCATCAAAGAACCATGAATCAGCTTCAAATAAACATTAGGATCAGACTTGCATCAAACAAAACTCATTGACAGCAGAAAGCCATCAATCTTGGCATACCAAGCTTTGGGGGCTTGCTTTAGCCCATACAATGATTTCTTTAACCTGCACACAAAATATGGATTAGAAACAAACCCTTGAGGTTTCTGAATGTAAATATATTCAGTAAGATCTCCATTTAGGAAATCACACTTCACATCCATGTGATGTACCTCCCACTGCTTCGAAGCTGCAATGGCTAAGGCTAGCCTTATGGAGTCCATCTTTTCCACTGGTGCAAAGGTTTCATTGTAGTCAATACCATGTACTAGTGAGTAGCCCTTGGATACCAATATTTCATTGTATTTCAAAGGTGAACCATCAGCAGCAAACTTAGTTTTGAAAACCCACTTACATTGAACTAGCTTCCTCCCTGGGGGAATATCAACCAGTTCCCAAGTGTTGTTGTTTCGGAGTGAGCTGAATTATTCTTTCATGGTTGTTTTCCATCTTGGATCATGTGCTACATATTCATATGTCTGTGTGTCTGATCCAACCATTAGATAGAACTTCTCTATAGACAAATTATCTTTCATACACAGTGCACTCTCAAACTAAGATCTAGTACTCCTAGGATCACTAGGATTTCCAGCTAGTTCCCCAACTACATGAATAGTATTTGATTCCCATTTTGTTCTTTTAGGACTATCAAGATCTACAATTAAATCATCATTATCAGATATATCAAAATCAGCAAACTCATTTGTCTCTTCACTTACATTCAATGGTTCTGGTGGTGAAGAAGACTCTCAAACTTCAACTGTTGGTAAAGGCTCTGCTTGGAACTGAACAATCATTTCAATGAATTCTTTGTTTGTGATCAAGTTGATCAGTTTGTACCCTTTTGAATATTTAGAATACCCAACAAATAGGCACTCTTAGATTTGGGGCTGCAAAGCCTTTCTCTTTTCAGTTGGAATTCTAGCCCAAGCCTTTGAGCCAAAAATCCTGAAATGGGTCACATCTGGCTTGTGCCCACTCCAAGATTTGAAAGGAGTCCTACCATAAATATATTTATGAGGCACCCTATTTTGTATATAGGATGCATAGTTTATATCCTCGGCCCAAAACTTTGGTGGCAAAGTCTTAGCCTCCATCATAAAGCTTCCATCTCCTTCAGTGATCTGTTCTTTCTCTCAGCAACACCATTTTGTTGTGGTGTGTAAGGGATTGAATGTTGCATCTGAATACCTACATATTTACAATATTTAATGAACTTATACTTGACATAAACTCACTACCATTGTTAGATATGAGGATCTTGAGTCTACTCCCAGACTAGTTTTCAACCAAGGTCTTAAAGACTTTGAAGAGGTCAAAAACTTTAGACTTATGCTTCAGGAAGTAAACCCAAAAATACCTGGAAAATTCATCTATGAAGGTCAATGCATATTTGGCTCGACTCATTGACATATGAGCAAATGGACCAGAAAAATCACTGTGGATCAACTCAAGAGGTGAAAAGGTTCTCTCATGATTATCTCTCTCAAATTTATGCTCTAGGTGTTTTCCTATGATAGAACCTTAACAGACTCCCTTGGAAAACTTAATATTTGGTAACCCTATGACCATTTATTTTTCACTTAGATCAGAAAGATACTTATAGTAATATGGAAAAATATTTCATGCCAAAGATTTCTTACTACATTGGCATGAATCAGAAGATAAGAGGGGTTTGAGTGGGGTAGAAAATGTGAAAACATGTATACCTTTGAAATGTGATCTACAACTCCTTTTGCAATGAATTCACCATTCGAGATATCTGTGATCTCAACATCATCAGAGGAGAAGATGACCTTCTTTGGAGACCCTATGTGAGTCATTTGATACACTGACAAGAGGTTAGAGGCAAGACCTATAACATATAATACATTACTGAACTTACCATGGTCAAGATCAATCCTTCCTTTCCCTAAACTATTAGTGAAAGAGTCATCTCCCAGCACTATTGGTGGACCTTTCAACATGTCAAGAGATGAGAATGCCTCCTTGGTTGAAACCATATGTCTTGAAGCTCTAGAGTCTATGATGAATCTAGGTGAGCTTGATGTGCTAGCAACCAAAGCATGTACTCTCTCTCTATCCTCTGAATTTGATCCTCCTTCCGTCTTCTTTGAGCAATCAGGAAGGGAGATGTTATTCTTCTCCAGAAGTTGGGTCAACATGTCAATTTGCTTCTTCATATAGGAGCTCTCAGGATGATAGCCCTTACTACAGTATGCACACTTCCTCATTTCTCCTTTGTTCTTCTCCTTCTGTAAGTTCTTATTGGAGCCTTGGGGCTCCTCTTGAGACTTGTTCTTATCTCTCTTTTGCTCAGGTGGTTTCTTATCTTTCTTCTTTCCTTTTGAATCCACCCTCGAATCTCCAGCAACCAAATCTTGGTGTTTGGAAGGTTTGATGGTGCCCATCATCACCAATTTATCTTGTTCTTGTGTGAGGGATTCCATGAACTCTAAAATCTTAGGAATATTCCAGGCTCAAGTTGTCAACTTAGTGGCATGGAAGGTTGAAACAAACACTAAATAGTTAGGGCCAATCTTCAAGAGTATGGCCAAAACTAGTTTCTCTTCCTTCTTTTCAATTCCACATTGTTTTAGCTACAAAACAGGGGCTTTAAACTTGGAAAAGTAGAGTTGCAGGGATTCGAAGCTACTGGGACTCAAAGAGATCAATTCATTATTGACTTGATGTCCTCTCTTCTCATCTATCTTACAAAAAATCTCTACAAGATTCTCCCATACTTCATTAGGTGATGCCAATCCATCAATATGGAAGAGGAGGTCTCTTGATATGCTCAGAAACAAAAGACCATAGGCCTCATCCCTCCTATTGTGCCATTTAATTTTCTCTATAGCTACATTGGGATCTGACTCAGTTTCCATAGTCACCATGTAGAGACCTTTCGCTCTCAGCAATATCTCCATCTTTTCTTTCCATTCAAAGAAATTAAATGGAGTCAAGATGATTTTCTGAGATTTATCCATAGCTTAGAACTGTACCCTTCAGTCAGCAAAATATGCTCCCAATCAAGATATCAAACCTACAATAGCAATATGAAGGAGATAAATTGATCTACAAATGATTTCATAGCATGTGGAATTTGAACCCAAGAGATAGAACAATTACACTCACAAAATTGCTAATCAAACATGCAAAATTAACATCAAAGGAGACTAAAATTGGAGCATAAAACTAATCTGTATTGATTAAGTGTACAATAGCCAAACTTGTGAAGTAATAGGCTAATGCAATATATAATTAGATGAGATATTTGAATGCATAAGGATTCCATTTGAAATAGTCAAAAGTAGGCTTACTAAATCTAGTCAAATCCCCCATAGGTGCATAAAGCAGTTTCCAAATCCACTTAGAGGCTCACGAATTGGCAAAGTCAAGTGGGCAAGATAATAAGGGATGGAAATAAAACTCATACATGATTTTATTAGGAGAAAATGATGGAGGATGATGAGGGAAAAAAACAAGTCAACTACACCTAGTCTTACTTTCCCTTTTGCCATAAATCTCAATAAAGCAGGAAACTTAGTAGAAAAAGTAGATATGCACTAGGGAGGATTTGGAATAAAGAAGACATACTAAATATGGTTTCTAGGAGGTTTCCCAAGTGCTCCATGACTTATTTTTAGCAATTTTGACTTCTAGGACATGTGGAAGACAACTTGCAAAGAGTGGAATATAGGAAACTAGGAAAATAAGACAAAAATGGATTAATTAATGTATAAGGTAGCTAACTATGGGTTGATTATTCTAACAGTGTGTGTGTGTATGTGTGCATGATAGAGAGAGAGAGAGAGAGAGAGAGAGAGAGAGAGAGGGAGAGAGAGGGAGGAGGAGGTGTTATGTGGAAGAGAGAGAGAGGGGTGGTTGGTAATTTCTAGGGAGATGGGTATTGGGAGAGAAAGAGAGACAAAAGAGAGGGATTATTGGTAAGTGGAGGTGTTGTGCATGTCTGTGTGAGAGATAAGGAGAATGGGGGAGGTGTTAGAAGGTAGGGAGAGAGATATAGAGGGGTAGGGGTTCGGTATGTGTGGAGGATTATAACTGTGTGTGTATGTGTGTGTCTATGTGCGCATGAGAGAGATAGAGATATGAAAGGAATATTCCAAGGGGTGGTTGTGGGTGATTACAAGTGGGTGGATTATGGGAGAGAAAGAGATAGAGATCAAATTTGGGCAAGGTGGGGTAGTGGTATAGGAAAAATTCGTGAAGTTTGAGAGAATGGGGAGTATGGGATGGGGGAAATGAGAGAGAGATAGAGAGAGATCAAGGAGATAAGTGGTAGGGGAAGGAGAATTGGTAGAGAGAGAGTGAGAGTGAGGGGTAGGGGTAGGGAACTAGGAGATAGAGAGAGAGATATTGGTAGAGGGGGTGGTTATGGGTAATGAGTATGAGGGGTTATATGGATATAGACAGGGGGGTTAGATGCAATGATAATAAGAGAGATAGAAGTGTGTTTTTTATGGGGTTGGGGGAGAGATATCAATGGGGGTTAGGTGTACACGGAGTAGGATAGAGAGAGAGAGAGTAAACAACGGGGTTAGTAACAATTAGTAGAGAGAAAGAGAGAGAGAGAGACGGGATATGAGGTTAAATATAGGGCATGGATTAGGGTGGTAAAGGATCAGTGAGGGGTTTAGTAAGGGCTGGAGAGAAATAGAGATATGGGTTAAAGCTAGGGAGAGGATTACATGGATATATCTGTGTGTTTGTGCCTGAGAGAGGGATAAAACATGGGTTATTAGGTGTTGGTGTGTGTGTGTGTGCATGAGAAAGAGAAAGATAAAGGGAGGAGGAGGTGTTATGTGGGAGATAGAGAGAGGTGTGGTTGGTAATTTCTGGGGAGAGGAGTATTGGGAGAGAAAAAGAGAGAAGATAGGAATTATTGGTAAGCGGAGGTGCTGTGTTGTGCATGTGTGTGTGAGAGAGAAGGATAATGGGAGAGGTGTTAGAGTATATGTAGAGAGAGAGGGGTAGGGGTTATCTCTAGGTGGAGGAGTAGATGTGTGTGTGTCTATGTGTGCATGAGAGAGACAGAGAGATGAAAGGAACAATCTAGGGGAAGGTGTGGGTGATTACGATTAGGTGGATTGGGGGAGAGAAAGAGATAGAGATCAAATTTGGGTGAGGTAGGGTAGGGGTATAGGTAATATTAGTGAAGTTTGAGAGAATGGGGAGTATAGACAAGGGAAAATGAGAGAGTGAGAGAGATGGAGGAGATAAGTGGTAGGGAAAGGAGGATTGGTAGAGAGAGAGTGAGAGTGATGGTTAGGGGTAGGGAACTAGGAGAGAGAGAGATCAATTGGTAGAGGGTGTGGTTATGGGTAAGGAGTATGAAGGGTTATATGGATATAGATAGGGGGTTAGTTGCTATGAGAGGGAGAGAGATAGAGAGGTGTTGTTATGGGGTTGGGGAAGAGATATAAATAGGGGTTAGGTGTACATAGAGGAGGGGGGAGAGAGAGATTAAGAGATGTGATTAGTAACAATTAGTAGAGAGAGAGAGAGAGAGAGCATAGTTCAAGTTAAATATAGGGCATAGAGTAGGGTGGTGAAAGAATGGGTGATGGGTTTAGTAAGGGTTAGAGAAAAAGAGAGAGATGGGTTAAAGGTAAGGAGATGAGTACATGGATATATATGTGCTTTTTTGTGAGAGAGGGATAAAACATGGGGTTTTAGGTTGTTAGATGATAAATAAATGGGTCGTGGTTAAGTTTACTTATAGGGTTAGGGTAGAGAGAGATTGAGAGGGTGGGTTATTAAGGGTTAGGTGGAAGAAGTAGGAGAGAGAGAGAGAGAGAGAGAGAGAGAGAGAGAGCTAGAAGTAGGGGGATAGGGCTCAAAGAGTGATAGAGGGGGTAAATAAAGACTAGGGAGAGGAGGGGCAAGAGAGAAAGTGGAGACGATTTAGTTATAAAAGGAGAAGGTTGTGTGTTTTTATGAGAGAGAGAGAGAATTAGGAAGTTGTGGATGGGTGTTGATAGTAGGTTTCTAGAGAGGGAGGTTGAGGTTTATGGGTAGGTGTAGAAGTAAAGTGGTCTGAATGAGAGAGAGAGAGAGAGATGAGAGATTGGTATAGAGATAGAAAGAGAGAGAGAGATGGGGGGTGGTAAGTGGTAGGGAGAGGGGTATTAGGAAAGATATAGAGAGAGGGAGAAGTATAGGGTCAGATTTACGGGGAGTAGGATACAATGGTAATGGTAGAGGTGGTCATGATAGGTAGGGAATTGGAGGTGGGTTAGGGAGAGAGAATTGGGTAGCTACGGGTCGGTGCTGATAGTGGGTTTCTACAGAGAGAGGGTTGAGGGTTATGGGTGTTCCTGCCTTTCACACACCCGGGTCACGTGGGAGAAATATTCAAGCTACTCGGTGTGTCCTTTGGGGCAAGTCTTGAGTCAAGGCTGTCACCTTGTTCTTGACTCCTCTATTTAGGCTCAAATCCTAACGAATCCAAGGGGGGTAGACCCTATTAAGTTACTAAGGAAAAATTATATAGTATGGTTATGTTAAATTGAATGAGTTACATAGGAGTTTGAAATTTAACCATAAACAACTATAGATGACAATATACAAAATGAGCACACGAAAGCACAATGCTGAGACACAATATATATATATATATATATATATATATATATATATATAACAAGAAAATAGCCAGTGCCTAAAAATGGAGTCAAAAGATGATCAATGTACTTGCATGTGCTTGGAGTGAATATTTTGTGATTGCCTCTTGGTATGTTTTAAGTTAATGTGAAATATGGGTTTATTAAAATTAGGCAAAATGGGGGAACTGCAGATATATCCCAGAGTACTTGGACTATGTCCAAAACTAAACCATCATGGCTACTCACAAGGAATATGTGTGATGAATGGAGTCTCTGAGGCTATTGTTCATAATGCACCCACATGTGTAACAAAGATCGGTGCCTTGGGGTCACTTTTTAGGAGTTCCTGCTTCCTTTGGGTATTTTTCCACCGTAATGGTTTGATCTAGGTGTTGGATTTTCACCTAATGGTTTGTCAATTTGGGAGAGTGAATCCTAATTATTCTATTCAATCAAGTGCTTTTGATGTAGCTTGACTAATCGAATGAACCGCAGCCAAGTGCAAAGAATACATACCGTAGTCTTGTCAATTTTAGAAAATTTTAAGATAGGTGTTCTTGTTAAAAAGAAAACCCTCTAGGAACCTCTTTTGATCCAAGTGGATCTCAATCGGGGAATCAAGGAGGGTGTAATTTTATTATAGCTGAAAAAATAGTTGATGAAAAAGGAATAAAATATACACAATGTTAGTTTTCTAATTAGTCCTACCACGCATCTCTTTCCCCTTGCGGGTCAATTGGGAAGTCGTGGAGTAAGTATTAAAATTACTTTGAAACCACTAGATATGGAATATGGAAATGATTATAAATAAAAGTATACTACCCTACAGATTAGAACTACACTATATTGAAAAAATATGAACAAAAAGTAAGAAAAGACACAGACGCAAATCCCCCCAGGGGGGATGGTGAATAGGCTCAAAAGAGCCTATTCGAAAAGAATTTTTATTTTTGTTAGTAGAAATTTACAATATGAGCAAATTGAAATTGATGCACTTTGGTCCTTTTTATCTGGGAACAAGCTAAACTCAAAAACACAGTGGTGGGGGAAGCTTTCAGGAAGCTCTGGTTCGTCTAAGAGTCGAAAAATGGGCAGAGTCTCCTTCTCTTTTTTGTTAGACCTGCTAAAAGACAGAAAACAATTAAAATCAAATGTTTCCAAACACACTTTAAAAGTGTTTTGGGTCACCATGCTAATTACCGAAAAAAATCTAAGTAAAAAATTGTTAAAAATGGCTAATCTAGTTTTGCAAAAGGAACCAAGGAAATCAAGCTTTCCTTGGGATCTTGGCTTACTATTTGGGAAGCCAATGAGATATGCCCTTTTCTTGCAGAATTTAAATATTTAAAGAACAAAAGAAAGAAACTACCTTATGAGCAAGTTTTAGATCTATGATTTAGCTACTTGCAAAAAAGACAATTCCTACACCTAGATCTATCTTTATGAAAGGATATGCTTTATCAAATTACATATCTAAGCAGCAAGACTCTTATGAAATAGATGTAACAATATATATTCAATTCTTAGAACTATATCTAATCATAAGAGGGAGATACATGTAACCAAAAGATTGATTTTTTTAAAGAAATAAGAAGAAGAGGAGAGAAGGTCGGCTCATTGCTTGAATGGAGCAAGCT
Source organism: Pseudotsuga menziesii (assembly GCA_001517045.1). Lineage (NCBI taxonomy): Eukaryota > Viridiplantae > Streptophyta > Pinopsida > Pinales > Pinaceae > Pseudotsuga > Pseudotsuga menziesii. The sequence continues at coordinate 593,220 of LPNX010498478.1, forward strand.
GAAAGGAGGCCCTTTTGTGGAGCACTGAGGGACAGAGTCTTGAGCTTATTGGATAAGGAATGGTGTCAATCTTGATCCACACCTTCTTCCAAATGGGAACCTACAACTAAATAACACAATCCTGCACAACACCTCATGATATCTGGATATAGATCTATAAAGCAACAAGAATGAAAGATCATGCAAAAATAATCTTATTTCAGTATATAACTAAAATTCTTAAGCATACATAATATGGATAAACAAGAGAAAGTAATCTAACTTGCCTAGTTTACACCATTAATTGATTCAACGAAATCCTTGAAGCCAAAAAACAAAAGAAGCACAGAAATTGGAAAGAAATTACAGTTACCACATTAGAAGCATGATGTTGGGAATCCACACAAACACATGCACTACACAGTATAGCCTCCAAAGCTTCTTGATTCACAATAAAAAATATAGCAGTATTACAATGGAAACAAATCCTTAATGCAACTCTAACTAGCTTGGAAGAGGCAGCCTGACCTTTATTTATACAAAAAATAGGAGATCCAGCCCAAGGGGGCACAAATCCCAAGGAGATAGACCATTGTAGCTGAAGGAGAGTCCATCAATGCTTGATCTATGTCTAACTGAGCCAGATCTGAGTCTCACTGAGTGCAACTGTCAATCAGAGAGCTGATCTGACTGACACCTCAACTTGTTGACTGAATCATCCACCAAAACTCATCCAAATGAGCCCAAACGTGTGGAGGAGAGAGGGAGGGTGAAATTCCCCATAAAGGATGTTGAAGTTCAACTCTGGATCTGTCCAGATCACCTCCTTCAGTCAAGGATTTGTCAAATCCAGTCAATTTGGTTCAGATCTGACTGATTTCAATCAAATAGGGTCAGAATCCACTGATCTATGATTTTGTATTTGCTCCATTATTCATCAATTTATTAATTAAAATAATCAATAATTGATTTTTGGCGGCTTTCTAACCTGAGTGATGAAAAATCACTCAAAACTAGGAAAAAGTGGGTCCATGGGTTTACATGCTGCTCTTAGCTTGAAAATGAGCACCTACATGACTGAAACTAATTATTTGGCTCACTTTTATTACAAAACCAATCTTTCCAATTAAACTATTAAAAAATAGCCTAAGTTTTGGAAAAAATAAATTTTAATAAAAAACACTAAAAAAATTAAAAATTTAAAAAAGTTGAAAAAACCTAGGGGGGACTTAGACATGTTCATATGACTCGACCATGATTCCTAGCATGTTTATACATTGACACATAGACTCTAATAACCTCAATAGGCCTAAATTCCAATCCAACAACCCCAAGTTTGGAGGTATGGAGTGAAAAACTCAGAAATTATCAGTCGTTTATTCAACAACCAATAATAACCAAGGAAAAAAAACCCTTGGGCTGATCGGATTGACAAATAAAATCTAAGAGACCAAATCTTTTACAGACACTATCATGCTAGAACATTTATTACAATTTCCCTGTGGGGTATGAACATGTGATATAGTACAACAAAGCTTCCCAGAAGTAAGACTGAAGGTCTTCTGAAGTCCAAACAAGTTATCCTTTTCTGGTTCACCAGGCTCACTTGATAAAAAACCACTAAGTACAACTTAGGTGGTAACAACGGGTAGGTGGAGAATTAAAGGGGTGTGAATGAGAGAGAGAGAGAGAGACAGAGAGAGAGAGAGTTGGGATATCAGGGGGGATTTAGGTGATTAAGGGTAGTGGATAGGAGGTAGGTTGGATGAGAAAGTGATAGAAATAACCATGGTGCGATGGGGGGTAGGTTTTTTTGGAATATTACTAAATTTAGAGAGAAGGGAATTATAGTGTGGGGTATAGATAGAGAGGAAGAGAGGGGGAGAGATATTTGTTTTTGGTAAGTGATAGGACGATGGGAGTTATGGGAGAGGGAAATATAGAGGGATGGGGGGTTAAGAATGGGGTTAGTGAGATAGTGGGGAGTTAACTTTAGTGAGAGTGTGTGAGAGAGGGAGAGTATTATGGGTTTGAGGTAGATAGAGAGGGGTGGGGTTTCGGTGTAGCTGGAGAAATTTGGGAGTGAGATAATGAGGAGGGGATATTAAGGGTAGAAGGAGTAGGGTGATGAGAGATTGATAGAGGGAATTTGTAAGCAAGAGAGAGAGAGGGACAATTAGAGCTAATGTCAAGGGTAGGATTGTGTCTGTGAGAGGGAGAGGGAGAGAGAGAGAGAGCTAATAGGGGGTGTAGGGGGTTAGACTAGGGAAGAGAGAGGGGTGGGTGGTAATTGTTAGGGGGAGGGGAATTAGGAGGTACATAGAGAGGGTGGGAATTAGTAATATCATGAGTTGGGTTGAGTTAAGGGAGGGTCTTAGAAAAATATGGGTGTGTTTAGGAAGAAACAGGGGGTAGGGTCTGTGTAGTGAGACTTTATGAGAGAGGGAAATGTTTGGTGGATTAATGAGAGAAACATGGCGGGGGGTTAGGTGCAGGTGGAGTAGTAAGGTATAGAGATAGTGAGATATGGGGTTATTAAGTGTTAGGAGAAAAGGGGAATGAGAGACAGAGGGTGTTATATTCGGGGGGAGGAGTACGATAGTTAGAGTGTGAGAGAAGTGGTTATTAAGGCCTAGGAATAGGAGATGATAAAAAGAAAGAGAGGAGGGGGGATATTTGTAGGGGATATTTGCGAGAGAGAGAGAGAGAGATGGGGCATGGTAAGTGATATGGAGAGGGGTATTAGAAGAGAGAGAGAGTGAGTGAGAGGGAGGGGCTTAGAGTTAGGGGGAGCTGGAAATAGAGTGGTCAGCGTGGCAGTGGTGGTGATGAGTAGGAAGTAGGAGGTGAGTTAGGGATAAACAGAAGGGGGTTATCTATAGTTAGAATGAGAGAGAGGGGGGGTTCTTTGGTGTTTGGGGAAGAGAGAGAGAGAGAGAGAGAGAGAGAGAGAGAGAGAAATAGGGTTAGTAAGTGTTAAGAGAAAAGGGGAATGAGGGAGAGAGGGTGTTATATTTGGGGGGAGGAGTACGATAATGAGAGTGTGAGAGAAGGGGTTATTAAGGGTTCAGTATAGGACATGAGAAAAAGAAAGATAGGAAGGGGGATACTTGTAGGGGATATTTGAGAGAGAGATGGGTCATGGTAAATTGTATGGAGAGGGGTGTTAGGAGAGTGTGAGTGAGAGGGAGGGAGTTAGAGTTAGGGGGAGAAGGAAAGAGAGTGTCCGGGGTGGAGGTGGTGGTAATGGGTAGGGAGTAGGAGATGGGTTAGGGATAGAGAGAAGGGGGTTATATATAGTCAGAATGATAGAGAGGGGTTTTTTTGGTGTTTTGGGAAGAGAGACATAGAGAGAGAGAGAGAGAGAGAGAGAGAGAGAGATTGGGGTTTGTAAGTGGTAGCGTAATGGGTATTAGGAGAGAGAGAGTGATAGGGATACAATTAGATTTAGTGGGAGCATGAGAAATAGTGGGTATGGTATAGGTGGTCATGATGGGTAGGGATTAGGAGGCAGGATAAGGATATAAGGAAGAGGTTTAGTTGTAGTCAGAATGAGAGAGACAAAGAGGGGGTTGTTTGTTGGTTAGGGGAGAGAGAGAGAGTAATGGGGATTATGTGTAGATGGAGGAGTATGGGAGAGAGAGAGTGACAATTTGGGTTATTAAATTTTAGGGAGAGATAATGGGTGGTTGTTTACTAGGGGGTTGGGAGAGAGAGAGAGAGGGGATAGTATGGAAGTTAGTTGGAAGGGTACAAGTATGGATGTCTATGTGTTTGTGTGTGAGAGAGGAAAACTTAGATAGAATGGTGGGGGGTGTTAGGGTGTTGGTGGATAAAGTGAAAGGGTGGGGATAATGGTAGGTTTAGGAGTATATTGAAGAGAGAGAGAGAGAGAGAGAGAGAGAGAGAGAGAGAGAGATGGGGGGAAGGGTATTTGGGAGAGGGTGTTTGTGTTTAGGGATAGGGGTATTATGGGAGTTGGGAAAAAGAAAGAGATAAAGGTTGGGGTATGGGAAGGGGGTAGGTGTTTAGGGGTGATTGTGGAATACAGATAGAAGGAAAAGCATAGAATGAGGGTAGAGAGGGATAAGGGAGGTATAGGGTTCGGGTAGAGAGAGAGAGAGTGGTGGGATTACAAAGAGTATTAGTTGTGTTAGGTAGAGAGAGGTGGGTTTATGGATAGCGAGTGTGTGTGTGTCTATGAGGGGGTTTTGTTAGGGAGTTGGAGGAGAGAGAGAGGGGTGTGGGTTAGGTGTATGTTAAGGAGTAGAGAAGAGAGAGAGTAATAGAGGGAGTTATTGGAGGTTGAAGGAAAGAGGTGTGTGTGTGTGTGTTTTTAGTAGAGAGAGAGAGGGAGGGTTGCAAGTGGTGATGATCTATAGGGAGTGGGAGAGTTGTTATAGAGAGATAGTTGTGGGTTAGTTGTCGTGAGAGAGGGAGGGAGGTTTATTAGGTGGTTAAGGAAGAGAGAGTGGTGGGGATTATGTGTTAATGAAGGACAAGGAAGAGAAATATTGATAATTGGGGTTAGTAAGGATTAATGGGTAGAGAGAGAGGGAGATAAAGATAAATAACAGAAAGTGGGGTTAAAGTTAGAGTGTGTAGTAGGGTATTCATAGAAAAAGATATGGGTTTAGTAACGGTTAGCGAGAAAGAGAGAGTGCGTTTAAAGGTAAGAGGAGGTGTGTGGGGTTGTGTATGTGTCTATGTGTGTGTCTGTGTGGTTGGATGTCTTCATGTGTGCATGTGTGTTAAAGGTAGGGAACTAGAGAACTAGGAGAGAGAGAAAGAGAGAGATATTATTAATGTTGTTAGGTAGAGAGAGGTTGGGTTATGGGTAGCAAGTGTGTGTTTTTTATAAAGTGGTTTTTTTAAGGGATTTGGGGTGGAGAGAGGGTTAGTGGTTAGGTGTAGTTTAAGGAGTATTGAAGAGAGAGTATAATAGAGGGCATGATTAATGGTTGAAGGGAAGAGGTGTGTGTGAGTGAGAGAGAGAGGGTTAAAGGTAAGGGAGTAGAAGAGAGTGAAAGGGAGGGGAGTAGGTGGTGGCTATCGGCAGGGAGTAGAGGAGGGGCTACAGAGAGAGTGGGGGATTAGCTATAGCAAGAGTGGGAGGGGAATTCTTAGGTGGTTGAGGAAGGGAGAGAGTGGTGGGGATTATGTGTATATGGAAGAGTAGGCATAAAATGAGTGAGAGTTAGGGTTAGTAAGGATCAATGGCTAGAGAGAGAGGGAGAGAGATATATATAGCACAAAGTGGGGTCAAAGGTAGTGAGTGAATCAAGGTAGTCATAGAATGAGTGAAGGGTTTAGTTAGGATTAGAGAGAGAGTGTGGTTAGTGGTAAGAGGAGGTGTAGGGTGGTGTATATGTGTCTATGTGTGTGTGTGTGTGTATGTGTGCACATGCATGAGAGAGAGAGAGAGGGGGGGGGATGAGGAGATGTTAGGCAGAAGAGAGAGAGGGTTGGTTGGTAATTTCTAGGGGGATGGGTATTGGGAGTGAAAGGGAGAGAGAAGAGAGGGGTTATCGGTAAGTGGAGGTGTTGTGCATGTCTGTGTGAGAGATAAGGAGAATGGGGGAGGTGTTAGAGGGTAGGGAGAGAGAGATAGAGGGGTAGGGGTTAGGTGTATGTGGAGGAGTAGAAGTGTGTGTGTATGTGTCTGTCTATGTGCACATGAGAGAGACAAAGAGATGAAAGTAATATTCCAAGGGGTCGGAGTGGGTGATTACGAGTCGGATGATTAGGGGAGAGAAAGAGATCGATATCAAATTTGGGCAAGGTGGGGTAGTGGTATAGGAAATATTAGTGAAGTTTGAGATAATGGGGAGTATAGGATGGGGGAAATGGGAGAGAGATTGAGGATATAAGTGGTAGGGGAAGGCATATTGGTAGAGAGAGAGTAAGAGTGAGGGTTAGAGGTAGGGAACTAGGAGAGAGAGAGAGAGAGAGAGAGAGAGAGAGAAATATTGGTAGAGGGGGTGGTTATGGGTAAGGAGTATGATGGGTTATATGGATATAGATAGGGGGGTTAGATGCAATGATAATAAGAGAGATAGAAGAGTGTTTTTACAAATTTGGGGGAGGGATATCAATGGGGGCTAGGTGTACACAAAGTAGGGTAGAGAGAGAGAGTGAATGATGGGGTTAGTAACAATTAGTAGAGAGAGAGAGGAGTTAAGGTTAAATATAGGGCATGGATTACGGTGGTAAAAGAATAAGTGAGGGGTTTAGTAAGGGTTGCAGATAAATAGAGAGATGGGTTAAAGGTAAAGAGAGGATTGCATAAAGATATATGTGTGTTTGTGCATGAGAGAGGGATATAACATGGGTTGTTAGGTGTGTGTGCATGAGAGAGAGAAAGATAAAGGGAGGAGGAGGTGTTAGGTGAGAGATAGAGAGAGGTGTGGTTGGTAAGTTCTAGGGAGAGGGGTATTCGGAGAGAAAAAGAGAAAAGAGAGGGATTATTGGTAAGTGGAGGTGCTGTGTTGTGCATGTGTGTGTGTGTGTGAAGGAGAATAGGAGAGGTTTTAGAGTGTAGGGAGAGAGAGAGAGGGGTAGGGGTTAGGTCTAGGTGGAGGAGTAGACATGTGTGTGTCTATGTGTGCATGAGAGAGACAAAGAGATGAAAAGAACAATCTAGGGGAAGGTATGGGTGATTACAAGTGGGTGGATTGGGGGAGAGAAAGAGATAGAGATCAAATTTGGGTAAGGTGGGGTAGTGGTATAGGTACTATTAGTGAATTTTGAGAGAATGGGGAGTACAAACTAGGGGAAATGAGAGAGAGATAGATGGAGGTGATAAGTGGTAGGGGAAGGAGGATTGGTACAGAGAGAGTGAGAGTAAGGGTTAGGGGTAGGGAACTAGGAGAGAGAGAGAGAGATTGATTGGTAGAGGGTATGGTTATGGGTAAGGAGTATGAAGGGTTATATGCATATAGATAGGGGGTTAGTTGCAGTTAGAGTGACAGAAATAGAGGGGTGTTGTTATGGGGTTGGGGGAGAGAGATAAATGGGGGTTAGGTGTACATGGAGTAGGGGGAGAGAGAGAGTAAGAGATGAGATTATTAAAAATTAGTAGAGAGAGAGAGAGAAAGCAAAGTTTAGATTAAATATAGGGCATGGAGTAGGGTGGTGAAAGAATGAGTTAGGGGTTTACTAAGGGTTTGATAGAAAGAGAGAGATGGGTTAAAGGTAAGGAGATGAGTACATGGATATATATGTGCTTGTTTGTGAGAGAGGGATAAAACATGGGTTGTTAGGTGGTTAGATGATAAATAAAGGGGTCATGGTTAAGTTTACTTATAGGGGTATGGTAGAGAGATATTGAGAGGGTGGGTTATTAAGGCTTAGGGGAAAGAAATAGTAGAGAGAGAAAAAGAGGGAGGTAAGGGGAGCTATAAGTAGGGGGAGGAATAGAGGGCTCAAAGACTGACAGAGGGGGTAAATAAAGACTAGGGAGAGGAGGGGTGAGAGAGAAAGTGGAGAAGAGTTAGTTATAGGAGGAGAAGGTTGTGTGTTTTTATGAGAAAGAGAGAGAATTAGGTAGTTATGGGTTGGTGTTGATAGTGGGTTTCTAGAGAGAGAGGTTGAGGGTTATGGGTAGGTGTAGAAGTAAAGGGGTGTGAATGAGAGAGAGAGACAAAGACGAGAGAGATGTGAGATGGATATAGAGATAGAGAGAGAGAGAGAGAGAGAGATGCGGGGTGGTAAGTGGTAGGAGAGGGGTATTAGGAAAGATATAGAGAGAGGGAGAAGGATAGGGTTATAGTTAGCGGGTGTAGGATAGAGTGGGAATGGTAGAGGTCGTTGTGATGGGTAGGGAATTGGAGGTGAGTTAGGGAGAGAGAATTGGGTATCTGTGGGTGGGTGGTGATAGTGAGTTTCTAGAGAGAGAGGGTTGAGTGTTATGGGTAGGTGGAGAATTAAAGGGGTGTGAACAAGAGAGAGAGAGAGAGAGAGAGAGAGAGAGTTGGGAGATCACATGGGGGATTTAGGTGATTAAGGCTAACGGGTAGGAGGTAGGTTGGATGAGAAAGTGATAGAAATCACCATGGTGGGATGGGGGTAGGGTTTTTTTGAATATCAGTAAATTTAGAGAGAAGGGCATTGTAGTGTGGGGTATAGAGAGAGAGGAGGAGAGGGGGAGAGATATTTGTTTATGGTAAGTGATAGGAGGATGGGAGTTATTTGAGAGGGAAATATAAAGGGATGGGGGGTTAAGAAGGGAGTTAGTGAGACAGAGTGGGGAGTTAACTTTAGTGAGAGTGTGTGAGAGAGGGAGAGTATTATGGGTTTGGGGTAGATAGAGAGGGGTGGGGTTTTGGTGTAGGTGGAGAAATTTGGGAGAGAGATAATGAGGAGGGGCTATTAAGGGTAGGAGTAGGGTTATGAGAGAGTGATAGAGGGAATTTGTAAGCATGAGAGAGAGAGGGAGAATTAGAGGTAGTGTCAAGGGTAGGAGCGTGTGTGTGTGAGAGAGAGAGAGAGAGAGAGAGAGAGAGAGAGAGATAATAGGGGTTGTAGGGGGTTGGACTAGGGGAGAGAGAGTGGTGGGTGGTAATTGGTAGGGGGAGGGGGATTAGTAGGTACATAGAGAGGTGGGGAATTAGTAATATCATGATTTGGGTTAAGTTAAGGGAGGGTCTTAGGAAGAATATTGATGGGTTTAGGAAGAAACAGGGGGCAGGGTTAGTGTAGTGAGAGTGTATGAGAGAGAGGAATGTTTGGTGAATCAATGTGAGAAACATGGCTGGAGGTTAGATGCAGATGGAGTACTAAGGTATAGATATAGTGAGATATGGGGTTATTAAGTGTTAGGAGAAAAGAGGAATGAGAGAGAGAGGGTGTTATATTTGGGGGGAGGAGTATGATAGTGAAAGTAGGAGAGAAGGGGTTATTAAGGCCTGGGTATAGGAGATGATAAAAATAAAGAGAGGAGGGGGGATACTTGTAGGGGATATTTGAGAGAGAGAGAGAGATGGGGTGTGGTAAGTGGTATGGAGAGGGATATTAGAAGAGAGAGAGAGAGAGAGAGAGAGAGAG
>LPNX010498478.1:608708-618825 GCA_001517045.1 Pseudotsuga menziesii
TATCAAGGGGGTGAGAGTTAGTAAGCATTAGGTGGAAGAGAGAGAGAGAGAGGTGGGATTAAAGGTAAGGGATGGAGAAGGTTTGTGAGAGAATATGAAAGGGATTTAGTAATGATAAGAGAGAAAGAGAGACATGGGTTAGTTTTAGGGTGGAGTAGGGGTTTTATATTTGCGTGCGTGTGTGTGTGTGTGTGTGTGTGAGAGAGAGAGAGAGAGAGAGAGAGAGAGAGAGAGAGAGGGTGTTGGGAAGCTGGGGGAGAAAGAGAGGGGAGATTGGTAAGTGATAGCAGTAGGGGTATTATGAGAGATAGAGAGATATAGTTGGTTAGTTAAAGGGAAACAAGGAGAGAGAAGGGTTTATTGAGAGTATGTATTGGGTTATAGATATAGATGGGATTAGGGAGATAAAGTGTTAGGGAAATTATTAGTGTCATTAAGGAGAGATAGGGGGTTTAGTTTTAGTGAGAGTGTGAGTGAGAGAGGGGGGATGGTAGGTGGTTTGGAGAGGGAGAGAGGGGTGTAGGATAAGTGTATGTGAATGTGTAGGGTGGAGGGAGAGAGAGAGAGTGCAGTTTAGTAAGGATTGGGGGAACATAGAGATATGGAGTGTGTGTTAGAGGTATGCAAAGGAGTAGGGGGGTCATATATTTTTAGAGGGGGTTAGTGAGAGTTAGGGAGATAAGTGGAGAGAGATAAATATAGGAGGGGTTTAGTGAGAGGGTGAGGAGAAGGTGTGTGTGTGTGTGTGTGTGTGTGTGTGAGAGAGAGAGAGAGAGAGAGGTGGACAATGGGGCAGTGTTGGAGTATTGGAGAGAGAGAAAGGAAGAGGTGGGGTTAGGTGTAGTTGGAGGATTTTAGGGGTTTGTGTGTGTGTGTGTGTCAGAGAGAGAGAGAGAGTCAGGGTGTGAGTGGGGGAGGGTGTGGGTTATTTATGTAGTGGGAGGAAGGGGTTGGGGGAAAGAAGGAGATATAGATCATAGTGGTGGAATGGGTAGGGGGATTAAAGTTTTTTGAGATATTAAGAGATAAATATCAGTGTGGTGGGAGAGGTATGGATTTATGGAGGATTAGGGAAGTTGTTGAGAATGAGAGTATATGGTAGGGGAAGAGAGTGAGAGAGGGGGTGGTAATTTGTATAGTGTAGGTGGTAATTTGTATAGTGTAGGTGATAATGAGATATAAATATAGAAGTATTTAGGGGTGGGAGATGGGAGGGGGAGAGAGAGAGGAGGGTGGATATTTATGGATAGGGAGTGTAGAAGGGTGGTTAGGGAAAGAGAGCATGGGGGATTTTAAGGGTATTGGATGTGTTAGAAAGAGGGGGGTGTTAGGAGACTAATGTGGATAGTGAGAAAGAGAGATATTTGGGGGTTAGGTGTAGCTGGAGTAGTATGGGAGATAGAGGGTTTAAGAGGGGTTTATAAATCTAAGGGATAAGATGTGAGACACACACAGAGGAGGGCAGGGGTTATATTTAGAGGGAGGAGTAAGGGGAGGAGAGAGTGGGTTAGTAAAGGATAGGGATAGGAGGGGGGAGAGAGAGAAGGAATATGGATATGAGAGAGAGAGAGAGAGAGATAGAGAGAGAGCGAGAGAGAGAGAGAGAGAGAGAGAGAGATAGAGAGAGAGAGAGAGAGAGAGAGAAAGAGAGAGAGAGAGAGTTACTCCTAGGGTAATGAGTAAGAGTGTTTATATGTGTGGGATAGATAAATATAGATACAATGGGTTGGGCTGTTAGGTGGTTTGGGGAGAGAGATGGGATCGGTTAAGGGTAGAGAGAGAGAGAGAGAGATTTAGGTAAGAGTGTTTTTATTAGGTTTAGGAAGATGATGATATGGGGTATGTGTTTCAAGATTAATTTGGAATTTATAGGGGAGGGGGGTATAGGTTTTAGGAAGAGAGAGAGAGAGGATGGAGCTTTGAGAGAGCATGAAATGGGTTAGGAAGAGAGAGGTGGGGTTAAGGATATTGAGTATGTTTGAGAGAGAGAGAGTGTGTGTGTGTGTGTGTTTTATTTATTATTATTGGTTACAAGTTATATGTGTCGGATGATATAGTGGCTAAAGTAACTATGGCTTAAAGGAGTAATGCGTGACAAGGGTTAAAGGAGATAAGGGTTATAAAGTATATTCTTTATAATAATATATAGGTATATGTTATAATTAGAAAGAAAAGAAATCCTAACTTCTAGGTTGCATGCATAGAGTGTCAACAAAGGGGGGTCCCTCATTAGAGCACTTTAAAAACCTTATGTATACATGGTCAACCACCCAACTTGGGTCGTACTAGGAGGTCTTCTCTCGGAGCTAACTCCCTCCACCTATTACTAGCGCAACGACGTCCCAGTTCCCAGCTACAACAAAAGGCACACGTGTCAAGATATGGAGTTAGGAAATTGTTTCGAGGCAATTTCCCAAAATGGTCCTTTGAAAACACTCTACACAAGACTTTAGTAGAAACCGTATGGTCAGCATAATAATGCAAACACTATAAGAAAAATGTATACACTTTAATGTACATAACAAAAAAATTCTACCATATTGTTTTGATCTAAATATTCTAATAAATTTATATCTATAAAAGAAATCTATTGGTAACTATTAAAAAACATTTAAAATATATTTTAATAGTATTAAATTAAATAAGATAACAATTATAATCTAATAAAACTCTAAACTATTTCAACGCCCCAACCAAATAATCAATATCCTATAATATCATAAAATATATATAAAACCACTTCCCATAAAACTTAATTACTAATATTTTGCAAAGTCAATGAAAAAATTTAATACACCATCATATGATAAAATATACATAAAAAAATAATTCCAATCAAATTCAATCACTAATTACTACCATTTAGTAAAAACAATTACTAACAAAAATTTTAAACAAATTTAGTGAGGAACATATGAGAAACTAAAATAGTAACTTATTGGAAATGAGTTATGTTATTACCAAAATTAGGAAAAGTATAGAAGAAATACTAAAAGTGGACAATAATGTAATAACAAACATTAGTGGAATAACATTCACAAATTATACAACCAATTTGGAGTGAAATATCATAATGTTACTCATTTCCATAAAATTTACATTTCATAAAATTCTATGCATTAAAACCATATTAAAACCATATGTACTATAATTACCAAACAATTTAAAAAAAAAGTAATAAAAATTATAAAACTTTCACATTGTTGGTAAAAGTATGAAAGATAAGCAAAAATACAATATACTCCAAACCTATTGGATTCAGAATTATAGATCCATTCATAATAATAAAATATAAAAAATTCACACTTAGATGTAAAAGGTTGTAAAAATGAATAATCAAATAATTATAAAATTAATAATAAAAAATTATAAAAATTTTACAAATATGAAAGATAAGAAAAGTTAAGTAGGTTATAAGTTTAAAATGCAGAACCCAGAAATATAGATAACTTAATTTCATAATTTAAAAAATAGGACCACCAATATTACATAAGGTCAAAACTAGATATGTAACTTAAATTCATAATTAAAATAGTCTTACTTCTTTACTTTGCAAAAATATTTTCAAAAATAGATCATAGTCTTTTCCTTTATGTACTAATTTACATATCTACAAAAACATAAACCAATACTCTCATAAAAAAAACCTTCTATTAATAGAATGTTATGTATCTATTTTAACACATAATTACACTTCTCTACCAGTTAAACACAACTTTTTTGCACAACGCAATACAATATAACAAATAAAATACTAAAAAAAATCCAAACATAATATCCCTTTATGCAACTGTATTTTACAATACTATGTAGTTCTCAAAATCAAAATTTGAGTTTTCTGAAATACATAAAATACATAGTTAAATGGATTATGCAATTTTTCCATACTAAAAAGGATAATAACATTATTGTAAAGTAATAAATAAAAAAAACTTAAATTAAAATATTTATTTCAATTTTTATAATAATAACAAAAAAAACTAACATAAATATCTGAAATAACAATATTTATTTTTCTAGATATTAATTCATCCAACAACCTTTTAAATAAATAAAAAATAAACAATCAGAATAATTATTTTGATGCAGATGAATCCACGAGGGAAATACAAGATGGAATCCTAATGTTATTTGAATAAAGTGGAATTCCAACGCAAACTGTAAAGAGAAATACAATCTACCTTGAAATCTATCGAGACGTTGAAATGTGGTTTCGGCTTCTCTATCAAGTAAAGATGCAAACATGGTATTTTTAAAAACCCTTTGGCTATGTTTTATTTATGAGAAGCGACAATAATATTTTCAGAATATAATTAAAATATATTTTTAAACAATAATTATATCCAACTTATTATGATATCTCATGTTACTAACACAACTATCTGAAGAAAGCCGTCAACAGAAATAGTGGAAAAGGTTGAGCTTGAGTAAAGTCTTCTGTGTGATCAAATGATGATAGTATCAGAAAAAACGTAAGAAAGAGATAAAAATAAAATTATTAATATAATACAAATAAAAAGGTTTAAACAAATAATGGCTAAATTTAAGAAACACCCTGCAAGAGAGACTATATATGTCACCCTCTAAATAGAGTAAAAGAGATTCAATAACATAAATTTTGGAAAAATATCCATAAATAAGGCAATAAACAAACCAAATTACATATCTGAAAGCCAACATGAAGTAACTAAATTATACATCTTAAATCCAATATCAAGTAATGCAACAGAGAGACTATATATGGCACCCTGGAGTCAAAAGAGATTTAGTAACATAAATTTTGGAAGAATGCCCATAAATAACGCAATCAACAAACCAAATTACATATCTGAAAGCCAATATGAAGTAACCAAATTACACATCAAGTAACCTAACTGTTGAATTTCAATAATTATGAAAGTAACCTAGCTATTGAATTTCACTGCACGCAATCTCATAGAGAATTGGAAGAATACATGTTAATCACTGGAAGAATACCTGTTAATCACTGAAGTCAATCAATAAACCAAAGGACAGACCTGAAAGCCAATATGAAACACTAAAGTAACAATAAAAATGAAAATGAAAAAACCCTAAAATAAATGTTGAATTTCAAATTGCAGGCTCACCCTGGGATACCATTCGGGGTGAATATGGACGCACCTGAAGATCAGCCGAGTACACCATAGAGATCAGAATGACACCAATTATTCACTGCACGCAATCTACAAACCAAATGGTAGATCTGAAACCAATAACAGAGCTGTTGATTTACAAAAAAATGGGTGAAATATGGTAACATTTTAAAAAGCAGACCACACCAGGGAGATGATGGCACCATATACCCAGAATAGAATCACAATTTCCACATAGTGGCAAGCACTGCCATAAATTATTTTGGAAGAGTACCAATTAATCAATGCACGCAATCAACAAACCAAATTCAATTAAAGGATTCGAGTCGTATGTGCGATAATCCAGCGATCTGAACAAAGCCCGTCCGTAAAGAAAATAGATAAACTCTAAAATTACTGCAAGATGATGATGGTCAGAAAACCATAAGAAAATAAAACCTGGGTAAAGAAATAAATCCTAAAATAACTGTAACTAACATATTCAAAATAAAATAAAATTATTAATACAATGCAAAGAAAAATGCATTGCACAAAATCTGGGCGCACCTTAAAAGCGGACCACCCCAAAGAGAGGATTGCACCATGTGCTCCCGAAAGAATCACAATTTCATGTACATAGAGTAAAAGAACCTGCACTCTTATCAATTTTGAAAAATGCCTATTAATCAGTGCATATAATCAACAAAAACAAATTACAGATCTGAAATACATAGTGCACTCAATCAACAAAACAAATTACAGATCTGAGAACCAATATGTAGTAATCACTGCATTTACTGCAAATACAGATCTGACCACTTAATATGCAGTAATCACTGCATTTACAGCAAATAAAATGCATTGCACAAAATATGGGCGCACCTTAAGAAGCCAAAGAAAGGATTGAGCCATCTGCTCTTAATACAGTCACAAATTGATGTACATAAAGTAAAAAAAACTGCACTCTCAAAAATTTGAAGAATACCCATTAATCCGTGCACCCAATCAACAAAACAAATTGCAAATCTGAAAGGCAATATTGAATAACCAAACCAGAGATCTATCTATTAATATGAAGGAAGCTTTTTCAAGGAATATGAAAGTAACCTCACGGTTTATTTATCTATAGCTTTTTCAAGGAATATGAAAGTAACCTCACGGTTTAATTTCAACCTAGGATTCTATTCCATTAAAGGTTTTTTTGGTTCATAAAATCAGATTTGGCTTTTTGATGGAGAATGCCGTTAACATACAACGGCTAGTCAGGATTTGAAATTTGAAATGTTATTTTATTTCCTGTTTGTACTTTTTGTCATCTCCTATTATATTTAGACCCTGAGAACATTCCATTCCCTCTTTTCCACTTTGGATAAATTTTTGGTTTAATTTCTAGACCCTCCATTACATCAGTAGTAGATGTTTAGCGTCCGTTGCCCAATGAACAAGCTCCAATCAAACAATCTTATTTATAATTAAAATAATTCATTAAAATCAATAATTAAAATAAGATATTTTAAATGCAATTCAAATTAATAATTAAAATAATTTATTTTAAATGCAATTTGTATTATCAAATTGAAGTAGTTGTATGCATTTATGTTAAAAACTATTTCTTCTCAATGCTATTGCTTTATCAAAAATAATGTAAAATTTAAATTTTATGAAACATACATTTTGTTCACTTTATTATACCTGCCGCAGCAGTATATAGTAATCCGTTGCTAGTCAACCGAACTTTGACCTTCTATTAGTTGCCGCCAGGAAAAAATTAAAATCTGTTTTCTAAAGTTAAACTTTAGAGTTTGCAAAAAAATATTTTAAATTTTAATAAAAATATTTCTATTTGCTATTTTGTAAACTTCTGATTGGCCATCAGAAATGATGTCATTCTTGGAGTTTGGTATCTAGTTTTCACTTGACACATGGCAATGATGACATCAGACCAATGGATCCCAATTCATTTCTGAATTGTGATCGATCTTTAATTTATTTTATTGGTATATTTCCTGCGTGAGAGGAAGGCGTCCAATGTAATCGAGAGTAAGAGATGCATAGTAAAGATAATCTCCTTCCTTGACTCCTCCAGTAATTTGACTCTGAAAATTTGGATCCGAATAGAGCGCAATCGGATTGCCCATCTCATTCACTGCCACAACACCTCTCTCATTTTCTATAGCAGCGATTACCACATTTGGTTCCGATTTTGCTATCAAGGCCAATACGCGCCTCACAGATGGGAATTTCGTTGCAATCATCCAAGATATGCTTCGGCTCTATAGAAAACCAGAGAATGAGAGATAGAGAACTAGCTGTAAACCTTCTATATTGTAACGAATGGTTCTTTAATGTAATTTAAATCTGGAGTTGTTACAGTGACAAATTATTACCATAGCGAGTGCGATCCAGAAGGTACCGTTTTCGTCATAGCGGATGTTATCTCGAAGTCCTGGTAGATTGCCAATGAAAGATTCAACGGTGCCTTTCTTTGGCTCTTCTAACCAGTACTTCTGGCACCTATACCTGTAAAGAAAAACAAGGCACCGGCCTCTCAGTTCTGATCTGAATCTTTCATTAATGGTTGAGAGAAAGATTATTGCAATGCATACAGTGAAGTTTCACAGAAGACGAGGAAGTCCTGTTTGGCAAAGAGAGCCACTCCGTTGGGGAAGAACAGATCTTTGAGAAGCACGTTGGTTGTCTTGGTGTAGGCCTCGTATTTCAGCAACCGACTGTGTGGTCGGTACTCCATCAGATCTAACAAATAGTCATGGAAGCCATATTTATATGAAGCATCTGTGAAATAGATTGCCCCTCCTCTGCTTACATCCACTCCGTCTGCAAGTCTGCAATAATATAGCCATGTAATCTAGAGGTTTAGTATCAATTTGACAGTGTTAAGAAGTCTATTAAGGATTTTATTTCCAAATATGTTTAATATTCTTAGAAAACAATCTTTTCTAGGAATGACATTGCTTCGAACATTCAGAAATAGAACATTATTTGATTCACTTAACCTATATTAACTTTTTATTTTTATAAAGAATCGATTCATTGCTCAAATTTTGAAGTAAAATTTCAAAACAAAAATGATCTTGATAAAAATGTTACTTCATTTTCAATCCATCTGCTTCGTCTGCAAGCATCTCCACATGGCCTTCTATGACATTCAGCAGACCCTGCTTAAAAAGACAATGAAAATGAAACATATGAAGATGAATATAAAATTGAGACGAGATGATGAAGGGCCGATCATAACCTGATAAGGATCGCAGACTAATAACTCTCCATGGATGCCAAAAGCGAGGCCCATAGGACGACCTCCAACGTATGTCCAATTCTCCACAAGGACATCAAGATTATCAAGAAAGGAGATTTGTTTGATCCACCCATCGCCACAACCCGTATACAGTCTGCCTTGAGAATCCAAAGCCAGATCTTCATAGCTGGGGATGAGTCCAGATCCGAGTTAACATGCATTTGGGCGCTTTGGGAGGTCTCAGCAGCGAGTTCGACGACTCCATTTGATGCATTCAACTATGCATCAAGCAGGGATTTTCGGCATGAAGGACAAGAGGAATTGAAAACCAACCACGCATCTATGCAATCCATGTGGAAACTGTGACAGCATCCTGGTAATACTCGCAGCTTTTCTCCTTCCACAAATTCTGAAAGGAAAATAGGGCATTCCATTCCTGCAGAATCAGGTAGGCAAATGGGGCAATCCATGTCTGTCAGGGGCGAGCCCGTGCGGTACACTATGGCGAGAAGTGCTTCTATATCGATCTTCTCCATGCCAATATTACCTCCTTCGACCTCCGGATCGATTGATGGCTCCAATACCACCCGCCGTCATCTACAATAGAATCTATAGCGTAGTAATAGACATAGCAGGGTGCATGGCACGGCTGCCATCACGGTGGCTAAGGTTGAATGGAAACTAGAACTAGCTTTGGACAGACCATCCATCGATCCCTGTGGACTCTGCATAGACGAGCTAATGGTAGGAACAGAGTGCTGCAATATCTTCCGACCTAGGAACAAACTGCTTCCATCAATAGAAAATGGGTAGTCATAAATACTCTCCATTTTACAAAATCCGAGCTCCAATCATATAGAAACAAACTTGGAATTGGGTAAATGCACAAATTTGGCTTACAAACAATGAACGTTTCAAAATATGATAAGAGGCAGGGCGAAATGTTACATTAACAGAGCATAGACGAGCAAGTGTTTCTTCTTTAATATGAAATACATGGTACAGTAAACCAACAGGAGACCAACCACCACGCCATTTCTTGATGAATGCTTGACACATACCCAATCCATCACCGACAAGATTGAATCATGAATGGTGCAGAAACCCGTATCACCAGGTCGTCAATTTTGAAGAACCCAATTTGTGTCAGTCTCTCACTTTGCCACGAAATGAGGGGGGAGATTCAAACAAATTTATTTGCAGCGGTGTAACTCTCACGCTTCGACACGAGAAGACCTCACAAAGGAAGTCAATCGAATAAGAGACCGGCCGGTGACGACGCGAGGGCATTGTGGTATACGGGATTCAGACCGTCATTTTAGGCGAGCGGTTTACGAGTTCATTGAATCGAAAATCTAATAAATGTATAATTTATTGTAGGAATTACGGTTTTTATTCTGTGAACCCATGCGTAACCCCAAGAAACATCAGGGCTGGCATAATCACCTAACCGGGACGTACCAGCAAGGCAATTAAGGATATGATTTTTTTATTTTTTGTAGGAACTCCTCTATTGTATTTGATTGGTCCAAAACCTTAAAAATTCATAAATAACAAAAACCTCTTTGTATATTTTAAGTTTCCTCATAGTAATAATTTCGGTAGTGGCCTCCAAAGTTAAAGAATAATTTTAAGTTTGAATGGGTGTCAATTTGATACACCATGAATAAAACATTTCTTAGAAATAATTGGCTTTCATGAAACCTATTATCTCTATAATTACTCCAAGATCCAAGTCATATATCTGAATGAATACCATTAGTACCAA
>LPNX010498486.1:0-50692 GCA_001517045.1 Pseudotsuga menziesii
ATTGATTAATAATGGACACCATTCAAGCTACTAAAATATAATGACCATACATAAAGCGACTAAAAATGACTAAATTAGTGACCAATAAATGAGATTAATGGCCAAAATTCGCAAATAAAATGACCAATAATTGAGAGATACACGACCAAACAATGGAATACAAATGACCAGAAAAATGACCAAAATTCGCATATCAATGACCAAAAATCAGTTTTGGTGGCTAATTTATGGTCTTTTATTACGCGACCAAATTTGGTCATATTTTAGCTTGTCATGTGACCAAACAATGAAATACAAATGACCAGAAAAATGACCAGAATTCGCATATCAATGACCAAAAATCAGTTTTGGTGGCTAATTTATGGTCTTTTATTACGCGACTAAATTTGGTCATATTTTAGCTTGTCATGTGATCATTAAGTTGGTCACAAATGTGGTCATATATTTGGTCATTGATTCAAATATATGACCAAATTAATGACCAAATATATGACCAAATTAATGACCAACCGACAAGCTATAAATGACCAAAATAAAAATGACCAATTTTGGTCATGTAATAAAAGACCGCAAATTAGCCACCAGCGATCGCCAAACCAAAAGTGGTCATTGATATGTGGATTTTGGTCATTTTTTTGGTCACTAATCTCTCATTTTCCACTAGTGTATATACAATACTCGTGTGTGCCCTGAATACGTGATTTTTTGCATTTCAACCCACATATACCTACTTCATGAATGACTAATGTCTCCACAACCCACGTATTCCTCCTAAAAATGTGAAAAAAATATGTTTTTCAAAATTTGGGTAGTTTGCTTAGTTATGCAACTGACCCCTTCAGTTGTAACTACTTTGTCTTCGACCCTATCTCTTTAGAAGCATATAAATAGAGGTAGGGAGATCCATGAGAGAGGAATTAAATCTTTGCATTGTTATGCTAGAGGAATTGGAGCTCTCTTTTCTCATACCTTTTCCCTAGAAGCATTCTCCTTGTGTTGCAGAGCTTGGAGGCTGAGTTCCTTGGAGAAGAGAAGTAGTAGAACCAGATCAAGGTTTTGTGAGGTGCAAAACTTGAAGAGAAGGTATATTTGTACTTGTTTTCAATATTAATAAAGATGTGATACCCTTATTCTTCCCAAAACAATGTGTCTTGTATATTGAATCTCTAATTATGATTATATGATGTTGTTTATCAGAATATGTTTTCATGTTTCATTGAATATAATCTCCTTTCATATAGTCTATTTGGTTTGGGGAAGGTATAACATGTTTTGTAGGTCTCTTGGGGAAGAGGAGCATGAGAAGGGATAGAGAAATCTTGGACCAACCTTCAGTTAATCAGGTGTGTACCTTTCTTATCTTTAAATCTTACTTATATATACTTGCATAACTATATGCATCCACCTATCAACCCTAGTACGTTGATGGCCTCTTAAACCCTAGCCATAGGAAAATTTCCTTTACAACAGAACTAGCGACTCCGTTGGGGAGAGCCTTGTATATTTGGGGTTTCTTTGTATTTATTTCAATCTTTTTCATTGTTCAAGGTCCTTCTTTCCACTTAGGAACACCTTCTAAATCTGATAGCACACTTCCCCTACCTTCCTAAGGTAGTTTTTGACCTTTTTGGGGATTTTTTCCACCCATACACGAGTTGCAGATTGAACAGTCGCATATCTGGTATTTATACACAACTTGATTTACTGTCAACCCATGTATTATACACAACTTGTCATTAGTGAAACTCGCGTATGCCCCTTTAAACAATGTTTTTTCCTTTTTTGTGGTTTTTTTTGTTGTTGTGGGTTGTTTGGTAGGTCTTTCGGGGTCCTCTGCAGGTGCATGAATCCAAGGAGTTAGTGTCATCCATTTTATTTGTTCTTTATCAATGTGGTAAGCCTTTTTATAGCATTGGGGTTTTCTCTTTGCTCTTTTCCCCCACCCGCTTTGCTTGTCATGATTTTTGGCTTATGTTTCTAGTCAGCCTATGCTAGTGATATTTGTCTGAGTTCAGAAGCTTGTTGGTTTTTTTTTGGTTAACTTCACCATGCCAAAATAGTTGACTTGTCTCTTATGCAAGCCTTCCTTCCAAGTAGGGTTTATACTGACTTTAGGGCATTCTAGAGTCTGTTTGTTGGTTGTATAACAAAGTTCCTTTTGCTTTGTTCTTGTTATATGCATACATTTATTTTGTAGGTATTTTTTATTTTTCATTTTATAAAAGAACAAGAAAAAGAACATATAGTTGTTTAATATGCATGTAGATTAGAGTTTTGTCTTTAATGCACTGCATATCATTATTTAAAAAAATAAAAAAATAAAAAAAAATTGTTCTTTTGTGGTTTTCAAGCTTCTATATGAAGAAAGAAAGAGAATAGTTATTGATTTTTTGCATTTCAGTTCTCTTTGTTTAGTCATTTTATTTCAACTTTGAGTCAAAATACCACATAAGTTTCATGCCGTTTACCCTCTGACTAAGAAGCATCCTTTTAAAATAAACGATATAATTTAAAAAATTATTAGTAAGTTTTATTTTATAGGGTCATACACCAACTAGCTCAGGCTATACTTGTGGGATAGGGAGTTTAAACTCCCCACAAGTGTTTAAATTCAGACGTAGTTGTCTAATCAATAGGTAAACCATTTTCTATGTTGATTGTATCTGGGAAGCTCCTCTCAAATGGGAGTTAAGCACGGGGCTGTGTGGAGACTTGGACTAAGGATATAACCCTATGATTCCTTGTCAAAGTGTAGACCAAGGTTTTTGCACATCTAGGGACTTCTGTCAATACCACCCTCCCAACCCCATGTGGTGCCTGGTGTTGACAGGGTTTCGGTATCTGCTACCCTGCCCATGCGTATGAAACAGGCTTGTGACTATCCCCCCAGATTGTCAATATAGTTAAGGTAGCCTTTAGTCTCTTTTACATCTAGGGTTCATACACAGGTACACCGGAAGGCTATTTCTAGTTGACCTTGGGCGAGCTTGGAAGGTAACCCCGGTAGAAGGTGTGGGATGGCGATGGGTGATTCCTTCACTTGTACCTAAGAACATCTACAGGGATGCCAAGTAACTGTCTATCAACTTTCTTCTGGAAAGCATATCTTATACATGTTTGTCTATTTGGATTTAGGAATTTTTTAGTGAGTGCTATGTGGTTTGTCTATACTTAGCTTTCCTTCAGGTGTGTTCTTTATAATTTTGGTTTTTTGTCAACCTCATACTTTGTATTATTGTTTGAAACTATGGATAACACCCCTTTGAACACCAACCAAGATATCCCCATGTTGGGAACTCCTTGTACTATTCCTCTCACGGGGAATGTTGGTGTTCCTTTGATGGCCACCTGGATTCTACCTGGATTCACCCTAGGGCTACTGGTGTGGTTGTTTTCCACTCCAACTATCCTGAGTGCTACTAATCCTTCTCAATTAAACTCCTTATATCAAGGGCATCAAAACATTGCTTCCCCTTCACCTGTAGTTGATTCTACTACTCCTTCTACCTCACACAGTTAAAGTACTGATACTAGTAACCGATAGTCTAAAAGGAGTAAAAGAAGGAGGAATAGGAAGACGACACATAAGAAAGGGGGCACCCGTTCAACCTCTACAAGTCAAGTTGAACCTCACCACCGAGTCTCTGCAGTTCATGGTGGGGGCACATATCCAACCTCTGCAGGTCATGTTGGATCTAAGCACTCAACCTCTACAAGTCAAGTTGATCTTCACCACCCAACCTCTACAGTTCATGCTGGGGGCACCTATCCAAACTATGTAGGTCATGTTGGATATAAGCACTCAACCTCTACAAGTCAAGTTTATCTTCACCATCTAGCCTGTGTTGATCATGCTCATGGGATCCTTCCAACCTTTCTAGGTCACATCAGATCCAGTCACTCAGCCTATATAGTTCATGCTAAGGGCACCCGTTCAACCTCTAATGTTCAAGTTGAACCTCCCCATCTAGCCTATGCAATTCATGTCAGATCCATCCACCCAGCCTCTGAAGTTCATGCTAGGGGCACACACTCAACTACTGCAAAGAATGTTGATCCCAACCATTCATCCTCTATTGTTCATGTTGGTGGTGCCCATCGAACCTCTGCAGGTCATGTTGGACCCAGTCTCTTAGACTCTGCAGGTCATGCTGGGGGCAGTCTATCAGCCTCTATGGTTCATGCTGAAGAAAATTCATCAACCACTATGAGTCATGTTGACACTGTTGAAAATACTACCTATTCAAAACACAAGCCCAAGTTTCCTTGTAATCTTTGTGAGGGAGACCACCTTACTTATAAATGTCCTTATATCATGGAGGTGCAAAGAGTTTGGTTTCATGGTCATCCCATTTTTTAACATCCTAAATTTTTTCAACAACCAGCCTATCTTAGTAAGGTTGGACCCAATAAGCTAGCCTCTAGTGGTCATGCTGAGGGAAAACTCTTAGCCTCTATAGGTCATGATGATAGAAAACAGCCATCCACTGCTAGTCATGTTTATATCATTGAGAAAAATGGTCGTTCAAAGTGCAAACTTAAGTTCCCTTGTAAGCTATGTGAGGGAGATCATCTTACTCACCAGTGCCCTATTATTGCAAAGGTGCGAAGAATGTGGTTCAAGACTCAAGAATTTCCTTCTCCTGAAAAACCTATAGTTTCTCAACAACCTACTCAACCTTTAGTTGTTCAAGTGGTTGAACCAATATCAGCTTTGGTTTATCCCACTCTTCATTCGGATATTGATCCTGATGTGCTTCAACCAATGCCATGTTTGGTCAATCCCATTCTCCCTTCGGAGAGTGACTTTCACAAATAGGTTGAATTGATTCCATTTTCGATCAATCCCACTCTTCCTTTGGAGAGTGAAGTGTCTGCTAGTCACATTTTCTTCACTACCAGTTCAAAACTTACTAAACAAGAGGGCACTGAATTCGCTTCAGATCAACCCCAACCAAGCTCTTGGATTACCTCCTTTGATTGGGATATCCTAGTTGAGCCACACCTTCCTTCTAATGCACCTTTCCAGATAAAGGTAAAAGTTGAAGCATACATGATTGCTCATTGTATTGTTGATGAAGGAGCCTCAGTTAGTATTTTTTCTGCTCATTTTTGGCGAGGCATGGGATCTCCCAGCCTTGTGTCGACTGCTAGTTAGTTACTGGAGTTTGATAGAAAAACCTGAATAGCCTTGGGAATTATTGCTCAAACACCTATTAATTTGGGTGGGAAGACTGTATTAGTTGACTTGATGGTGATACAAAACCCCTTGGACTTCAATATGCTCCTCGGACGTGATTATGTCTATGCCATGCAAGCTGTGGTGTCAACATTCTTTCGTGTGATGTAATTTAATCATGGCGAAGAAATTTTCACTATCGATCAACTGGATTTTCTTGATCCGTCTCCTTACCCAACTAGAGACCAAGTCTTTCCTTTATTGATTCCCAGTGTTTGTATAGACACTACCCTGCCACAGGTGAGCTATGTGGCCTCATGTCCTTTGTGTTCAATTGCTATTAAGAAGCAGCCTTTGTTTTCATACTTACCTTCCTGGGACTTGGTCCCAAAAGTTGACCAGGTGAGTCATCCTATACAGACTATGGAGCCTGCTCTCCACTCTGTTGATCCATTTGAAAGTTTAGACATGTGTCCTATCTCGAATTATCTCCTTCCTTTGGATGAAGTCTTCCTAGAGTCTTTAATACAGTCTGATCTTCTTTTGGATGTTGGTTCAGTTGTGACTAAGTCTTACCCTGACATACTTAATAAAACTAACATTTATTCTTATGTTGGTATTGTTGAGTCTTTTGACTATTCCTTTGAACAACAAGTCAGTGATCCTCACGAGTTTGCTTTTTCTTTTTAATTTTTCAACTCCTGTGATACTGAGTTTTCTCTTGCAAACTCTATCTCCCTTGTTGATATTTTCTTTCCTTTTGAGGTTGATATTATTGATTACAAACCCTCAATCCTTGGTTCTATAGAATATTCTTTGTTCAATTCTTCCTTGAATTTCCCTTTTATAGAAGATACCAAAGTCACATGTGTTTCTGCCAAAGTGACCTGCATCAGAACTTTTCTTCTGAATATGATGCTGATGTTGTTGTTTCTTGAAGACATGATTCCTAGTTGGAGTCACAAATATTTATTGGCCTCATCTTGTTGTTCAAGCTGTAAATGCATTTGCATGTTCCTTGCTTGTGCTTATGAGCCTGATGTCAGCTTCCATGATTTCAGCTCATTGTATAAGCCCTCATCTTTGCTCTCATCATCGCTTGGTCTTGTATATTTTTGCCTTTGCAACTTGACACCTTTTACCTTGAGGAGACATTCCCTGAGTGTCTCTATCCTACTCATGTTCCATGCATTATGCATAGGTTTGTTCCTTGCACTTGGAACTAGTTTCTCTTACCTATGACACTCGTCTCCTCGCATTTAGGGAATTCTTTCTGCTCTCCTTCGAGCTCGTTAAAAATAGTAAGGAGGCTGGGAGTTAAATTTTTTGGACTCATTAAAACTTCATGGGAAAGATATTGAGTTTCTTTAGGCCCAGTTCTAACTCCTCAAAATAGACTTGACTACTGAGTAAAATTTTCCATTCATGCTCATTAAGAATATGGGAATGGGAATCCACATTTGTGGTAGGTTATCACTATTTTGGACCATGTGGAATAGTTACAAAAAAGGAGCACTCTCTTTTATTTGAAATTGAGAAGAGTATTCTTAGGCACAGGTTTATCACCTTTTCATAGCTGAGGGACTAAACTTATGGAAAAGGAACCCCGGTATGAGCTTAGTTTTCTCTTTTTCGTGCTCTGGACCAAAACATGAAAATATTCTGAGTATACTTTATGTCTTTGTCATGCTCGTTAAACAAAAAGAACAAAACATTGATTTTACTATTGTAAGACCCATTTCTCTTACACAAATGGATATTTCCAAGTGATATTTCTTTCTTTCACACTCACAAAACTCAAGCTTATATATGCTTCTTTTGAACGAGCATTGGGTAGGTGGTAATTTAACCTTTTTCGGACCTCCCTGACTAAGTACGAAAAAGGTGTGCCTTACTTCGTCGGAAGCTAAGAGAGTTCCTCTGTGGTTTGTTTTATACTTTTTCAGCCTCAGGAGACTAAATTGGACAAAAAATTTCCCCTCTCAAGTCTTCTTTGGAGTTTTCAGACTCTCTAAACTATGAAAACACCAACGAGCATGTACTAGTTCAAGCTCGTAAAATCCATGAATCAATGCTTTATCAAGCATTCTTCTGTCTCTTCTTCGAGATTTCCAAAAATGAAGAAGGTCCCAAGTTTTCTTTCTCGGACTCGTTAAACCTTTACAAGAAAGAGGGGAAGGGAAGTTCATTGACATGTATTTTACATCATGGAAGCAAGTCTTGTCTCCTTGAACAAAGAACCAGTTTTGAGTCTTTCAATAGTTGGGTCTCAGTTTTTTTACCTTATCCCAATTCAAAGTTTCTTACTCCTCCGGTTGGTTTCTTTTCCAATTATATGGGGAATATGTCAATGTCTCCTATATTGCATATTTATGTCGTTGGTCCTTTTGTGTCAAAATATGCCTATGTCACTTTTGTCTCATGGTCGCTGTTCAAGGATTAAACCTTTGTCAGTCATTCTGTAGTTGCCTTCACCTTTTGTAACGTCCATTTCCTAGTATCAGTTCATTACATCATGTCTTTAGCGGTCCTTGTCATGAAATTCAGTACCAATTCCAAATCCAATTAGTCTTTGATTTACCTCATGTTGGATGATGAAGGATGCCTTAATGCCTTCCTTCCAATGGATATCTTCCTATCGAATGCAACACATATTGCTCTGAAAATGAGATTTAGCGTTTTATGACAATACCTTAGGGATTGCAGTCATCAGTGGCAATTTCCCTCACTATTGGGTAGTGGGAATACCTTAATGTCTCCTACTTGATGGATTATTCAAGTGTTCAAATTCAATTCCTTGTATTCACACTTATTAGAATGTACTAGGTACTTTAGGGACCATTTTCATTAATGGTATTTTCCCTCACGTTTGTTAACGGTTCTCATCATTGACCGGTAAGCAAACGGTTTCCTCCATGTTTGACTTCAACTCCTTTATTTAGATGGTTAGGATTTGTACCTTTTGGGTGGTTTGGATTGAAGACCTTGGGCCAACAGTAGCATTGTCATTTTTTGCTATTGCCTGAGTTGTACAAGACCTTTTTACATTTTATATGACATTTTTCTGAGACATAGATCCACCTTGTATTCTTGTGGCTATGATCGATTGTTGAGCATGATCTACCTTGTTCATTTGTGGCCGTGACTCTTTTATATTTGATATGGAGCCTTTTTTCATATTGATCGACCATGATAGTTTCATCAGTTATACATAAGTTGGATTTGCATGTATCTTTATGGCGATGATTTGTATATGGACTTGTATGTCCCAGAGATCCATTTTTTCTGACATTTATCTCTCTTTCAGGTACCTTTGTTCGATCCTTTTGACTTGGATTCTCTACTTTCTCCATACTCAGCTATTTTCTTTATAATTTATTTCAGCTATTGTCTTCTCCTCTAACCTCATACATTTCGAGGCATCTTTTATAGCTCAAAATGACACATCTCTTTTTGTGACCACTTTCCCATGATTTCATCGCATGTCGACACTTCCATGACGACACTTCATGAAAGTCACTAAAAAAAACATATATTGGAGGACCATATTTGGATTTTTAGTAACTCCTTTTTACCTATTCTCTAAACTGTTTGAAAGGTGTATGTGTTAGCTAAAAATTTCCAGAAGACACCGAAGTCTAAAAATGCCAAAAAATACCCTAAAAATGAGATTTGTTGATGCATACACAAGTTGATTTAAGGAAACTTGCATATGGTACGTGAATTGCTATATATAGTACTTGCATGTGCCCTAAATACATAATTTTTTTCATTGAAACCCATGTATACCTACTGCATACATGACTGATGTCTCTGTAACTCATGTATTCCTCCTAAAAATGTCAAAAAAATACGTTTTTTGAAATTTGGGTAGTTTGGTTAGTTATGCAACAGACTCCTTCAGTTGTAACTACTTTGTCTTTGACCCTATATTTTTAGAAGCATATAAATAGATGTAGGGAGGTCCATGAGATAGGACTTGAATATTGCATTATTATGCTAAAGGAATTGGAGCTGTCTTTTCCTACGCCTTTTCCCTAGAAGCATTCTCCTTGTGTTGCAGATATTGGAGGCTGAGTTCCTTGGAGAAGAGAAGCAGTAGAATCAGATCAAGGTTTCGTGACGTGCCAAACTTGAAGAGAAAGTATATTTGTACTTGTTTTCAAGATTAACAAAGATGTGGTGTCCTTCTTCTTCCCAAAACAATGTGTCTTGTATATTGAATCTCTAATTATGATTATATGATGTTGTTTACCAGAATATGTTTTCATGTTTCATTGAATATAATCTCCTTTCATATAGTCTATTTGGTTTGAGGAAGGTATAACTTGTTTTGCAGGTATCTTGGGGAAGAGGAGCAGGAGAAGGGCTAGAGAAAGCTTGGACCAGCCTTCATTTAATCAGGTGTGGAGCTTTCTTATTTCTAAATCTTGCTTATATATACTTGCAGAACTATATGCATCCACCTTTCAACCCTAGTACGTTGATGGCCTCTTAAACCCTAGCCATAGGAAAATTTCCTTTACAACAATATCCACTTCTTTTTGGAGGAGAGAGTGACTGTTCATGATTTGGAGAGTGATCGTGATCAAACTCTTCTTGTGGAGCTTCTCTTTTGGGAGGAATTCTCTTACGATGGCTTGAATTTGAGGATGGTTGGTCTTCCCTTGACACCTTGCACACTAATGTGGTAATTGTGTCTTCCAAATGTTGCTCGAGTTTTCTTAATATGGATTTGAACAATACTGTGATGTCCCTTTTTACACCTTCCATCTCCCAAGCTACTACCTCATTGAATTCCCTTTTGAAAGTCTCTGATAATTCATTTTTTCCTTTGTGTAGTTCTATTTCGATTTGATTGAGTCTTGAGTGTACTCCTTTGAGACTTTTAGAACCTTGGACTTCGTTAAGCTCT
The DNA here is from genome assembly GCA_001517045.1 of Pseudotsuga menziesii. NCBI lineage: Eukaryota > Viridiplantae > Streptophyta > Pinopsida > Pinales > Pinaceae > Pseudotsuga > Pseudotsuga menziesii. The sequence continues at coordinate 10,095 of LPNX010498486.1, forward strand.
AATTTCACAATTCTTTATTTAATTTCATTCATATCTGACATTTTTCTTGTCTAGGGAGGAATTTTTTATTATTAAAGATAGTGAGATTTTTAAGGATAATAATTAATTATATTAGTTATGATATAAACAATATTGATTTTTTTTTGTTTTAATATCATAAAACAAAATTTGAAATATTATAAATATATTATAAGATATTGCATTAATATATTATTTTGTTTTATAATATATTATAATATTTGTGTTTTTGTTTTGTTTTGTAGGTCGTTGATCATGGAGGTGGGATGACGGGTCGGGGAAGAATGGTTGGGTAGTGGTGGAGGACGGGGAGTGAGGAAGGATGGGTGGGATGCGTAGAGGATAGATGAGGGACGAGATGGATCACGTGGTGTGTGAGGCGGGGAGAGGAGAGCGGGGAGAAGTGTGGCATGCGTGAGGGAGGTGAGAGATGGAAGGGTAGTGGAGTGACCAGGATGGGCATGGAGGAGTACGCAGAGCTGGAGAACATGGAGCAGATGGGGGTGGTGCGGTGGGGTAGGTGGTGGTGGTGGTGGAATGAGAAATGGGGAGTGTGGTAGTGGAGGGTGAGTGCGGAAGGTGCCAAGGATTTGATGGCTCTGATACCACTTGAAGCAAACAAAATTAAAGCCACAATTCAAATTTTAGTCACATATGAATATTTATTGAAAAATGATGATTTGTACAATAAGTGGGAAGACCTTTTATAGGTCAAAACACATCAATTTGGTGAAATGGTATGACCCAATGTTCATTTTACTAATTATTACATTTATTTATAAAAATAATTTACTCATGAATATTTAGATACATAACACATACCTCCAAACCTGACAAAGAAACACAGAAATAAAGAGCATTTTAAGCACATTGTATACCCAATCCCCAAAGAAAAATAACTAGGAAACTGCCCAGTGGATTCGCCAATTCTATTACAGAGAGAAACTTCCTATGGATTGGGGGTACCACAACAGATAGTATGAAATTACAAATCAATATTTCCCAATACACAAAATTAGTAAGAAAATAGTAACACTAAGGCATATAGAACCATACCTTATTCTGGACAGTTGAAGTAGATCCTCGTTGAGCTTTTCCAATGCAATTACAATTATAATTTTATCTCAAAAACAAAAAATAGAGAATGCATGATATATATAAATTTGTAGGAGAAATAATCCACCCTTAGTACATAGTTTTTACCTTAGGCTAAGTTTATTTTCCCACATCCAATGATATCCTATGGTTTAGACTTAGGAGAGTTAATTCTGCTAAATATATGGCTATTTTGTCCTGTTCACACCTACAACAACGACCTATCTTGGTCAACCCAACCCATGTGCTCCCTCATTAATGCATTGGAGTTCTACCTCCTTGATCTGTGGGGTCCAGGCTTGGCGAAGTGTGCTAGTGGTGTATTTGGCATGTTTTAGCTCTCCTAGAAGCTTTTATTGTGACCTAAAGCACCCCACTCACCTCAATATTCTCACCCACACATATCTAGGACTCATTAATGACCCATCACACCTCACCAATGTTCACATGAGTATTCATGACTGTTTGGGCTGAGTTGGATCTCCATTGGTCCACCTACAGGGGATTGAGGTCACTTTTCACCTTGACACATGTACAAATCCAATTGGCTTCCAGATCCACTCAAATTTGTATAATGTATTATAAATGATGTATGATAATAATATGAAAAGTAATCAAAACCTTTCACATGTGTTTTTCCAGCTATTTTCTTTCTCTTTGTTTTCTCTTGCATCTTTTGTCAAACACTTTGATGGTGAAATAGTTCTATCTCCTAGATCTAGTTTCAGATGAAATTCTCACATAGTATTAGAGCTTGTTGGATTTGCAACAAATATTGTGAGGTTGAGTTTCTGTTTAGGGAATATTTCTAGTTTATGTGAGTGTTTTTCATTGCAGGTTTTTGCAACAACTTCATGGATTCGAAATCTGTTCCTCTCCTTTCCCCATTCAAATATTCTCAATGGAGGTTGAGGATGTGTTCATATATCAAGAGGCAATGTCTCTATGATGTGTCCATTGGAGCTATGAGAGAAATAGAGTCCTGTCAAGAGAAGGATGCTTGGCTTAATGACAATGATAGAGCCTATGGAACTATGTGTCTAGCTATACCTCCTACAATGCACTACCTCCTTGATTTTGCTGATTACCCATTCAATATTTGGAGAAATATAGATGAAGCTCTTGGAATGCAACATGGAGATGTGAGCTATATGGAGAGCAAGAAAATGGGCACCTCCTTATGTGTTCTTCCTATGATCTCAGCCTCATGCACTTCTTAAGAAGCTGTTCGAAATGAAGAACAAGAAGTAGCCAAAGATTTAGCAAATGATCCAACTCAAGTTTCTTCCTCCATGGCTTCTTCTCCTTGTCAAGAAGCCATGTTTCATGAAGAGAGCATACGAGTTGATACCATTGCTACTACTGAATATTTATCTATCCATTATACACCCTTCTCATGTATTTCTTATGTTACGAATGCAAAAGATGTATTGCTGGTTGATGTTCATAGAGAGCCTTCTCTGGAAGATGGGTTTTCTTCACATGAGAGTATTGGTTCAAAATATGGAGAGGTTTGGATTTCAAGTGAATATCTCTCATTGCTTCATAGTATTTTTTCCATATATCCCTCCACCATCACTAGTAGAGTTCCTTCAAGTTCATATGAATATGGAGAATCCTTTGCCATCATAATGGCATATTTGGGACTCTTGTTCCACATTCTTGCAGCTGATTACAACCTTCATTCAAAGTTCATGATTTAAGATCCTTATGACTCGCTTGGGGTCACCTATTCTCAAGAATTTTCAGTCTCTTTCAGGCATGGAATCCTGTTTTGTTCGAAGTTCAAGTTTGAAGAGCACCATTCGCTCTCCCATCAATGCATTTTAGTTGTTCTACATGGTCTAAGGATTCATCATGCAACTATTCCTAAGTTGGTTCAACACATTCCAATTCTTCCCAAGAAGAAGATTCATCTAGACATTTTTATTTAGTTTGGAGTGTATGCATATTCTTCTATGTCATAATCCATTTTTTGAGGGGAGGTTTTGTCCCATGAGGTTTTCCTCCTTACCTCTACTCCATGGATCAATAGAAATTTCTTGTAAAAGGTGACTTGTGCCTTAGTTTCCAAGGCCTTAATAAATCATTAAATTGTACTAATTCTAGATTAAGGGGGGGTGTAGGAGAAGCAATACACCCATACTACATATTTTTGACCTTAAACTAAGTTTATTTTCCCACATGCAATGATATCCTATGGTTTACACTTAGGAGAGTTATTTCTGCTAAATATCTGGTTATTTTGGCCTATTCACACCTACAACAATGCCCTAGTTTGGTCAACCCAATCCATGTGCTCCCTCATTAATGCATTAGAATTCTACCTCCTTGATTTTTGGGGTCCAAGCTTGATTAAGTGTGCCAATGGTGTATTTGTCATGTTTTTAGCTCTCCCTGGAGCATTTATTGCCACCTAGAGTGCCCCACTCACCTCAATATTCTCACCCACACTTTTCTAAGACTCATTAATGACCCAACACACCTCACCAATGTTGACATGAGGATTCATGATTGTTTGGGATGAGTTAGGTCTCTGTTGGTCCACCTAGGGGTGATTGAGGTCGTTTATCACCTTGACACATGTACAAATATAATTGGCTTCCAGAGCCACTTGAATTTTTCTAGTGTATTATAAATGATGTATGATAATAATATGAAAAGTAATCAACACCTTTCAAATGTGTTGTTCCATCTATTTTCTGTCTCTTTGTTTTCTCTTGCATCTTTTGTCAAACACTTTGATGGTGAAATTATTCTAACTCCTAGATCTAGTTTGAGATGCAATTCTCACAAAATGTGTTAGCACTACTCTAGCATATATAGTCAATCATGTATAAGCAATAAAATACATCCATGGATTAAATATTCGTATTCAGAATGCACATGAATTGGACAGTAAAATATATTTCTATTAATAAATCAGAGATACAATAATGACAAACTCTGTCGGCATTTCTGCGAACCAAAGAAACCGAATCCTGCACTTAGGCCTCTGCCACTTCAATCCTCCATCTCTTGATAGAAAGCTTACAAAGAAAAGGAAATATTGGGAGGAACACTATGTGCTCCAAGGGATAAAGGGATGCAAACTCAAGTATAAGAAAAGCTAAGGCAATAATGGACTATAGCTTCCTTACTTGTCAATTTAACTCCTTCAATGTATCAAAGGGCCTCAATATATAGTGCTCTAGATAGGTAATGGAGGGTCAAATCCGAGCGTTCTCAAGGCATTTGGAAGGCCAAGAGTCAATCTATTTTGATTCAAATGAGGAAAACTCCAAAAATATTTGTTATGTTGCACACATCCCGATGTACACGGGTTTGATGTCAAAATCTGCGTATACACATGGATATCGCTTTAAAAGTCGCGTATATGTATAAACATGCAATATTTGGAGATGATATTGGAACATCAAAGAATAATATAAGTCCATGGGATTCAAGGAGTCTACAGAGGGATAGGGGAGGCCATAAATTTCTGATCTACATGGTGTGGTAAAATCAGCTATAACAATTTTAAATGGGTTGGTGCCTGATTACTACAAGTCACAACTTGTGCAAATAGAAAGGCATCTATTCAAGTTGGTTCCTAAAGTCTGTGAGTTGGTGCTTGCATGGATTGAATTCTTTATAGGCCGATGCATATAAATCAACAAGACAATTCTTGTGGATCAAGTGGGCACTTGGATAATATTGTTCTCATGATTTAATATTGTTCTCTCCCACTAATGTAATAATTTGTTTATATATACTTATATTTCATATATTTGTGCACAATTGTGTTATTATTGTTTCAGCTAAAATGTTTTAAGTGGTGAAAATTAATTAAGTGAAACATTTTGAAACCTATGCTATATACTAATTCAACCCCCCTTTCATTATAAGATAAATCCAACAATTGGTATCATAGTGGGTGTCTCCAGTAATAGATTAACAACTAGACGTTAGATTCCTATGCAGAAATGGAGATACATGAAATACTCCTTAATACCATGGAGAATGTTTCCAAAATTGAAGAATTAGGAGATGAATGGATGAAGTAAAATTCCAAGGAGAACTAATTAGTTCTTGGAAGAATTCGAGAAATATAGGAAGAAAAATAAATTTATGAAGGAGCAATTTTCAAAGCATAGAGAACAAGCCAAAGAAACAAGAAAGATAAACATGGATAGGATGGAACAGCTAAAACACACGGATGAAAGGTGTGAAAAATTGGAAATCGTAGTTACTCTCCTAAGAAGAGAACTATACAAAGTGAATGATCAACTGAACCTTTGGAAGAAGTCTAGTAAGAATACTAGGACTCCGGATGAAACTATCAAAGATGAAAGACAACCAACAATGAAGACAAGAATATATTAAAGACTCAAAGAAAAAAATCTATGTGGACTCAATCAAAGATTCTATGTCAAGAGGAGACCAAAATTATGAAAATAAGATTCCATTCCCCAGAACATTAACCCTGCACAATCAAGAATCTCTCACTTTACAAGGCACCAAACACTGTTCATTTGGAACTGTTATTTACATAATAACTTTGGTCACAAAGAAATAAGTTGTAAATCATGTATAAATAACAATCCTAAAAATAATAGATCCTACTGTAGGAAGAGTGACATTAAAATATGGCCAAAAAATCCTAAGGAAAGATTAAATTTCTTTATCCATCTAAGTAAAAACCATGAATGTAAAAAATGCGGAAGTCACAAAGACATGAGTAAGGACTAAAAAAACCATTCTTCATTGACCAAATGAGGTTAAAATAGTCACGATAAAGGAATATATGATAAAATTATGGCAAAAAAAGTTTGATCAATTGAGTCATGAAGGATGTTACTTGGCACTATGTGTGCATAACAAAAAGGGTCAATGGTATATTTACAGTGGATTTTCCAAGAACATGGCATGAGATAAAGGAATTTATTGAAGTTTAAAGAAGAGAAGGGATAAAATGTGTACTATGGGGACAAAGTATAAACCAAAATTATTGGCAAGGGCATGGTTAGTCTTGGAAACAGGAAAACCAGAGAAAAAACGTCTTGTTGGTTGAGAATATGAATCATAATCTCCTTAGTGTGATTCAAATGTGTGACCAAGTACATACTCTCACCTTTGAACCAAAGAAGTGTATAATAAAAGACAAGGACTCAAGAAATATAGTAGCGACCACAACCAGATCCTCAAACAATGTCTACATATTGGATGAAAAGGAAGACAAGTGTTATATGGGGAAAGTAGATGAAAGTTGTATTTGGCACAAATTAATGGGCCATATAAATTTCGAAAACCTTGTCAAGATTAGTAAATAACAACTTGTGAGAGACATCCCCAAGAGTGAGCTTTAATACAAAGGAATACACTACAACATAACCATTGGAACTAGTTCATACAGATCTATATGGACCCACAAGAACTAAAGGGTTGAATGGTGATTTTTATTTTTTTCTCTTCATAGATGATTTCACTTGAGTGCCATGGGTTTTCATCCTCAAGAAAAAATTAGAGACCTGTAAATGTTTTAATATATTTAAGGAAGTGTAAAAAATGAAACTAATATGAAAATCAAATGTCTAAGACAATATAAAGGTGGAGAATACACCTCAAATAAGTTTGAGTATTTCGGCGAAAGACATGGAATCAAAAGATAGTTCTCAGCATCCAAAACCCCATAATAGAATGGAGTAGCAGAAAGGAAGAATTTAACACCAATTCTGAGTGTTACGGAAGAATATGTATATGGATAAAGAAGAATCCATATTCATAATAAATATTGCATATTGAATAAAATGATTGATGATGAATTTTGAAATGATTGGCCCACTTAAAAATATCTTGGGCATGAATAATGGAGGGGATTCATCTTCTCATAAATTATATATAATATTCATTATTAATTCTTAATAGTTTTATTAATTATTGTGTTTGTTACATTGCCACCCCCTTTAAGGGTAGCTTTATCCTGAAAGATTATTTTACTGATATTAACTTTATTATGGATCTGCTTGAAGTTCTTGGAAATGTGTCTTCTAGGTTTGACCCTTTATCTGGATGTGATCCCTTCTACTTGAATGGTGATTTTTTGAAACAATACAATCTATAAGTATTTACTTTCCATATCGCCTTTTGGTTTCTATTTATAAGCAAATGTGGATCTTCATTACCAACACATTTGTGTTGTATCAATTATTTCATGACAATTTTTTTTAAGGCTAAAGGTTTATGTTTGTGCTCTTCTTTTCCAAAAGTGAATTCAATTATATTACTTCCATTTTTTCATTGGTTGTGGATCCAACATTGGATGTAATAATAATGGAATTATTTTTTAAGAGATACTCCGATGCTTGTTTATGTAAAACCACCATAAGTTATTCCAATCTGTTTAAGTATATATTGGTTGCTTCTTGTTGTTTGTGCAAATTCGTGGAATTTCTTAACTATTAGAGTTTCCTTCCAATATTCATTGGGGAAATTTGAAAGTATGCACGTTTGACATTTTCACCTTCTATTGTAAGCTTTTATATGGACATGAATTCCAGCTTCATTGATAAGATCAATAGATTTATTTGACAAGAATGGTTGAGAACAATGTGCAAGTGCTTTTCCATGCTGTTTGTTCTCTCCAAATATAACATTATATTTTTTCATCATGATGGTAAATAGGAAAAATCTGGGTTTCATCTAGAATTACAATGGCTACTACTATAAGTCCATAATATGTAGCTTTATAATCTATAACTAGTAGATGTTGATCTAATGAAGACAAGGGCTCTATCACCTTGTTGGCATCTTCTTTTTCTTCAGTCTCTATCACATGTTTCATTATTTTATCTTCCTTATGTTTTGTGAATATGTATTCTTTTCAATCCTTATCAACAATATTGGCTTGACTCTCATTGATGTAATCTCTACCCATTTCAAATATGTGGGAGACATCAACTTTAAATCTTTTCTCTTTGAAATTGTCATAATCATTATCGAGCACGACCCAACCTTTTGTATAGAGCAAGGGTGGTGATACAAAGCCACAAGATAATGTGAATGACATGTCCAGACTACTTTGTTGTTTGCAACATTTTTTAGATTTATCAATTCCCATAATCTTCATGATAACGTCTAATTTGGATTTTTTTTAAACTAATATTTTAACTCTTTCATGGTCATGGTTGTGGTATGTGGGGGTGAATAAATAAATACAATTTTTGTCTTTATATGAAGGTGATGATTTAGGGTTTAAGTTAACTATTAATAATAATAATAATAATTATTATTATTATTATTATGAATTTTAATAAAATCAATTATTTATATAATAATGTAAATATTATTGTATAATATTTTTTTATATTAAAATATAGGGTTTTGTGAGTTTACGTGGAGGTAAGAAGGGTTGGTAACAATGGTGAGATGGTGCATGATGGAGAGTAGGGTTAAATTGAAGTGTGGCATTATCCTAGCTAAGGATTAGCCAAGGATTAGAGAGTTGGAAGAGAGGTGTACGGGAGCAGTGGGAAGTCGATAAAAGATGGGTGACAAAGCAAGGTTGAGGCACTGGAGAAACTTCACGACGGATGATGAATTTTATTCTTTGGGTTTGCTAGTGATGAACTTGCAAAAAGAATAGGATGAAGAACCTAATCATATGAAAAGGATAAATCAGATAATTGATTTGAATGAAGACCGACTTAGTCAGTTGACTAAGTCGGTGGACCGACTAGTCGATCAGCCGACTACGTCGGTCGGCCGACTAAACTAGTTAATTAAGTCGTCTAACTAACAGTCGTGTCGGTTCACCGAACCGACAGGTAGTTATTTTGTAACTGTTTGTAACTTGTATATATTAGGCTATTGAGCCACACAAGAACTCAGTTCAGTTCAGTGCTTTGTATGAACTCATTGTAATAATGTATTCTGTTCTATCCTATCTGTTCTTGTCTCTTGTCTCTATATATTTATATGTTTTAGTATGTATTATTGGTAACTCTATGTGATCTGTGAGATTACAACAAACACTTAATGAATGTCTGAAACAATAGATGGAGCATAGCATGTATGAATTCTGAACTGTTATACAGTCATTTCAGACATGAAAGAAATTAACAAACTGTAATGAAAACATGAAGAAAATTTCACGTAAAGAGATTACATATTGAAAGAAGCAATGACACAAAAATATCTGCCTTGAAAGACAATCCTTCCTCTACAATTTTAGTCATAACATGGAGATCAAATACAAATTACAACGGAGAGCCTCAGCCCTTGAAGGTTTCCCAACCAACCAACTAACTCCCATCTCTCTCTATCGGGAGTGTATTTATACTATTTCAGTGTTGATACTATTCTCCGAAACAAACCTAAAAACTGTTTCTAGTCACAATCATATGTTAACAATCTAGAGAGTGGAACTATTGCCATGATTTACAAATATGAATAAGCATCATAGAGTTGTAGCAAGTGGTAATGCAGGCTAACAACACAGATTTTTCTTTATCCTAATATGTGAAAGCAATCCCTATGTTTCTTGCTGATGGTTAGTTGCCAACTAAGACCATTTCAAGCATGATTTTCTACCTCCTTTGACCATCTTGATTCTTTCAGACCATGTTCCTCAAAGGCTGATAAGAAGGCCCATTCCCCAGTGCTTAATCCTTTTCCTAGCCCTTCCTTCGTCTGGTAACACGGTTATAGGAGGGAACCAGGAAAGTGGTGGCCATGCACTTGATGATGATAAGCGTCTTAAGAGATCTATCATCCTTGTACCGCTTTCTCCCTCCTATGAGGAGGGTTTTCTCGCAGGCCACGTAGCTGGGTGTGTGTTTGAGCTCCTCCTCTCTCGTGGAAAAGTCATTAAGTGGAGACTATAGGGGTTGTGATGAAGGATTTGGACCTCCACTATCCTAGAATGGGCATTTTCTCCAACAGCTCCACCACCATTGTGTGTTGGGACTTCGGAGGTCATGACTGCAACTGGAGGTGTCAGAGAAGTGTCCTTGGGATTTAAAAGCCCATGTAGAGCACATCTGACGGTAGGGATGTGTATAAATAGTTGAACCTCTCTAGGTGTTTAACATTTGTGTCCCAATGGTTGGCGATTTCTTGGTATAGATAACTAGGATGACAGAGAAACACAATTTCAGTTCGCCAACCATCAATACCCCCTGTCGAACTAGCTTCTCAAACCACACAGCCATGGCTGTCTGCGAAGGAACTCAACACTTCCCGTAGTTCAACCTTTACCTCTCACCATCTGTACATTTCCATACCTCAACCACTTCAGAAGATGGCGCTATATAGGGCAAGCCAAAATGGCTTGGAGATGGCTATACTCTTGAATACCAGTCGAGATGATAGTAGCATGTGTGATGCCAAGGTGGGGATCTTCTCTTCTAATGTTTAATTATATTATCTGATATGGGTAGGATTTTAAGCACTTCCCACGTGGCTTCCTAGCTGGTTTCAAAGACCGTGGATTTGACCTTTCTTTCCTTTTCATTCATTTTGACGGTGGTGCTAAGTGTACTCAGTTCGCGGCTTCTCTTTACTTTGTGTAGATGTTTGATTCATCACTTCAAAACTTGAAATTCCTACTTCCCTACTATTTTTTCTACGTGACCCATGTGTCGGACCTGTGGATTCAGGGAAGTTAGTGTCATTGGATGGGACCTTTGCCTTAGGTTTATCAAAACTAGCATCAAGAAAATCGTCCAATCTGCCGGGAGGAAGATCATGCATGGAAACGTCTCTTCCAATGTTAGCTCTGTGCTGGATGCAAAACTCATAGTCTTGAGGCCTCCTCAGCCCTCCGATTTGTGGGAAGCTTTCACATCCAACATCCATGTTTCTTTACTTCTGCCACCAATTTCTCCTCTCTTGATACAATGAGCAACTTTAGATTGTGGTGTGTTCTTACCCATCGATCATGATCGACCTCTCCATGCAACCATCGATCTGAGTGGGTCCTACCACCTCTTTGTGAACTCCTCAACTCTTATCGTGACTGTTGATTCTTGCAACCGGTACCACTTTTCAAGATTATGAATCGTGACTTTATCCACACAAGTCTGGCTTGCGAAATTAGCTAGGACCGTAGATCTGCTTCTACCTTCATCTCCATCATCAAATGCTTCTGACGTTTAACCTGTTTCATGATTTGGGAAAGTTCCTTCTATCAAGCATGTTTGCTTAGCGAAACTGTTTTGGGTCATCAATCGAGATTCACCTTGATCTCGGCCTTTCATTGTTTTCCCATTTTAACGGACTCTATGAAAGCCAAACTTTGATCGTTCTCCCGCGTCTTGGGACAAAACCACGATCTATCATCACCCTTCCTCCTTGTGATCCCAAATCATTGGTCTATGACGCTTATCTTTATCGTCTATGCTGTTACAAGTCTTCACCTCCTGAGGAATCTACCATCATAGATTGAGATCTCTTCATCATTTGACGGTCTCAAAACATGGAAAATGTGCCTCTGATAATTTGAAGGGCGCTCACACAGTGTTCAAATGAATATGACCCTTTTCAGACTCTGTCAGGCACATAAATCGACTGTTGCAAATAGAGTGCTAATAGCTAGCTCCACAAGGGATGCTATCCTCCCAGCGAGGTAGCAAAGAACCCCCATAAACCAAGTGCCAAATCCATTGGGCCATCCCCAATCTTTCCTTTGAAAACTTCAACCTGTACTGAGCTACTGTTTTAGTGAATTTATGTCACTCTTGCAAACCATGCTCTTGATTGCAAACCTGTGCTTACAACTGAAAATGAAAACAAACTAAAATAATAATGAAGGAAATGCTTGATGATTTATGAGCTTATTTTTTCCTACCTACTCTACCTAATTTAGTGCATAAGTCCGATTAAGTGAAATCGGACTTCCAATGAAGCCAATCAAGCAACTTGCTTAATAGTTTTGTTCTCTTTTAGTGCTTGATGAACATAAATGAAATAGATAATGGGAGAAGAAAATGACAAATAAACTAATATTTAAAGCAGATATGCGATCAGTCATTACCATTACCCAACCTTTCCATGTACTCTATTATGGGGTCATAGAAAACACGGCAACCTCCAGCATATTTTGTCATATGTTCATGAGAAGGCTATCTGGAACTCCCTTCCTCTTGTGATTTGTTAGGATGATACTTGGAAGATCTTAGGAAAGGGCCCACAAAATCTTCCTCCAATGAAACATCCATCCTTTTGCTCAAATTTTTTGCAACTAGAGCTTCACTTTCTTCATGTGCCTCAACATGAACGTTTTCGTTTTCTTCAACGGAACCAAGTAGGCATATTCCTACTTTATGGGGTGATATTCCTGAAGGTAGAAAATTAAAATTTTTATTTATTTGAGGACTACTGCCTCCTTCTTCATGACTCAACACCTCATCACAAATTCCCGATGCATCAGTAGACAAAGAGGGGTTGCGTGACTGTTCCTCTTTGTCATAAGTTTATGGAATGCACCATACCCCTAGACTTCTCTTTTTTCTTAGAAGATTTAATCATGTGTTGTATTAATTCAAAAGAGGAATAACACAAGGGTAGGCTATCAACTTCAGCACATTTATCATCCTTCCCTGTCCCAACCTTCTCACTTTGCATTGCAGCTTGATTTTCTACATTAGTAGGCCTTGGTTCGATAACCGGCTCTTTAGGTATAGCCCGCAGGTACTCCTCCTCATACTAAACATACACAGGTGCATTGAAATCCTTTTTAAAATCGTCCTTTACAGATTCAATGCTGAGTAGATTGCAATATTCATAAAACAGGCCTGCAGAACCATATGCTCCTATATCAGGCTGATCACCTTTCTATCTACCAAGGGAAAGCATTAGCTGAATAGGGACTTTTCCATTCTACTTTTAGGGCCCAACCAATTTTAATGTATCTTTTATGTCACCACCACTGTCCTAACCTAACAATTTTTTGGACATCTTAAGGTTTTCCTCAACCTCCAAACAATCAGTAAACATATTCCATAGAGTGGTTGATTTTCTTTCAAAAGAAGCAAGGAAAACTTAGGAGGAAAGGTGGCTGCATAATAGATCTTAGCAGCATTCTCAAGAGGTTGGACTTCCTTAGGCATGTTATAATAAAATCTTGCAAATATTCTATTAAGGATAGATATGGCCTCATCCTCATGCTTCTTCACGGAATAAAATTCTGAAAGTATTTGATCCAGTGGCCTTCTCCTACCCCAAAACCTTAAAAAGGTGCAAGAAAACTCTTCCCAGGTATTAATGGACTTAGGCTACAAGTGTTTGAACCATTATTTAGCATCTCCTTTTAAAGACCAGGAAAAATAACTCATGAAGACATCATCATGTTTGATTTCAAAAAGGTCAGAGAAATGTTCAAAGGAATGTAAATGTTTCTCAGCAGTGAAGTCTTTGGATTCTCCATCAAATTTGGGGAGGTACTTGTAATGTTTCGCAGAAAAATCATGGAGGATAGGAGGCAATTGTAGTGGTTTGTACTGGATTGGAAAACTAGGATAGACCAGGTTAGGTGCAATAGATACACTATTGACCGAGGTTTCATGAGGTTCATAGGGGTGACCTTTAATGTCATGAGCTCTGGGAGAAAATTCTGGGTCAAAACCAAATGTACAAGATGATGCAATGCATTCAGTTCATAAAGAAGGATAAACAGGAATATATTCATAGCTTTGTTCCAGATGAAATGAACCATAGAAGGTTGTTTTGATAAATCTAGGAAACGATAAGAACAAACTTACAAGAAAAGACAAGGCATCTTGGAAGAAACGTAAACTCGAGTATCTTAACCTTTCACCATGCATTTTCGAGCCTCACAAGGGGTCCATTTTTCTAGACAGAGCCTGCTCATTTTTCTAACCATTCAATTTTTGAGTCATACCACCAATGGAGTCGTTGCAGTCTGAATCTTTCAAGAGTGGAGTCACCAGGTGAAAAGTAGTAAACCTTCTTGATGTGTGATCATTTTTCACCATCAATAACCAGATCTAGAACTATGTTGTTCTTCCAAGGGATGATATTCAACCTCATCCTCGTCAATGACACCTGTTTGTTAGCATCGGGATCGTTCCCATAGGTAGGGCAGAAAAAAGGGCTCTCTCCCAAGCAACAACAAGACCACTTTAGACTGCGCCTCTGGACCTGTTCAGTTAGAGAGGGATCTCTTCCTTGTTTTCAGGTTTACTTTACATAGGATATTCGATCAAGAGCGGTCAGGAAGCCAGACTCCTGAATGAAATGAAGTGCGTTAATGTAAGATGAAGATGGGACTATCAGGGCAAGGGACCATTGGCAATGGAGTTGAAGGTCCGGGTAAGGGAGATTTGCAAGATGTAAATAAAGGCATGCATTTACAAATAGAGGCAAGATAGCCGTTGATCTTGCAATCATGAGATATTTAGCGAGTGATTAGTAGATGAGAGGGAACAGTCCATCACATAGAGCACCAACAAGATGAATTCTACGTGACTTTAGAAGAAAACTTAATGAATGGCTGAAACAACAGACGAAGCATGGTAGGTATGAATTCATAACTCTTATACACTCATTTTAGACATGAAAGAAAATAACAAAATGGAATGAAAATATGAAGAACATTTCATGTAAAGAGAATACATATTGAAAGAAGCAACAACACAAGAATCTCTGCCTTGAAAGACAATCCTTCCTCTGCAATTTTATTCATAACATGGAGATCAGATACTATTTACAACAAAGAGCCTCAACTCTTGAAGGTTTCCCAACCAAGTAGGTAACTCCTATCTCCCTCTATCGGGAGTGTATTTATACTATTTCAGTGCTAAGGCTATTCTATGAAACAAACCTAAAAACTGTTTCCAGTCACAATCATACGTTAACAGTTTAGAGAGTGGAAGTATTGCCAGGATTTAGAAATATCAATAAACATCATGGAGCTGTAGCACGTGGTAACGCGGACTGACAACACAGATTTTTCTTTATTCTGGTATGTGAAAGCGATCCCTATGTTTCTTGCTGATGATTAGTTGCCAACTCGGACCATTTTAGGCATGCTTTTATGCCTCCTTTGACTGTCCTTCTTCTTTCAGATCATGTTGCTCAAAGGATGACAAAAAGGCCCGCACCTTTGTGCCTGATCATTTTCCCAGCCCTTTCTTCGTCTAGTAACATGGTTATAGGAGGAAACCGAGAAAAGTGTGGCCATGCACTTGATGATGATAAACGTCTTAAGAGATTAATCATCCTTGTACCGCTTTCTCCCTCCTACGAGGAGGGTTTTCTCATAGGCCACATAGCTGGGTGTGTGTTTGAACTCCTCCTTTCCCATGGCAAAGTCGTTAAGTGGAGACTATAGGGGCAGTGATGAAGGCTTCAGACCTCCACTATCCCATACTAAGCATTTTCTCCAGCATCTCCGCCAACATTGTGTGTTGGGACTTTGGAGATCGTGACCACAACTGGAGGTGTTGGAGAAGTGTCCTTGGGATGTAAAAACCCATGCACAACGCATCTGAGGGTAGGGATGTGTGGAAACAGGTGAACCTCCCTAGGTGTTTAACATCTGTGCCCCAGTGGTTGGCAATTTCTTGGTATAGATAACCAGGACAATGGAGAAACACAATTTCATGTTCGCCAACCATTAATAACCCCTGTCGAACTAGCTTCTCAAACCACATAGCCATGGCTGTCTACGAAGGAAATCAACACTTCCTGTAGTTCAACCTTTACCTCTCACCATCTGTACATTTCCATACCTCAATCACTTTAGAATATGGCACTATATAGGGCAAGACAAAATGGCTTGGAGATGGCTATACTCTTGAATACCAATCAATGTGATAGCAGCATGTGTGATGCCAGGGTGGGGATATTATATTATCTGATATGGGTAGGATTTTAAGCACTTCCTGTGTGGCTACCCAACTAGTTTCAAAGACCGTGGATTTGACCTTTCTTTCCTTTTCATTCATTGTGACAGTGGTGCTGAGTGAAATCAGTTCATGGCTTCTCTTTACTACGTGTAGATGTTTTATTCATCACTTCAAAACCTGAAGTTCCTACTTCCCTACTATTTTTTCTAGGTGAGCCCCATGTCAGACCTGTGGAGTTGAGGAAGTTAGTTTCATTGGATGAGACCTTTGCCTTAGGTTTATCAAAAATGGCATCGGGGAAATTGGCCAATTTGTTGGGAGGAAGATCACATGTGGAAATGTCTCTTCCATTGTCAACTCTATGGTAGATGCAAAACTCACAGCCTTGAGGCCTCCTCATCCCTCCGATTTGGGGGAACCTTTCACATCCACCGTCCACGTTTCTTTACTTCTACTGCCAATTTCTCCTCTCTTGATACAACAAGCAGCTTTATATCATGGAATGTTCTTACCCGTCGATTGTGATCAACCTCTCCATGTAACCGTCGATCTGAGTGGATCCTACCACCTATTTGTGAATCCAGACCCTGACATTGTCCACACTAGTTCATATCGTGAAAAGAACCATAGTTGTAGATATACCTCGACTCTTATCGTGACCCTTGATTCTTGCAGTCAGTACCACTTTTAGCGATTTGGAAATGCAACTTTATCCGCACAAGTCTGGCTTGCAAAATCAGTTGGGACCGTAGATCTTCTTCTGCTTTCAACTCCACTGTCAGATGCTTCCGACCTTTAACCTATTTCATGATTTGGGAAATTTCCTTCTATCGAGCATGTTTTCTCAATGAAATTGTTCCGGGCCGTCTATTGGGCTTCACCTTGATCTCGACCTTTCATTTTTTTCCCATTTTAACGGACTCTATGAAAGCCAAACTTTGACTGTTCTCCCGCATCTTGGGCCAAAACCACGATCTATCATCACTCTTTCTCCTTGTGATCCCGGATCATTGGTCTATGACGCTTATCTTTATCATCTATGTTGTTGCAAGTCTTCACCTCTGTAGAAATCTACCATCGTATATTGATCTCTCTTCATCATCTGATGGTATCAAAACATGGAAAATGTGCCTCTAATAATTTGAAGGGCGCTCACACAGTGTTCAAATGAATAGGACCCTTTTCAAACTCTGTTAGGCACATAAATTGACTGTTGCAAAGAGAGTGCTAATAGTTGGCTCCACGAGGGATGCTATCCTCCCAATGAGGTAGCAAAGAACCCTCATAGACCAAGTGCCAAATCCATTGGGCCATCCTCAATCTTTCCTTTGAAAACTTCAACCTGTACTGAGCTACTGCTTTAGCGAATTTATGTTACTCTTGCAAACCATGCTCTTGACTGCAAACCTGTGATTACAACTGGAAATGAAAACAAACTAAAATAACAATGAAGGAAATGCTCGATGATTTTCAATCTTATTTCTTCCTACCTACTCTACCTAATTTAGTGCATAAGTCTAATTCAGTGAAATCGGACTTCCAATGAAGCCAATCAAGCAACTTGCCTAATAGTTTTGTTCTCTTTCCATGCTTGATGGACATAAATGAAATAGATAATGGGAGAAGGAAATGACAAATAAACTGATCTTTAAATCATATTCATTACCATTACTGATCCTTTCCATGTACTCTGCTATGGGGTCATAGAAAACACATAAACCTCTAGCATATTCTGTCATCTGTTCATGGAAGGGCTATTCGAAACTCCCTTCCTCTGGTGATTTGACTGGCTGATACTTGGAAGATCCTAGGAAAGGGCCCACAAAATATTCCTCCAATTAAACATCCATCCTTTTGCTCAAATTTTTTGCAACTAGAGCTTAACTTTCTTCATGTGCCTCGGCATGAACATTTTCATTTTCTTCAATGGAACAAAGTAGGCATATTCCTACTTTATGGGGTTATATTCCTGAAGGAAAAAAATTAAAAATTGTATTTATTTGAGGACTATTGATTCCTTCTTTGTGACTCAACACCTCATCACAAGTTCTCGACGCATCAGTAGATAGAGAGGGGTTCTGTGACTATTCCTCTTTGTCATCTTCTTTTCCACATAAGTTTATGGAATGCACCATACCCTCTAACTTCTGTTTTTGCTTAGAAGATTTAATCATGTGTTGTATTGATTCAAAAGAGGAATAACACAAGGGTAGTCTATCACCTTCAACACATTTATCATCCTTCCCTATCCCAACCTTCTTGCTTTGCATTGCAGCTTGATTTTCTCCATTTTTAGGCCTTGGTTCGATAACCGGCTCTTCAGGTATATCCCGTAGGTACTCCTCCTCATACTCATCACACACAGGCGCACCAAAATCCTTTTTAAAATCGTCCTTTACGGATCCGATGCTGAGAAGATTTCAATCTTCAAAAAACAAGCCTGCAAAATTATATGCTCCTATATCGGGCTGATCATCTTTCTTTCTACCAAGGGAAAGATTTAGCTTTCAGTATTCTAATGTTTAATTATATTATCTGATATGGGTAGGATTTTAAGCACTTCTTGTGTGGCTGCCCAGCTAGTTTCAATAACCATGGATTTGACCTTTCTTTCCTTTTCATTCATTGTTACGGTGGCACTGAGCGGACTCATTTCACAGCTTCTCTTTACTTCATGTAGATGTTTTATTCGTCACTTCAAAACCTGAACTTCCTACTTCCCTACTATTTTTTCTACATGAGCCATGTGCCAGACCTGTGGAGTCGGGGAGGTTAGTGTCATTTGATGAGACGTTTTCCTTAGGTTTATCAAAAATGGCATCAGATAAATCAGCCAATCTACTGGGAGGAAGATCACATGTGGGAAATGTTATACCAAAATCCTGTCACCATCATGTGATAACACATTTAACTAACCTACTTTCCCTGATCCCAGCTCTTGGAGTGGAAACCCATACTAAATTTCAATCTTTCATGAAAATTCCCAGCACCATGCTTACCTTGTTAGCCAAAAGTAGTACCTTGTTTGCACCACCTATCCCTTGTTATCCATAAGCGGTGCCACCACTTATGGCCCTTAGTCCATAAGAATTTCTTACCAGAACCGCTCTATCATTGAAGGAGAAACGCTCTACCTTGGATAAAAAGGGAAAAATAGAAGTTTCTCGAGGCTTCTAGATGATAAGCCTCGTGTCCTCCCTTATCCCTATTGTTGTGGGTTAGTTGAGCTCGAGATCCCTCATCCTAGGATCTTAGAGGCCAGCTCACCCACCTATCTCTCAACCATCCCTATCCATTTAGCCTTATAAATACAAGCTTATGGAAATGGTTGAGGGAGAGAACTCTTAAGATATTGTTATGCTATTGGATTGATCACTTGGTCCATACCATTGGAGAGCATAAAGAGAGCTAGAGTTGGAGTTTACGGGGATGAGAATGCTTGGTTTCATGGAGATGCATGTCAACACTAAGGCTTGGTTGTAAAATTCTTCATATTTCTATATTAATGCAAGTTTATTTCTGTCCCACATATATTGTTGTTGTTCAATTTCACATGTATGTTGTTAGATTCCTTAGTCACTAACATAGATCAGTAGATTATATTCTGGATTCCTTGATCTGTTTGTGTGTTGAAGCTTATTGCAGGTATACAGGGTAATGATCGAAGCATTGCATTCAAGGTATCTACGGCGTCTAGGGAGAGTCTTCAACCTCTGTCATTTATTTGTTATGGATCTAAACCATTTAGACCAGTGGAACACCTTACTGTCCGTAGGAGATGAAATATTCCAGCTAACAAATCTGGAGACTCCACTAGGGAATAGAATTGTGTATCAGTTGTTCTGATCTTCCTCAGTCTGCAACTCTTGTCCGAATCCAGGTTCCTTCTTCAACTCTCTTCAGTTAGATCTACTTTTTGACTTATTCCATTTGGGTTTGAAACTTCCAAATCTGTTCATATATGAGTCATTTCGATCTTTTATGCTTTGTTTCCATACTCAATTCAATAGTGTTTACCTTGATCCATCCTTTTTTGACTGGATCCTTCATTCTCTTTGTGTTTTGGTCACCTATAGGGAACCGCACTTACGCTGTGTACAAGGAGCGGTGCCACCACTTGAACAGAGTGAGCAGTACGCAGTGCCATCGCCTGTATCAAGTTGGCAAGAAGCAATGCTGTGATATAATTTCCCTGTCAACTCCAGAGAAGCGCGGTGCCAGGTAGGCATCATTCCAAGACCCCTTTTCCTCATTTTTTTTGTAAAAATTTGAGTTCAGTTGTTTTTAGTTTTGTTTATCATACTTGTGTTACAGAATATGATGCTTGTGGTTTGATATTTTATTGTTTAAGACTGATTTGAGTGGAAATTCAAAAGTTTGATTAGGTATTTTGATTGTTCATCCGCTTCTATTCTTGTTGGTTGTGTTTACAAAGAGATTTCTTATTTTCTGAAAAGATTAGGGTGTTATTAAAATCTCTTTTTGTTTCTACCACATAGACTAAAAGATTAGCTTCTAGGTTTCATTTCATATTGGCATAGTAAACTTTTTCCCTTCCTTTAGAAAATAAATTTTTTGACTGAGACTAGGATATCATTTTTGAGCGTTGGACATTGTTTTCTGATTGGATTTACAAGCTTTCAAGATCTTCATGTTCTTTCATCTCTTATGCATTTAGAACTATCTCGATCAAAATAAAAAATATGGTAGTTTTAAGTTATATTTTCTTATGTTTTGAGAAAATTGAAAAAATAGAGTGCATTTGCATATAGGTGTGCTTCTTATTTTTCTTTTAGGAAAAGAGATTCTTCCCCTTCTCATTTGATTTTAGAAAGAAGAAATCAGTTTGGAAAAATATTACTTGTCTTTAATTTGATGTTCATGACTGTTGTTTGGAAGTATTTTTGGTTTTGAAACAAAAGGAAAATACTCTCTTTCCCTCCCGTAGGTAGGCATACTGAACGGTAAACTGAAAATATTTTGCACTAGCATAATACATGGTTTTACTTTTCTGTCAAAACATCATGCATTCACCTAACCGTACAAGTTAAAATTAATGGTAGTTATAGGATAAAATTTACGTAGCAACTTGAGTGATAGGTTAGATATGTGTTCGGGTGTTGTTAAGGATAGGAGTTTTCGTTATTTGTCAGCATTACATACCGGGATTTGCGCGGTCCTTCCATGTATCATTGGTATACTGAACGACCTTTCACATACCCTTGAGGTATATAGAAAGGTACTTCATGTACTTGATTGTATATCAAAAGGCCCCTTGTGTACGGTTATGCATTATATAGCACTACTACCGATTTGAGCTCCCACATACCTTGAGTATATCAGGAGACCCCACTAGGGTACCTTATCCATCTGAGAAAATCCCTTTGGACGTCTTGTTTGGATCCATACACTGAAAACAACATTTGAGGAGATTACTATGCACGTAGCCTCGAGGTATATTGCGAGTGGCACCTTCTTGACAATCCTAGTGAGAGACCTGACTTTTTGAACTCCTCCTATCATTTTAAGTCTGCTTGTTTTAACCTATAGCTTGTGTAGGGAAATTTTTTGGTGTGTTTTCTAGATTTCCAGACCCTAGGTTAGTTAAGAACTATACAAACTGGCTGGGTTAAGATAGTCCAGAAGAGTACGGTGCTTGCCACCTGATTTTATTCCTGGTTTAGGAGAAAATACTATGGAAGCTATCGACCAAGGAGCTGCTACCACCTCCCAAGTGGGAGATAATGTCATTGCGGAAAGTGGAGTACCATATTCTTCACACTCACCTCCATTGGTCCAACAACCTTCTTGGGGAGATTCCTTGTTCCATTCTCCCATGGAAGGATGTGTTGATAATACTGCTTGTCTGGATTTTGTTCCCAATGCTCCATTTTGGGACACCCCTGTAGGTCAAGCCATTGCCTCATTTGGCACCCGTGTAAACTCTCCCTAAGACGAAGAGGAACATAGAAAATACCATGCTGCCATTCTCTGTGCAAAGGAGATTGATAGGCAGATAGATGACCTTTTAGGCCCAACAGTGTTATGATCCACATATATTCCTATGGGATATCATTCACTTGTCGATTCTATGAGACCTATTGAACCAATTATATATCATCCATTGACATCGCACAACCCAGGTCAAGATACCACCCCTACCACCTCTTAGGTTATGTCTGTGCCTAATCTTCCCAGGTCTTCTTGCACCTGAGATTCAATCTTCAATTCTTGTTTTGTTTATACCTTCTAGTGTAGGGGGGAAACCCCGGGCGTGAGCTACGTTATCTGACACCAAAATTGTCCCTAGTCAAGGATGGACCTCTAACATAGAACCATCTATAGTTTATGTCCCTCCCACCCATACTATTGTGGTCAATCCCCCATCCAGTTCAGGTCAACCCTTCGGGGCACAACCTGTAACCATTCAGTCTTCTGGAGGTTATGGTTATCAAATATATGTAGGTAATATTAATCATCCACCCAATCCTATAGGAATTCCATACTCTATTAATTCTTTTACACCATGGGAGCAACCCAACTGGTCTTACATGCCAACTATGGGAGGATACCTATACATACTACAGGAGGTGGCAGAGGACCACCTTATGGAGGTCCTCCCCCTGGGGGCCTAATGGTCCCAGAGGATATGACAACTTTCCTCATTATGGTCCTACTGGCCCTAGTAGTCCTGGGGGGCTTGGTGTCTTTCCTCCTTCTAGCCCTCCTCCTAGTGGTTCCGGTGGCTCTGGAGGTTTACCTCCCCCTGGTGTCCCTGGAGGGTCTGGTGGTCCATCTCCTGGTGGTCCTGGTGGTCCCGGTGTCTCTGGAGGTCCTCCTCCCGGAGGCCCTTCCTGTCCTAGCGGTCCTGATCCCATAAATCAACCCCTTGTGGGTGGATCTTCCAGTAGTTCTTCATCATTGGAACCTATTTATCAGTCTACTTATGGTCCTACTGGTAATTATATGCCATATCAATATTACCAGTATGTGTAGACCAACTGATAGTTACCTTTCCTAGCAACTTTGGACTTACCTGATTTGTCCAAGTTGATTGATGACCCCATTCGACACAATCCCTCATGGCCACCCATTCCAGTAAAGTTAACATCAGATATCCTGAAATTCGATGGGAAGCAAGGAGATGATCCGAAGAACCATGTGATGACATTCCATTTGTGGTGCTCTTGAAACTTCCTCATGGATGATTCCATTCGGTTACGACTCTTTCAATGAAATTTAACTGGTACAGTTGCAAAGTGGTACATTGAACTCCCACAACCTTTGTTTGTGGATTTTGGCTCATTGGCAACCATGTTTCTAACACACTTTCAACTCCCTATTCGTTATGAAATGGGTACTAATATTTTAACCTCTTTGTGACATAACACCTCCACTCACATTTTTTATCATATTCATGAGTGGAGAAGGCGGAGAAGGATTATTAAGGCCCCTCATCTAGATCAGTTACTAGCTGATTGGTTCACCAAATCCTTGTTGCCTCCTATTGCCCAAGATGTGGCTATGGGTGGTGCCGTTACCAAAGAGCAGGCTATTAGTCAGGCGCAGTACCTAGACTTGGTCTATTCCTAGTCTGGAACCATTTATGACTTGATTCCTCAAGCTCCTCACCCCAGGACTGATCCTGCCAAGCCATAAGCAAAAGTACCTATTGATGGGATTTCTGGTTCAATCCAGTCCCCATTAGTAGTGAAATATGCCAAGCAAACCCAAACTGCCACTCCTACTCCTTCGACTCCCAAGGTTTCTGTTGAGGTCAGTTCCATTCAAAATACTCAAACGTCGAGTAATAATAACAAGAAAGGTAAAAATAAAAATAAAAAACCTAGAAACCAACCGGAGACTCCAAGATAAACCAACAGTGATAACGAAAAAGGGAAAAGGAAGGAAAAATATCCCTGTATGCTATGTGGTGGTGACCACTTTTCAAAGGAGTGTCCTCATCGAGACAAAATATCCCAATTTCTGAAGTCTAATCCCGCACCTGCAGTACCTACGGATCCTTTTCCCTCTCAACAACAATTGATAGACCACATGTCTAATCAGGGTCACTCTAGTTCATCAGAGGAAATTTGTATGATGTCCTCAGATACCATCCATCTGTAAACTCGAAGTCATAATTATGACAAACCCATGGATAAAAACAAAGATCATCCATCTTTGGGGAAAATTCCTTCTACAACTTCTCCTGAGTCCTTGTCTATTGGCCCCTTATATATAGAGAAACCCACTCTCGACATGATTTTGCACCCACCTAAGAGTACTCTTCGGAAGGCAGTATTTAACCCTAATGCCCGAGCTGCTCAATTTTATAATATGGTTGAAGATATTGCTCAAGCACCTTGTGCAATGTCTACCTTAGAAGTGCTCCAAAGTTTCCCTACACAGCACAAAACCTATTAAAAACATTAGGAGCTTTAGACCTGGATAACACCAACTTGATTCATTTCAATGTTGAGAACTATAAGTCTAGGTCACCACATAA
This sequence comes from Pseudotsuga menziesii, assembly GCA_001517045.1. Classification (NCBI taxonomy): domain Eukaryota; kingdom Viridiplantae; phylum Streptophyta; class Pinopsida; order Pinales; family Pinaceae; genus Pseudotsuga; species Pseudotsuga menziesii. The sequence continues at coordinate 34,563 of LPNX010498486.1, forward strand.
ACTTGCTTTTCAATTCATTACGAAAGTAGTTGGAAAGAATTTTTTTTGAATGATACTAGATGAAGGAGCTTCGACCTCTGTTTTGTCTCTGTCTTGTTGGAAATCCCTTGGCTTTCTCGAGCTTGTCACATCACCTATGACCCTCAAGGCCTTTGATGGATGGGGTTTCCAACCGAGTGGTCTCATATCATCCTTAGTAGTCGAGCTGAGGGTAAAAACCATTTCCATTCAAGTAGAAGTGGTAGATGCCCCTTTAGATTACAATCTCCTTCTAGGATGAAATTGGTTTTATGCTATGACTGTTGTTGCTTCAACAGTATTCCAAACCATCCAATTTCCACATCTGGGGAAAATCATTACTATTGACCATCTTGATTTTTGTGCGCTGGATGTTACTACCTCCACAGCTAATAACATCCCCATGTTATGCCAGTCCCCTCCTCCTTACCAGTCGATTGGGGTCGGCATGTTGAAGGATTCATCCCTAATGGGAGTTTTTCCATCCACTCCTCCTAACACGGATTCCGTGTCAGTCCATATGATTGCCTCATTTGATTGTGATCCTAAGGTTAAACATGTTGTTGATTCCACCTCATTGAGTCCACACGAAGCTATGTATGACACCATTCAAACCTTTTCTAATGAGCACACTGATGACCTTCATCTAGTGGCTTCGGATCCTTACCATTTACCGTACTAGTTAGAACCTTCTCTCCATACTCTAGATTATCTCTCTGATAATTTTCCATCCAACGAGTCTATTATAGAGATCATGAATATGGATGAGCCCATTTGGGAGGATCACCATCATAGATCTATGTTCCCCCCCAATATTAGTTCGGTTAGCCATGATTTTGCATCCTTGTTTCCTACTGATATTGTCAACGTACCCCAAAGTCCTGTATTTTTTCAAGATACAGATTCTGAAGGAAACCTTTGCAACATTACACAGATGAACCTGATTGACATATCAGCCAAGCCTGATACTATCGAGCACGTTCATGTTGGGGAGAACTACTCCACAGAATAATTTGAATCCTATAAGGCACTTTTTAAAGAGTTCTGTGATATTTTTTCCTGGTCCTATGAAGAGATGACAGGGATTGACCCATCCATTATGGTCCACGAGATTAAAACCTATCCCTCGGCCAAACCTGTCAGGAAAAAACTAAGGCAAGTCCATCCTCAGAAGGTCACAACTACAAAAGATGAAATTGAGAAACTTCTGAAAGTTGGGTTTATTTATCCTGTACCCCTGATGGAATGGGTATCGAACGTTGTCCCTGTTAACAAAAAGCAAGGCACCATTAGAGTTTGTATCGACTTTAGGGATCTCAATAAATCTTGTCCCAAGGACAACTTTCCTACCATGTACATCGATCAGATTATAGACAACTGTGCTGGAAGTATCATATTTTCATTCATGGATGGCTTCTCTGGCTATAATTAGATTGAGATATTATCCTCCAATCAGCCTAAGATGGAATTCATTTTCCCATGGGGAACCTTCGCATATAAGAAGTTACCATTTGGTTTGAAAAATGTTGGATTGACGTTCTAGCATGCGATGTCCTATGCGTTTCACAATATTAGACATATTGTTGAACCATACCTTGATGATCTCCTTGCTCATTCACAGTGGCACAAGGACCACCCTGGTCATCTTAGAGAGATAATCCTGAGATGCCATCATTATAATATACTGCTCAATCCACATAAATGTGTTTTTTACGTTGAGATGGGATGTCTGCTAGGCTTTGTGGTATCCATAGATGGCATCTAGATTGATCCTTTGAAAATTGCCACCATTTTCAATCTACCATCCCCAACAAATCTCCTTGAACTCCAAATTTTGCAGGGGAAGGAAAACTTTCTCTGTCGTTTCGTGTACATTTTTGCAGAGAAAATGCGTGGTTATATATGCGTCTCCTTAAGAAGAACACACCATTCTTCTGGGATGACTAAGCCCAATGTGCCTTTGATAATCTTAAGCACACTCTGAAGCATTCACCCATGATACACCCCCCTGATTATTCAAAGGACTTTCTCTTGTATATTGTTTCCTCTGCTACTACCATCGCTATGGTTTTAGTGCAGGACAATCTCCACGGTCAGGAGCACATGATTTATTATGCCGGTAAGAATCTCCTAGATTCTGAAACTCATTATTCATGTGTGGAAAAGTTAGCATTGGCCACAATCATTGCTGTACAAAAGTTTTCTCATTAAATTCTTCTCTGCACTACCACCGTATTGGCAGACCAGAACCCGATGTACTACATCCTGACTTGTTAGGTGCTCAGGGGCAAGTATTCCCTTTGGATTGTCATACTTCAGGAGTTCAATCTGGAATTTTCAAAGGCTACATCAAAGAAATCCTTGGGCTTTGCAAAACTTATGTGTGATCTTCCCTGTGCTTTGATAGAATCTAAGTCCAATGATTCATTTCCAGATGAATTCGTGTTCCTGATAAGCACTACTGATCCTTGGTATGGATATTTGCTTATATATCTCCAAACACAACATTTTCAACTGCATTTATCTTGTGATGATCGCTATCGTATCCGTCACCAAGCGAAATACTATCTCATCCTGAATGATACATTGTATAGACTTGGGATTGACTCTATTCTCCGACGATGCCTCACTCATGAAAAGGATAAACAGGCGTTGAATGATTGCCACTCTGGAACATGTGGCGGTCATTTATCTTGGATGGCTACATCCCAGAAAATCCTTCGCACTGGCTATTTCTGGCCTTCTATTTTCAAAGATTGTCATGAGGCTATTAAGAAATTCCCACCTTGTCAACACTTCTACTCGAAAAAGTGCACCCATCCTACTCTGCTACATCTCCTCATTGTCATTGGCCATTATCCAAATGGGGGATTGACTTCATGCATTGTAAGCCTACCTCAGCCAGAAGGCATGGTTACATCATTGTAGTCGTTGATTATTTCACAAAATGGGCTGAGGCCATGCCTACATATGCAGAAGATGGTAAGACTACCGCTCTCTTCTTGTTCAATCATATTATAGCTAGATTTTGAGTTTCGCAGTCCATCATTACTGATCATGGATCCCATTTCCGTAATCAGATGATGGAGGAAATGAGTGCCAATCTAGGTTTTCACCATGAAAACTCTACACTGTATTATCCACAAGCTAATGGTTAGGTAGAGGCTATTAACAAAGTTTTGAAAACTATTCTTCATCAGATGGTTGGAGATCATAAATCCAACTAGCACCATGTTCTTTTCTCTGCCCTTTGGGCTTATCAGACTTCAGTGAAAATAGCCATTGGTTTCACACCATTTCATCTTATCTATGGACTTGAAGTTGTCTTACCGATCCAATGTCAGATTCCATCTTTACAACTTGCTATCGAACTTCTCCCAGACACTTCCACAGAGGAAGAAAGATTTTTTTACTTGAGTAACCTTAACGAGACTTGCAGAGATGCTACCTTGGATAAATAGGCACATAAGAAATGTGTCAAGGTGCAGTATGATAAATATGTCCAACCTCATGTCTTTAACGATAGTGACCTAGTCTTGACTTATGATCAGAGATATGACAAACTAGGGAAGGGTAAGTTCGAGTCCATGTGGTATGGACCTTTCGTTACTTCTAAGGTGTTAGAGAAAGAGCTTATGAGCTCGTTGATTATGATGGAATCCCTTTGGGGCAACCTCACAATGGGTTGTACCTGAAAAGGCACTATGCCTAGGTCTTGCTTGAATCGTATCTTGTATATATGTATATTGATTGGTTTTCAGTGTGCTTTTAGTATTTTCAAGATGGTTTTGAGTTTAGTGTCCACATATGTTTATACCATTTTTTGGTCATGCAAATGGATTTTTACGGCTTTGATGATGGTGCTTGTCACCACACCTTGAATCTCGCCTTAGCTGCTTGGGTTCTCTATTCACCAGCTAAAGATTTGGCCAGTTCAATAGTGGTTTGTATAGGTCCCGCTACTAATAACATCGCCGAGTATGATGCAGTCATCGGTCTTCTGACTGAAGCTGTCTCCCAAGGTGTTCATGATCTAGTAGTCTTGATGGACTCATAGCTCGTGGTTTGCCATTTGAATCATGTCTACACCATTAGGAACTCGGTACTCCTCTGCCTCTTTTGGAGAGTGCGCTTACTAGAAAGGTCATTTGAAACTATTACTTATAGGCATATCCCTAGGGAACATAATATAGTTGCTGACTCATTGGCTAACTACATCCTAGATTGGCATATTGCCCATTCATGACATTAAAATCAAACATGTTACATTGTAAATAAACATTTAGAAACACATAAAACTTATAGAAAACACATTTTCCATTTGAAACATATAAACAATGTGTAAAAGTCTATATATATATATATATATATATATACGAAAAATTTTACAAAAAATAAGTCCCGAGACCTCCTCTGAAGCATGTAGGATTTTAGGCAAAATCATCATACAAAATCTTGAAGCTATCAGCTTTTAGTACATGTCTCATACTCTAGTGGTGCTTGTGATAGCACATCACTGCTCGAGCTACCCTACGTAGAAGCCTACTGAATCGGCCCGGTACTCCCACTGTAGATCTTTGATATCTCATCAGGAGGTCATCTATGTCAGCATATGGGATGTCCAATTTCAGCCTCTCCAGGTTCTCCTCCATCTCCCCAGTGATATCATCACCCCGTGGTACAAAACAAGCTCTAGCTCACCTATCCAATGGAAATGCTCCTCTAGGTCGAGCTACTCCAACATCTGCATGAGAATTTACAGGTCTTGTCACTTAACATAAAAAATATAAAACTTTTAAAAAAATAAAAAAAATTCATCCATTTTAGGGTTTCTTGCTTCTTACCGATATCACCCCACTGGCCTCTAGGTGGGAGTGGTAGGTCAGGATCTCCGGTGAAGTCCGTGCCTGCGCAAGCATAATCCTTAACCATGAGGATCTGATCTCAGAGCCATTTGAAGAACATATCGTCAAACTTCACTCTTCCCCTACCTGTTCCTGTACGAGCCATGACCTGGACCCACCTCAGCATACAGGGGTCCCGTGCTCTCAAACTCCAGAAGATCACCTGAGGTCTCATATGTGGAACCTGCTCAAAGAAGAAGCAGTATAAAATGGAACCAAAGTCGAACTGCTTCAACTCTCCCTGTCGACACTTAGTGAGCTGATCCTTGAAGATTGGAAGCATTGCTTCCACCCAGTTAAGCACAGTGGGTGCCATGGCCTCTATGGCATATAGCATGTGTGCCCTAGAATCCTAGTGCACACCCTGACTCCTGATTACCTTTTGCATGGTAAATAATATGGTCTGTATGGCTCTATCCATCAGTGCTTTGATGGGGATATTTTTCCCCAATGTACGGTGTACCTGTCCCTGGTGCACAGTGTCGATCTATAAGCTCTCTAATAGTAATGTCCCCACCATGTGAACCTATCAGTGAGATGGGGGCATCCCGTCTCAAGAGACCTGTCAAGAAGTAGATATCCTCTACTTCCACCGTAAGGATATGGACCCCCACCTTGAAATACTACTGCTCTAGATTCCACATCCGCAGTATATGTTCCAGTAACCGCTCGTGTGACACCATCCTTAGGGTTTGGAAGAACTTCAACAGCCCACGGTCCCATAATGTGGAAACACAACCCACATTTCTCTCAGCAGCAGCATCCTCATTGTCATGCATTCTTTCTTTCCATATCACCATGTTTTGAGCAACCTAGACCTGCCAAAAACAATAATGGCATGCATTAGAGTCTTCCCAAATCAGTAAAAATCAAAGGAATGAATATATATTGCCCATGCTATTAGTTTAACTTATCCACGGTTCGCACTGCCTGTGCATCGTTGGATATAGGAGGTGGCATTGCCTATCCACTATGTTATTGGCATGGTTATTGGGTGGTACTGCGTATCCCACAAGGGGTAGCCGCGGTGCCCACATTTTGGGTTTTAGGGCTTTTCATATGAGCCCAAAACCCCACCAAACGTCAAAATAAATACTATGAAATGAAAGATATAGGTATTAGCTGTTACCTGCAACTGACGATGCTAAAAACAGATGGTGGAAACTCCCGGTATCAGCTACGGAATATTTGGCTAAGAAAATGCTCCAAGTGCTCTCTGCTAGAGGTAAATAGTGAAATGATTCGATTTTTTACTATTTACTTAAATTATATAGGCATTTTTGGGTCTGAATTACTATAGTTTTGATATAAAATGATGTTTTAGGAAAAAATTATTTGTGTAATCCCTTAATGCTAATTTTAAATGCATTTAACACTTGTTTCTGAGGCTATTGCGGGATAGGGAACTCTAGCAAAAAAGATTTGAAAGTTTGTTTATGGATTTTTCATACTTTCATAAAATGGAAAATGTCATTGAGTGTTTATTTACGACACTTTGTCACGCTCATTAAAATCTAGTATCAAAGGTTCGAGTCCATTTCAAGTTTCTTTCCAGGCTCGTAAAAATCAACATTGTGTAAAGAAGCGTCATGGAGTTTTCTTTTCACATCTTTTTTTTCAAACTCCTTAAACATGAAAAGATCATCGAGTCCATTTCCAAATATTTCTGGGATTGTAAAAAGTGACATTTTGTAAAGAAACCTCATGGAGTCCTCTTTAAAATCTTTTTAGACTCCCTAAATATGAAAAGACTGTCGAGCAATTTTGTCTTCTTCACGCTCGTTAAAGTATTTGAAGAGTCATCCGTTCGATGGTAGGTTATCTGTTTTTTAGTTCGGATAGGATTATTTATGAAAAAGGAACACTCCAACCAATCATGACTCGAAGAGTTCTCTAAGGTATGATTTTACACTTTTTCGGGCCTTAGAGACTAAATCATACGAAAAAGGACCCCTTTGGAGTCTTCTTCCGTATTTTTTTAGACTCTCTAAACATGAACGATGCTGAGTTTTCTTTCAGTGGACTCATTAAATTAAACATTGAGACACCCATTTTGGGAACGAACCCCTCCTCTCTCAGGTTCGTAAAACATATGAGTCTGGACTTGTCTTCCAGAAAGCTATATCGAGTGTTTGTTACCCTCCTTGAACTCGTAAAACCAAAAAGAGGCACTCATCGATCATAATGGGGGGGATGGGAAGGGAATCATTTTGCAAATAATGGAAGTTGTTTGTCGTTACCTTTGAACATGGCACTTGTCTGCACAATCATGTCAGTCAATTGGGTATTCAGTTGATCTCCATGATGATCCACTTTCATGAGTCATATCACTCCTTTGATTCTTTCAAAAGAATGCATTGTCCACTGTCACATTGTGTGTCTATCCCATCTAGTCATGCTGTCAATTCTTTTTGTCATGCCGCCTGATGTTCAAAGGGGATTTGAATAAGTTTTAATTTGCGGTCTACACAGTTTTTTTGCTAGTATCTTTGAGTCAGTCATATGGTTACTACATCCACATCATTCCAGAACTATGTTCTGAGTTTCATGTTGTCAATGTGGGACTCATCATGGCCCTCCTTCGACGAGACTATTCCCATCGACGTTAGCTCATCATCCGGGAAATAGTATTAGAAAAAATATTTAGTACTTGAGATCTATATGCCTTAATGACAGATTCTCTCTCTCTCTATGTAGGTTCACATCATTGACCTTTGATCGAGAGAATCGACTAGGTGTTCGACATCAGGACACCTATTCACACTCAGTAGATTGTACTAGAGTACCTTGGGAATCATTGAAATTAATGGTGATCTCCCTCGCACTTGTTAACAGTTCACATCATTGACCAATAATCAAGTGGTTTCTACCATGTTTGACTCTAGATCATTGTAATCACATGGATAGAATTGTACTTTATCGAAGACGAGACGAACACCCTGGGTAGTTATTTAAAAGCGCTCATCATTTTTCCACAAGTTGCGATGGAATTTTGTATGTATAACATGGATCCACATTTGTATGATCGTGGCTATGCTCAAATTTTCATCTGTATGACATAGATCTACATTGTATGTCTAGTAGCTATGTCCAAGTTTGAGTCCTCTATCACATGGATCTACGCTGTATTCTAGTAGCCATGCTTGTTTATTCCTCTCATGGATCTTCCTTGTATTGGTCTGTAGCCATGAGTTTGGTTACTTGTGTCTATGAGTCAACATACTGATGTACTACAAATGCATTCTTGACAACGTGCTCTAATCGAGCCGACATTTTCATCTCATGGTGGCTGCTTGTTCTCTCAAAGCTCTCGTTTATCGTATCCCTCTAAGACTCATGCTTTGGGGGGAATCTTGTTATACCAAAATCCTATCACCATCATGTGATAAGACATTTGACATACCTACTTGCCCTGAATCCTAGCTCCTCGAGTGGAAACCCATACTAAACGTCAATCTTTCATGAAAATTCCCAGCACCGCGTTTACCTTGTTAGACAGAAGTGGTACCTTGTTTGCACCTCCTATCCCTTATTATCCACAAGCGGTGCCATCGCTTATGGCCCTTAGTACATAAGTGTTTCTTACCAGAACCGCTTTGTCATTGAAGGAGAAATGTGGTACCCTCGGTAAAAAGGGAAAAAGATAAGTTTCTCAAGGATTCTAGATGATAAGACTCATGTCCTCCCTTATCCATACTATTGTGGGTTAGTTGAGCTCGAGATCCCTCATCCTAGGATCTTAGAGGCCACCTCACCCACTTATCTCTCAATCATCCCTATCCAGTTAGCCTTATAAATACAAGCTTATGGCCATGGTTGAGGGAGAGAACTATTAAGGTATCATTATGTTGTTGGATTTATCACTTGGTCCATACCATTGGAGAGCATATATAGAGCTAGAGTCAGAGTTTACGGGGATGAGAATGCTTGGTTTCATGGAGATGCATGTCAACACTAAGGTTTGGTGGTAAACTTCTTCATATTTATATATTAATGCAAGTTTATTTCTGTCCCACATATATTGTTGTTGTTTGATTTCACATATATGCTGTTAGATTGCTTAGTCACTAACATAGATTAGTAGATTATATTCTGGCTACCTTGATCTGCTTGCGGGTTGAAGCTTATTGTAGGTACATAGGGTAATGATTGAAGCATTACATTCCAGGTATCTATGGCATATAGGGAGAGTCTTCAATCTCTATCCTTTATTTGTTCTGGATCTGAACCATTTAGACCAATGGAACACCTTACTGTCCGCAGGAGGTGAAATATTCCAGCTAACAAGAATGACTCTTCCACTGTCAGCTCTATGCTGGATGTGAAACTCATAGCCTTGAGGCGTCCTCAACCCTCCAATTTGGGGGAAACTTTCACATCCACCATCCTTGTTTCTTTACTTATTCCACCAATTTCTCCTCTGTTGATACAACAAGTATCTTTAGATCATGGCGTGTTCTTATAGGTCGATCGTGATCGACCTCTCCATGCATCCGTCGATCTAAGTGGGTCCTACCACCTGTTTGTGAATCAAGACCCTAAAATTGTCCATGCTAGTTCAGATCGTGAAAAGAACCATAGTCATAGATCTACCCTAACTCTTATCTGTAATGTCCCCTTTTTGGAATTTTTTTTAAAATGCCCAATTTTTCAATTTTTTCTCAATTTTGGCTCTTGACTAGTTTTGATGTCTAGACCTCCAAATTGACCCAAATGATTCTGAATTTTATCTGAAGGTACATGAATGATAATATAACTTAAATATCAGGCTCATATATGTTTTTTTACCTCCCAATTTTTTAGAATAATCAACCCATAGTTAGCTACCTTAGACATTAATTTAATTATTTTTGTCTTATTTGCCTAGTTCATGTGTCCCACCTTATGCAAGTTGTCAATTACCTATCCATAGTGGTCCAAATTGCCTAATTTGACCCATGTAGCACTTGGGAAACCTCAAGAAATCAATTCTTCTTTATTCCTGGTCTCCTAGGTGCCCTTCTGCTTTTTCTGCTTTATTGCCTACTTTTTTAGTGCTTTAAGGCAGTAGGGAAAGTTTGACTAGGTGGGGTGAACTAGTTTTTGTACTCTTCATCCTCCACTCTTTTCTCCTTGTAAAGCATGTATGAGTTTCCATTCCATCACTCTTTATCTTTCCTATGCGCTTTTTCCAATTCGTGAGCTCCATGACTGATTTGGGATCAACTTTTTGCACCTATGGGGGATTTGCTTAATTTTAGTAAACCTACTTTATGCTAGATTCGAATTTCTCCTCATGAATTTGAATACATTATGTAATTATTTAATTAAGCAACCTATTATGTTACAGGGTTGGCTATTGTACACTTATTCAATACAGTTTAGTGTTCAACTCATTATTCAGTCTCTTTTGTGAGTGATTTTGCATGTTCAATTGATAATTGTTGTGAGTAAAATTAATCTATCACTAGGTTCAATTTCCACACAATTACATATACAAACTTGTTTAATGTTCTGTTTAGATCAGGAGCCTTTACTAGCAAATTGGGGCTCCAATTCCCCCTAGGTAATTGCCAGAAATGACTTCACAAATGATCCCACAGTCACTTGAATTTCTGAAAAGAGGCTGGGTATGTGTATGGGACCCTTTCAAAGTCTCATATGCATAATTTTTCAGTTTATACAGTCTGTTATGACTCTTTCCAAAACAACCCCCAAGTCACAATTTCAACCCTTGGGGAAAATGCACCAAATCTTCTTCCAATGCAATAAAAATGAGTAAAATGGATTCCAATGCTTAATTATTGAACATGAGACTTGAAATACACATTAATTACAGTCCATTAATTATACATTCATCATATATACATTCCTCCATTTGAAATAATAAGCATTACCATGGCATATATCAAAATGGAGTGGAAATGGTCATTGTTTGCTCATTAAAAGTCATTTTGACAAACAACTCTTGGGAATTTTGACTTGAAAATTTCTTAGAATAAAGAAAAGAGAATATTTAAATGATTCCAATCATAAATTGACAATTAAATTATCTCCCAATTCGAAATCATCAGCATTACAATGGTTCACAACAAGATAGTGGGGAAATGACACTATTTCTTCATTGTTCAACATTTTTACATGAATTCTTTTGGGTATTTCGACCTGAGAGTATTCTAAACATGAAATATAGAGAATATATATTATAACACAATATAGTGAGAATTAGAATCTTCCCCAAAGATATCAATAGCTCACCCAAAGCGCAATCCCTCCATTGGCATGAATATGGTGTGAAAATTGGAAATAGTTGAGAGAGAGTGCTGCAATAGAAGAATCCACATTATTTATTGTAGATTAAAACTACAAATAAGACTCCATTAAATCTCCATGAAATACCTGAGTGGCCTTTCCAAACACCAACTAGGATGGGAATCTTTCACCCTCGAAATTGGCTTAAGCAAGAAAACTAATCATCCACTAGCTCTCACAATTCACAAATGTGCAAAAAACTTCTTCTCATGGACGATCCCTATATTTTATAAACATTATTTGTATTCTAAGGTTCCAAATCCATACATAAACCAAATCCAAGTCGAATTGGTGTGGTTGCTCATGCTATGCCATGTGGCCTCTCTCTTCACCTTCCCTCTTCTCCCAAATTTGAGTAGGAGCCTCTTGGCCTTCTCCAACTCCCAATTTTGACCTCCAAGATGCTCTATTCAGGCCTGACCTATCTGTATGTTAGTATGTCATCTGTCATATCTGACTTTGGTCATAACTGTCATAGAATCTCCATCATTGGTGTCATAGCTGCCATAAATGTAAGGGGAATCTAGCCAAGTGTCCATGAAACTCCCTTTTGGCTCTTCCTCTCCCATGTAAGTTACAATTCATCCCAAATTATAACTATGAATTATATTGAAAATTATATTAAAATAATAATCCATCCCAAAACATTAGGCTTCCCATATATTCAAATTTGCAAGATAAAGATACCATTTAACATAGGAATTCTAGCTAGTGTGGGCCCCATAGTCTCCATGTGTCTTCATGCTCTATTGCCACTTCCATTTTATCTTGTATTTTTTTAATAAGATCAATTATTAAATATTTATCCCCTTCTAATTTCTAAACATCATTTATTATCCCCCTTATTCCAAATCTCAAAGCTTCCACCCCCAACCTAGGAAACTAGTGATTTTCCTCCTTGGCAATTATTTGACTTTTAGCATCCATTTGACAACTTTCATGAATATGGAAAATGTGATTTGGACATTGTGACCCAATTACAAATTTGGGACATTACATTATCATGATCGTTAATTCTTGCAGTCGGTACCACTTTTTGTGATTTGGAATCGTGACTTTATCCGCACAAGTCTAGCTTGCGAAATCAGTTAGGGCCGTATATCTGCTTCTGCTTTCATCTCCGTCATCAGATGATTCCAACCTTCAACATGTTTCATGACTTGGGAAATTTCCTTCTATCAAGAATGTTTACTCAGTGAAACTGTTTTGGGCCGTCGATCGAGCTTTTCCTTGATCTCGGCCTTTCATTGTTTTCCCATTTTAACGGACTCTGCAAAAGCAAAATGTTTACCGTTCTCCCATGTCTTGGGTCAAAACCAAGATCTATCGTCGCTCTTCTTCCTTGTGATCCTGGATCTTTGGTATATGATGCTTATCTCTATCATCTATGCTGCTACAAGTCTTCACCTCCGAAGTAATATAGCATTGTAGATTGAGCTCTCTTCATCATCTAACGGTCTCAAAACATGGAAAATGTGCCTTTGATAATCTGAAGGGCGCTCACACAGTGGTCAAATGAATAGGAGCCTTTTTGGACTCGGTCAGGTACATAAATTGACTATTGCAAATGAAGTGCTAACAATAGGAGAGATAACTATTTCATTATGAAAAACCAAAATGGAGTTGAACTTAAAGGAGGCCTTGTTAATGGAAGCTTTCTAAAACATTCTTTCTCACGGAGATGGAAGCATTTTTGTACAATAGTTGTATATAATTATTGATTGGAAATTAAGTACACATGACAGGTTGAAAGATTTCAAGCCCAGAGTGAAGGCCCTAATATCTTTAGGTTTGTCATTTCTTTAATTTTATGTACAAAAAAAAATAAAAAAAATTGCAATTTGCATTCTTGGAGAAAAATAGTTCTACATAGGATAGTATTTTGGGAACTACTCTGTAGGTTCTTTTCTACCTCACAAGGAGGATAGAATCCCTAGTTGGAGACAATTCTTATCATAGTTTTGGTTAACACTTGAAAGGAAAGGGATAAAGGAGAAACACGGAGCTTATATATGAAAGTTTTTGTAATATGACCTAGGGGGGTGATGAAATAGGTGCTAAAGAGGAGACCATGGTTTCTATTTGTCCATAAAACCATAGGTTAAATATTAAATAGTAACTAAGGAATAAGAAAAAGGATCTTATGGTAAATATTAAGAGATTCAACAATCGATATTGGAGAAACCAATAGATTGGCAGGTGGAGGATCATTCTGCTAGGTAAAAGGCGGTAGGAAAAAACTGGTCCTCCCGATCCTGAAACCTCTAAAGGAGAATTTTATAAAGGGAGAAAGGAATGTGTTCATGATTATTAGTTTGTTTTGCATTGGAGAAGAAGGTGTCTATGTGTTCTGGAATCCAAGTTGGAAAAATACTTTTCCAGGAGCCATCATCCAGGTAGGACATACATTAACATGCCAATTTGTATTTAAAAATGAAAGGCGTAGCCAAAATAGAAGCACAATCCCAGGAATTTCAAAAGATGGAAGAGGTATTTGAAGACATGGATGTATTTGACATATTATTGTATTTTGGTCCAGTCCATGAACTAAAAACTAGGTTACAAATATTTAAAGACCAGGGATCTGACCTGCACAGTGTCAACCATTCATAGTTTTAATATTTTTACCTGACCAAACCCTAAACTTCTTGGACTTTGTGGCTTGGTGTGCCTCAAACTATTCCCGTTCTGAAGAGTAATAATGGATTTTTCTAGGTCTATGATACTTTTCCCCATTAATTCCCTGGTTATTAAACATTACATTGAAGTTCATGCATCGTTTAACTCGAATTGGGAATATTTTATTGAAGAAAATCTAATTGGACAGTTCAGATAGGTAGATGTCGAAGAAAAAAACCAATTTTTCTCCAAAATCCTTAAATTTAATGTCTATGTTGCATATTAACCTTTTTCCTTTGATATCAATATGTTTAATGAAGAGTCTTAGTTGGTTATTTCCCTATTGAGTCAGTTTTTGGGTCTAGACACTAAAAGGTTTGTCCAAGAACTATTGTTGAGTTTTCTATTTAAGAAGAACATGTGTCATCTTGGGTCACACTCCAATTAGTTGCCATGTCTTAAATATTATGAATTCCTAGCTGAGAATATTCATTCTCAGCTAGTGAACTTCCACACATCTAGGATTTTCATATTTCAATCCTACTTAGTTTGTAGGTTTTTGTTCTTCAATGAAGAGAACCTACAATTTCCATAAATGTTGCTTGCTTCAGAAATTAGAAATAACATGTGCAATTACATGAACTTTATAATGGTGGATTTTTACAGAATTATGTTTCAGAATACACTTCCCAGGGTTTTACAAGAAATTGAGGAGATGTTGTAGTTTACTGATAATAGAAAGGTGAGATTTTTTTTTTTTTTTTTTTTTCTCTGAAGGAGCACACTATCAATAGTGTATATGGTTTTGTCCATGAACTATACATTTTACCATCATTCCTAACACCCATAATTTTTTCCCTAGAGTTCATCAAGATGACACTGATTGTAGAAAATGAACATTTCATAAATTTCAAAAAGGATTTTGAAATTAAATCTACTTTGAAAGAGGGCCCATTCATCATCAAGAACAAGGTTTCCCTCCCTATGATTGAACATCTTCTACAAGATATGGATTTTATGAAGGCCACTAAGGCTAATTATGATCCACATCATATCATCTCTCAGATGAAGTAGCTGAATAAAAATAAATATTTTGAATATCAGGAAGTGGATGGATTAGATAAAATAGCTAATCGGATGGATTATCAGTCATATGTGGAAGACACAGAAAACTTACAAGAAAATCCTTCTGCTATAGTGAAGTCAACATACATGATTATATCATGTTCAAGAATAATTGAAACAAAAGGTAAAATAATCAACTTAGATTCTATGGAGGTTGAAGAAGAAGGCTAATAGACACCAAAAAAAATGAAAATTGAATGAGAGACATAGTTAGTTGAAGCTGGGAGAAAGAAAATGAAGGAAAAGGTCCAAGGCCCAGCGTTTGAGGTTCAAGAGTACAATTTCTTAGAGATACAGGAAGGATATAGTGTTGACACACACCTTGTCAAAAAGAGTTCAGTATGCAGACCTGTTGATACTCGTCACCTCAAACTCGCTAAACATCGTCCCAAAAAGGTTTTAACCTATCCAGCAACACCTACGAAGCAGATACAGTTTCACCTAAGATGTTTGAGGGAAGGCTACAAGAACCACGTTTCCATAAAAGGAAGAGGACTTATGCACTATCTCTTACTCTATCACAATGCTACTCAGAGATTCAGGGTTGAAGAATACTATTCATTAGATCTACTTAACATTAATAAGAACTACCTATTATCAATATTTGCAATAATTCTTAAACATATTTTATATCAACATGGACATTGTGACAACATGTTTCAAATCAACTCAAAATTATATGAACAAAGAAATCAACATGTATTAACCCAATGAGCCCATCAAGGCTTCACGTCATTCATATTTAAGCATATAAATTCATAGATCACATCCTCATCCAGTTCACAAGATTCACAGAGACAAAGGCACAAAGCAGAATTGCATCATCAATGTCATCTTCATATTATTACCAAAACACATAACAAAAGAAAATCATTCCTTGGCCGTGTTGCTGCCTTTCACACACCTGGGTCACATGGCAGAAATATTCAAGCCACTCGGTGTGTCCTTGGGGGCAAGTCTCAAGTCAAGACTGTCACCTTGTTCTTGACTCCTCCATTTAGGCTCAACTCCTAACGAAGCCAACGGGGGCAGACCCTATTAAGTTACTAAGAAAAAATTATTTAGTATGGTGATGTTAAATTGAATGAGTTACTTAGGATTTTGAAATTTAACCATAAACAGCCATAGATGACAAGATACAAAATGAGCGCATGAAAGCACAATGCTGAGACA